>CM059207.1:1600000-1835000 GCA_030347435.1 Clarias fuscus
TTTGTCGGTGACCCCTGATATGACGGGACACTTTCAGGTGTGAACCCTCGGCCTGATTAACATCGCATTTGCATTTCAGATTCGCCCGAGAACTTCTTAAGCGCAGGAATAATGATCATCTGGAGACGCAGAGTCACTTCAAGGGTTTAAGCTGCAAATTGCAAAGCAGACTCGGGCTTTGAGCTGAAATGTCAGCTTCTGAAACTCACTTTGTTTAAAAGCTTTAACCGGGAGTCTGACCGTGATGAGCTGGGTTGCCAGGTCTGTGCCAGGGGAAAAAAACACGAATAATGACCAATAAGAACAAGCTCTTTAATTTCAAATGAAAGCTTGTCCCCAAGTTGCTTTTGTCCTCTTATACAACAGGAAGCATGTGAATTATAATTATAGTTCAATTTAATGCCGTTGAAGTTAGCTGCTGTTCTCATGCATGTTATAGCAGCTATAAACTAAAGACTCTTACAAAAGTTAATAAAAACGTTTTTTCTCTTTCTTTTTTTTTTTTTTTTACCAGAACCCACAAAACCCTAAACCTCTGTCTTCGTCATAATGATACTGTTACAAAGCTCTTACACTGGAGACTCCTTCCAATCAATCTACACCTTCCGAAACACCCAGCATGTCACTGTATCATCAATGAAACATTTTAAATCTTTTTTTTCCCTGTCCAACACACACTGTGAATAACCTGATCAGAAGGAGCGCGTTAATATTCATCTCTGTCAGAGTTACTGCGCTTACAGAGACTTAATCAACACCTTCTGACCAATGGGAATCCAGACTCTCTCTCTGGTCTAGCGGTGAGAAGGTTTAGCCAACTCTTAGCTACTGATTTCCCAAGCAAGCGGTTACGTGATATTTTATAAAGGTCGCATAAAGATTGAGATTAATGTAGAAGCGCGGATTAAGCGGTGAGTCATGAAGTGAATATAGAACATTAATTATACGAGGACTGTGCGTGTGCGAACAGCTGGGAAATAAATCAAAACTTCTGCTTTTATCTACAGCTCGTATTGCATACACACACACACACACACACACACACACACACGTGCACATACAGTATATCGAGAGAATAACGCGACTGAAGCTCATTTCACAGTAATGACTTGTCAACAGAAGTGTTTATTTATTTATTTATTTGATTATTTATTTTATGAATGCACGGTGCGTCGTCAGACGTCGAAACACAAGGCTAATATGCTTAGCTGGTAACATTAACTAGCTTTCCTTTGACAGAATCATCAGGATTTTTTTCTCAGCGTGCAGACGTGGCCCGGGACGCTTGATAATGATGCGAGTCATCTGGCTGTAACTCAGGGACTTCATTTATTCTTCCTGCACCCCCTACCGAAAGACGTTCATACCTCACACACAGTCCCTGGGCGTTCCCACCATCTGATATGACACGCCATAAATCAAACACTGGCTGACAAGTTCGCACGCGCGAGCGAGAGACAGAGAGACAGAGAGAGGGTTGCCAGACGAGGGTTTCTTTCCCAGATAACAACTTTCATTCGAAACCTTTAATTCGCTGTGAATCAACTTAGACTTCCTCGACGCCATAAATCACTCGGTCAGTAGGTGGTATTGCAAGTCACACAATCTCCCATCTTGATAAAACACCCTAGTGCTGAACTACAAATCTCCAGCACACACACACACACACACACACACACACACACACACACACACACACACACACACACACACACCATCGGATACCTTGAGTTGTTTGATGAAACATGGAGAGCCTCGCTTATTTTCCACCAAATGTTTGCCCATCTCCACACACACACTTTCAGCTTTGCCGATCTCAGACTCGACGAAGGACCTGAAGAAAAAGAAAGAGCTTCTGAAGCATCAGGGCGAGATTAATCCATGCCCTCATGAGTCCTTCTCACTGGAGAGACTGGATCTCGTAGGACGATTGAATTAAGCCATCTTTGTGCCCCGTTAAATTAAATAATTGGGCTGGACACTAAAACCCTGGGAGCTTCTCCACAGTGATCATTGTTATAATATGTGGCCACTTATGGGAGAACTGATTCTGACCTTCAAGGCTGAAGGAGCAAAATGATCATTACTCGAGAACAGTGTCGCAATTCCTTTAGAAGTTTAGACCATGAATAGGGTCAAACCATCTTAAAGTATACGGTTCTTCTGGTTCTCCAGTTCTTCCATTCCATTGGTGATCAGAAAGCTAAACCCATGAACAGATTTAGTTTTCTCAACTTCTCACCAGCTTAGTTTAGGAAATCATATACTGTATATATAAAATGAGTGACTAACACTGAAACTCAATTATCACTGATATTAATGCTGGCATCAACTTGGCACTAAAAAAACCACTAACTTCTCAAGGGAATAACGGAAATTCAACACTGACGAAGAATCACGTCTGAACAAGATCAACGTGAACATGTACAGTGTGTGTTTCAGGTTCTGTTTAAGCAGGGCATGGATCTGAATTCATAACCAGACAGTTTGTTCTCAGATTCCAAACGTGATGAAACCCTTTTAGTCCTTGAAGAACTTTCATGTTCCACGTCAGGACCATGAAGACACGAGGCCAAAAGTTGCATCAGTATTTACTCTGAGAAAATTCCTCGTGTTCAGAGTCGGCTTCTGTGGCTTTTCCGAGCTCCTTATTTGGCTTATTCAGACCCCGTCTGTGTGCCTGTTGCTTCCGAAGCTGCCAGATTTTCTTGGGGAAAAGAAATTTCTTTTATAGATGAGAAATCTGTTTTCAGATTAAAAAGAAGAAGAAGAAGTCACGTACTGTTTGGAAGAAGGGTGTGAGAGTAAAGTGGTGGCTGTGATGGAACTTAGTGGATGCCAAACCCATCCAAAGAAGAAGAAGAAGAAGAACATCTCCATTACAGCACAGTGAAAACGCCAACAGTGGCATCTTGGTGGAGAACCACCAACCTTCTGGTCAGTAACCCACAGCCTTAACCCACTGAACTGCTCACTCTTCGAAAATCCTCTGGTGTGGGGTTCAGGGAAAAAAACTTCAAAACTGTTTCACAAATGAAAAGTCATGAATCTGTTTGCTTCGAACGCGACTATGTTTTATACAAACTTTTAGCCTAATGTCAGAAATTACTGTAGTTCTGTTCTCTAAACACTGATGTGTAAGAATATGCATCACTACATGTGTGTGTCACCTCAACTATATTCATCCTGCTTTCTTTGGCATTTTGTGAACTTTATCAAATATGGAGCTCGATTCGTTTTAATCCAAAGTTGGAACTCGTTCCAAAAACCGCCGGAGTTCCAGATTTACCCGGAACTGATAAGTGGGAGAACTGAACTGAGTCAGGACTGAAATATTGTGTTGGTGATTTCCGGTCATAGAGATAAACAAATGCGCTACCAAAAATGGCTAGTTCCAGCACCCTTATCACAGAGGAGTGATAAGCTGATAAGCTGAGCTGGTGGGAAAAGCTGGACACCGAGTGATGGCTTTGGCTTGAGGACCACCAGCAGCTTCCCACATCCTCGCCGCGGCGTTGAGATCTTATCGGAAAAATGTAATCAGCCGGAGAGAACAGCCACAGAGCCGCGCTGGAATTCAAAAGGAAGGCGCTTTGAGCGCGGAGGAAAAGTGCTTTGCCCTCGAGGTCATCCTGGCTCCGGGCTTAAAGCAACAGCGTTCCTGCTTCAACAACTCGGAAAACCTCGATTCGCTGGAACTCTCAGTGGAGCTGTGATGTGTTAAATATGCATGAAAATCAATAGATATTTGGCAGACAGAGAGCTGGAGAGTAAAGCACATGGTGTGTGTGTGTGTGTGTTTGGTGAGTCTGTATGTGTGTGTGTGTGTGTGTGTTCAGATTTATTAAAGCAATTTGTTTATTTTACAATGCACCGACCTTTTAAAGAAAACCGGAAAGAAACACTCCCCTCAGCAAATTAATACTTCTTCCGAGTTGTTTTATTCCCTAACGATGCATAACATTAACAATAAGTCGAAAACATTAAAGTTGTGCTTTAAAGGGATTTCAAAAAAAAAATCTAGCTCTCTAAGGGCTGTGTGAACCCCAGCTCCTGTTGGCTTTCTCAGTACATCTGGCCTTATTTATCTTTACTTAATCAATAGTTGAGTTAAGCGAACACAATGAGGGGAAAAAGAGAGAAACCAAACACTATTTCTTTCATCACTGCGCGTTTTTTTATCTCCCTGACTTTTTTGGTGGGGTTTAAAGCTAAACACTATTGATAAAGTTCTAAATCTCAGGTGCTTTTCAAGCAAATCCACATTCTGAGCTTTCTCTCCACTGTGTGAATCAATATTGTCAGGTTCAACAATGAATATTCACAATGTGGAGAAACAAAGAACTGGTTATAAACTCCAGGGCTTTGACAAGTTCGTGTGGGAAATGGCCAAGGGAAGTGACCCCTCACAGGTTTGTCCCTCGGTGAGAACCCTTTAAGGTTCTGTGTAGAACCACACATCAATGGTTCTACAAGGGTTCTCAAACTGGGGTCCATTAAAGAATTCGACCTAACCTCCATGGTTGTGGTGTCCGTAAAGAAATGACAAACGTGTGCACTCTACACGACATGAACAGTTCTTCTTCTTCTCTTCTTCTTCTTCTTCTTCTTTGTCTTCAGGGGGAAATCATTAAACATTATCCACAGAATCCTTAGACCAAATGGTCTACAAAAATATTTAAGAGTTATTACACTGGGGAAAACAAAAGCATTAAATTAAACCGTCAGGGTTTTATTGTTTTAAATAGAAATGGCCAAAGTGTAGAGTCTTAAAAAAATGACCAGTTTGTCTGTCTGTCCCTCAAAGGTGATCCTTGAAGGTTGTGTGTAGAAACATGCTCTAGTGGTTCTGTAATTAAGCAACATCCCGCTTGCTTGAGCTTATGCTCCTGGGTGTGATGTGGTCATACAGTACTGAGTAGAGTTCTGAAGATCTTACGTCTGTGCTGATATTCAATACAACAGCACGACCTTGATTTTGAGTGGGATATTGCTTTCATACAGCAGTTCCGCAAACACCATAAATTATCAACAGATTAAGATTTGTTGTTAAATTTAATCAGTTATTTTTCTTCGCCAACACATACCCTTCTACGACTGTTGGAAAAAACTAATCGCGACTTGTGGAGCTGGTGACCAACAGAAAGTTACAGTTAGTGTAATTAACATGGGTGAAAGTAGTTTTAAACTCTTACTGGTACTACAGTATGTTGCCGAAAGGTAAGGAGAATAAACCATGGAGATTGTGGACAGTTCTGAGAAACGTATATGGGATGCCAAGTGATACATATAGTTAAACGTCCCAGTGATGTTACAGTCTATTATCACCACTCATGTAGCCCCTCAAGAAATCAAGAAATTATATTAACCTTCAATATTTAAAGGAGATGGTTAGGGGAAATGTCCAAGCTGTTCACTCTGAAAGAAGTAAAGCATTTTTCTGTTTGTCATCCAGTCTGAACCCTTGAATGTTCAATGTAGAATCGCACAGAAAATGCTTTAAATAAAAAGGATTCTTAAAGGTTCTCATTCTGGGCAGAACAAGTGCCTTGGTACCTTGGCATACAAACGCCGAGCTGAACTGAACGCCGGCTACGTTGTGCGTGCCTCCGGGCGACATTCAAAACTAGTTTGCATCAGTGAAAAGCCAAGTGACTTTCTTTTTTTCCCCCTACATTTTGTGCAAGATTTAGTGATGACACAGCACCATGGGTCCCAAGAATGTCATCAAGAAGAAAAGGGAGCCGCTTTCAGTTTGTTTTTTAAAGCAAAAACATTCCAGGAGGAATCATAAATTAAGGTTAAGTGAGTTTTAATGTCTATTCATTTCATATTTTTCTTCATTTACACACCTTTTCTAAATGTTTTGATTGTTTTTATATACAAAAATATGACTATAGATTGGAAACTGGTAATATTGGTAACATTTTTGGGTGGCTGAAACGGAATAACTTGACTTATATTATTTCCTATTGGAAATGGCGTTTCATAATACCAAATCTCGCATTACATTCGTATACCGAGGTACCACTGTATTAGACCTAACCTTCACACTGTTGATGTTTGGAAGTGAACAGTTCCTCATGTTTCCCTGAGGAGAAGTCATCAGTGAGGTAAACCAAAGAACTAGATCTATAGTACAGACCAAAAGTTTGGACACACCTTCTCATTCAAAGAGTTTGAATTTGTATTATGGCAAGAAAAAAGGCAACTAAGTAAAGATCATTACTTTAAGAGATGAGGTCAGTCAGTCCGGAAAAATTGGGAAAACTTTGATAGTGTCCCCAAGTGCAGTCACAAAAACCATCAAGCGCTACAAAGAAACCGGCCCCAGGAAAGGAAGACCGAGAGTCGCCTCTGCCTGCGGAGGATAAGTTCATCCGAGTCACCAGCCTCAGAAATCGCAGGTCAACAGCAGCTCAGATCAGAGAGCAGGTCAATGCCACACAGAGTTCTAGCAGCAGACACATCTCTAGAACAACTGTTAAGAGGAGACTGTGTGAATCAGGCCTTCATGCTAGAATATCTGCTAGGAAACCACTGCTAAGGACAGGCAACAAGCAGAAGAGACGCGTTTGGGCTAAGAACACAAGAAAGAAAACAAGAAAGAAAACTCGCTGAATGAGAAGGGGTGTCCAAACTTTTGGTCTGTACTGTATATACCTCTTAAACCAGAGGTTCTACCATGAATATTTATGGGTTCTCAAACTGTGGCAAACGAAAGAACTAGATTTAACCTTCATGTTTTTTATGGAAATGTTCATGGAAAGTGTACATTCTGGAAAAAATTCACAGTTCTTCAATTTGTCCCTCAAACAGAACTAAACACTTGTTCTTCACTGAATTTCACATTGGAGCAAGACAAAGATCTGGGTTTAACAAAGATCTGGGTTTAACATGGTTACTAAAAGTGGCCAAGCTGTTCACTCTGGAAAATGTGAAGTGTTCCTCTCTTTGTTCCTCTGGGGGAACTCATGAAGACTTGATGTAGAATCATATACCAAGTGTTCATATACCAAGACTATTTAAGGGTTCTCAGACTAGGGACTACTCGGTTAAGGTGGTCTTCTCACATCCACTCACATGCTGTGTGTTTTGGTTTTAGCTTGTTTTTTAAAGGTTCTCACATTACCTGAAAAACATTGTCTGGTGCTCTTTTTTTTTTGGAACTCATTATCAGGACCTGAAACAAATAAAAGGCAAATTGTATCTGCACCATCTGGCATCAAACCTTTGTGGTGTTTATTGTGTGGTATGTATAATTTCCTTGCTCCACCATGAGTCAATCCTTAATCACGTTTCTGCTCCCTCATTGCCTTGTTAGCAGCAGCGCTCGTTAATATTCATGCATTTTATTTGTAGGCAGTTTGTTAGTCCTCGCTGATGAACATGCCTCTTTTTGGAATTGTGTTTGGCTTTAAACAACTGGTCCGTGTGTTTCATTAATCTCTTCGTGCATGTGCTACCTAAGCTAATTAGATAACGCATTGTTTCTTGAGCGGATCTGTACATTACTCTTGCAGGACTCTTCCTCTTTTGTTAGAGAAAGCCGGACGTGTGAATCCATCTTCCCAGTTTTGTTAAAGTAGTGTTTAATAAGCTGTGTGTGTGTGTGTGTGTGGGGGGGGGGTTACTCCCCCCCCCCCCTCTCTCTCTCTCGCACACACCCTTTCTCTTTCTCTTTCTTTCTCTGCCAAGGAAGATATAAAATGAATACGTAATGAGCTAATTAACCCACAGATCTGCAGGGTCTCATTTGTCTTGCTGAATTTCTTCTAATAAAATGTGCTCCTGGAAATATATAAATAACCATCTGTTGTAAATTGTGACCAGAACAGTGTCATCATCTTCTCCTTCTTTTTCTTCTTCCTCTCTGTTTTTCTCATCTCCTTGTCGTCTCCCGCGTGCTGAATACCAAGCAATGCTGCAGGTTTATTTATGCCGGGTTCATAAAAGAAGTGCTTTACAGCCTGTGTTGTCCCGAGATGGAATATCGTATGATAAATCTCTCCATGAAAGGCAACATTATGGCCTGAATGTAAAGAAGGATGTGCTCTCACCCTTGGCCATGATGTCAGCCTTCACGTTTACCTTCAGCTCTTTAGGTCATTGTGTGTGCTGCTCAGGTCTTGAAAAGGGAAGTGGATGATGGTGGAAGGGTGTGTTCATGCGTTCCTTTTATAATTTAAGCTTTTTTTTCTGTAGCCTTGATGGATGATTCCACCTAAAAGAATCCATAGAAAAGCCGGGGCGTTCTTTTCACCCTGGGGCATTCTTGGATGTGCGCAAAATAAAAACACGCCTGGTCCGAAAGAGCAACAGCACCATTAACGGTTCCACAATGGAGGCTTTATGTCACGTTTCTGTGCCAAATTGGGACTCAGCCCGAGAAACAGTTGGCAGTCGCATTTGGCGGGTTATGCGCTGTTAGACAGGAATGGGTTAGGTCTTGAAGGGGGTGCTGTTGTAGATGATACGTAGTTATTAGCACCGGTTTTGCCCAACTGTTATGCCCAACTGCTTCATTACCCTGATAGAGTAGCAGGCCCGAGACACTCCAAACACCATCAAACTCAAAAGCATCCGTGCCAGCGTCACATGCTTCAACATCCTTGTGCAGATGGACTCTCAGATCGCTCCGAGCGCCAACAGCCCTGCCCCCCAACTTGCACTCATTTCTCGATAACCGAAACAACATGCTAACTAAGTTACTCTCACCAACCAGGAAGAAACATAATTGTTCAAATTAAAGAGCTCGACCTTGTTGGAATCGAATTAATTAGCGCAGCTGGAAGGTTAATTACACCTGCGAGAGGCTCATGCATCACAAAAAAAAAGCCCTTGTCTTAATTCACCTTGTCAGGTGTTGTGCAAATTAGTTATCACTCACTCTGGATTTTCCTCTCTGCTAGGAAAAAGAACTGTGGATATCAAAATTGATTACGATTTTACTAATATGGTTAAGGCGGGACATGTGATGTTTGGATATGTGTCACGTTTTCCAAAAATGAATGATCGGTTTGTAGATAAACACCTCGTCTCATGATGTGATGAACATCAAATCCATCAAGAAAATCAAAACAAACATGATGTTCAGATTCATTAGATCACAATTAGTTTTCCGAGCTACAAAGTCAAATGCGGAAACGGCACAAGGGCGGCGGTCGCAAATCTTGCAGGGTTTTTTGTTGTTTTGTTTTTGTCCCTGTGTGTAAGTTGTTAATATAGAAACATTAACGTATTAAGAACGAGCGCATGCATAGAAACATGGAGAACATGAATCAACATCTTCTGAACAATCAGAATCCAGAATTCAACAGCAGGCTTTGTTTCTTCGTTTAACTGCTAAATTCCGTACACTCTGCTCGTAACACCCGTAAGACAAACAAACCCGCACGTCTGAACCACGTCTAATCCGGTCACTCCATCCATATTTTTCACTCAAGAAAGCTGTGAAGATGCCATGCGCCGTGTAAATAGCTGAGAACTGCCATTATTCATCCGCCATGCTTCAGTAATTGACAGGAAAGTGCAAAGTGAGAAGAAACATACTGCATCTTTCATTTACGATGGCAGATGTGCTCTGCGTGAGAAGTGCGAGTGTGTCGTCAGGAGATAAAGTTCCAATTCGGGTTTGCTTCTGAGTAAAATCAAGCGCTTAAACCAAACCTGCTTTATGGAAACTACAGTAGGAACCTGTAAGGAACAATTGAAGAACGATTTGAAATTGTCAAAGTGTAAGCTGCACCCTCCTAATGATTGATCATTATATTTTTTATTAAGAGTTAGACCAGGGTTTAATGGATAAGTAAGCTTCATTAGGAACTTTTGGAGCCCTTTCTGATGGAGGACGTGCTCCACATGGCACTCTAGAACCTAAGCATCTAAATATTGTCAAGGAATGTGCGCTCTTAAAAACATTATACTCTCATTATCATTTAGGTTTAGGGATCTGAATGGTTCATTAAGGTACTAACGGTACTGATATGTGTTACTGTATACGCTTTCTCTTTTGATAATTTCATCCTTTTGTTTCATTCGGTGACGTGACCTGGGGGAAACGTCCTCAGTGGAAATTGTTTTTTTTCTTATCACATCACATTACAGCTTCAGATGATTTTCGGTTCATTCCTTAGAAGCAGTTGTCTCCATTTCCACTGAAAATTATTTCGTTCTAAATAACGAGCATAACGATTCATTCATTCAGTCCCGTGTACTGTATGTTGCACCGAACTAAATTGTCATTATAATTACAGATATGAATATTCATGATGAATTCATTAATCGAGTCAATTAAGGTGGCAGTAACTCACGGCGAGTTATGAACAACACTATTACTCAAACCTGACCTTCAGAACGTTGTTATTGTTGTTCTCAATTAACAATACAGGCTGATTATTTAACGAGGCAGCACCCATGTGTGTGTGTGTGTGTGTGTGTTGGTGGGGTCCTGCTTGGACTCTACTGTAAATCACAAATCACTTGTTCTGCTTTACATGCTTCAGCCATTTTAAAGTCATCACAGTTGAGTGTGCTGAGAAAATGAGTGTTTATTTTTTTCCAGAGCAAGCAAGTAGTTGATTTTCACACAAAAAATCATATCCGTATATCCGTGTCGGATGCGGGAGACGGCCAGTATGTTGGAATTTGAGAAAATGTTGTAAATCGTCAGTGTGCGTCTCCACTGAACTGGACACACACCGCTACAGGATGAAGGCATGCAAATCAAAACTGTGAAACGCGCAGCTCAAATGAACAATCGCTCTTTGTTCAACAATTATGCTTATGGAGTTTAAATAAACATCTCACAAGGAAAGAAAATAATGTATTTCTGTGCTAAGAACGTTAAATGTAAAGTGACCTAATCAATACATTCAAAATAAAAAAGTCATTTATTTTCTCTTCTTTTTTCAAGCCTTTACTTTTCATTTATTTTACATGCTTTTTTTATTTGCACTTTCAGGCTTTTACTGATGAAGTCCATCACTTGCTTCAGAACCTTGGAACCCGAAAGCTCAGAATCAGTGAAGGTTACCATGCTGAATCTCAGAAGCTCAGAACCCTGAAGGCCAGAACGCTGAAGTTTAGAACCCTGAATCCTAAAACCCTAAGGCTCAGAACACTTAAGCCCAGAACCCTCAAGCACACAATGTTGAAGCTCAGAATCCTGAAGCTCAAAACACTTAAGCACAAATTCCTGAAGTTTCGAGCCCAGATGCAAAAAGCCCTGTGAAAAAAAAAACAAACAATAAATTTAAATTGCCACGTTGTTTTCCCGGAGCTTCAAAAACGCATGTTCTTGACAGTTTTCTTGGTGCATGACTGCTTCTAAGAATGTGATATTTCCACTTGCTGTCTCAGAGCCAGGCTTTAATTTCCCTGATGTGCTGGATGTGTGTAGGACGAGTGGAGTAAACACCGAGTCGGCTGGATTTATAGAGCTGTTCTGTGCTTCATCTACGGAGTAGAAAGTGAGAAATTGAAACGATGCCTGCAGAGAAACACTAATTCCACAGTTTGATGTAATTACGACGTGAATGAGGGAGCGGATTTACACTCACCCACATACACACGTATGCACACACACACACACACACGCACACACACACACACACACACAAACACACACACACTGCACACACTGTCCCCCAACGCCGATCCTGGGACATGCACTAAAAGGTCCATTCGTCATCCGGATCATGCAAATGTATGCGGCCTGTAGCGCGTTCTGTAATAATTTTATCCACTTCCCGCGGGCTGAGACTCATGATTCACCAAATCACACGCGGTTTCAGCTCAGCGACTCCGGACACGTTTCTTTTCGCTTTAATTTACCTCCTCTCATTTCCCAGCCTGCATTTAACGACTCCGTAACGTCTTTAAATGCTTAATTATTCAGGCGATGGATCGCAGGTCCTGAAATTATTCCTCTAATAAAGTGGCTTGCGGCGGTTTATTTCCCAGATATTACAGGAATATTAGACTTGGAGTTGGGGTGCGAAATGCACACACAGGCACATTTTCGGTTCGGTTACAACTTTATAGCCAACGATCACGTTTATGTTCAACGAAGCGAGAGGATTGTTGTCGCAAAAAGTTACAACAAACACACTGGAGACTCCTTCCATAAAAATATACTAATTATCTGCTCAGATGTTGAACGTTTAAAAAAAAATCTGTATATCAGAAGAGACCGGTGAACATGCCCGTGTGAATGATCTGTTGCTATAGAAACGATAACTTACTAGAACAAGCGCATTCATTTAAACCTGCTGTTATTGAGAATGAATCTACACCTTCAGTTTGTATTGGCTTGTGACATGCAGTGAGTAATGCCAGTGTGTTTAAACTACACTATACATGATATTCATTATTCCAGAAATCATAATAATACAGGTATCCCTGAGTTACGAACATTCAAGTTACGGATTTCCGCCGATACGAATGGACCGTGGTTCTATGAAAATTTTTAGACTTTTGTAGATTTGCAAACAAATCCCGGAAGTAGCTCATGTGTATTGTAAAAAAAAAAAAAAAAAACAGACACTGCAGGGCATCAGATATCAATATTTACAATTATGTACAATATTTTCAGTGTGTGAGTGCATGTATAAAATGTCTAAAGTCCAGTACATTGTGAGTGTGTGTGTGTGTGTGTGTGTGTGTGTGTGTGTTGGGGGGGGGGGGGGGGGCATATACCCACCAATCAGAGATGATGATAATAAAAAAATGTGAATACATTGTTTTCCCATTTGATACATTTCTCATTTTTTAAACATTTGATACTTTTTTATAATTTAAATCATTTCTGTTGAGGTAATGTTGACATTTTGATATGTTTTTATTTATTTATTCATTTTCTTACTTTTTATTTAATTTACTTTGATTTGATTTGATTCCAAATTAAATCCCAAATAAACTCCCAAACGTTATTTCCTTATGAAGAATTTCCCCCCCCAAGTTCTGGGTGAAAGCCCAGTTTAAACAATGAAGCCCCAAGTGTATTGTAAAACTTCTTGCTTTTGCATCGTTTTTTATGTTTTCTTCATGTCCCGTATCATAACCGTGACCTCTTTTAATCGCCCTGCTGAAAGTTTTACAGATTTCCCAAGCCGTCACAGAAAAATCAATGCGATGCTTTTAGGTGATGAGTTAAATCACAGAGAGTGACGTGTACCCATAATGCTTTGCAGGATATGCACTATCATCCAAAAAAAAAAAAAAAAATATATATATATATATACTCTACTCCTTCCCACACAAAAATTCCAAATTCCATATATATTCTATATTTTTCTATATTGTACACCTGGGTTTTCTTATATTTTCCTTATATTTTCCTTACATTGTACTGTACAGATTTTTTATTCTTAGTTAAATCTACTTCTTTTTTCTTTTTTATATTTATTTCCTATAAATAGTCTTTAACAGTCTTTTATTTTAAGGTCAAGGGTAGTCGTCTAAGCATTTCACTGCATATCGTACTGTGTATGACTGTGAATGTGACAAATAAAATTTGAATTTGAATTTTGAATTTGAATTTGATATATGTATATATATATAGTTTTGAGAATTACATAAATATTGGAAATTGGAAAAGTTGCTTAGGTTTTTATAATAGCAATTTGCATATACTCCAGAATGTTATGAAGAGTGATCAGATGAATTGCATAGTCCTTCTTTGCCATGAAAATTAACTTAATCCCGAAAATTAAGGGATTCTTGAGTCTTGTTAACTCAGGTGAGAATACTGACGAGCACAAGGCTGGAGATTATTATGGCTGATTGGGTTAGAAAGACAGACTTGACATGTTAAAAGGAGGGTGATGCTTGAAATCATTGTTCTTTCATTGTTAACCATGGTGACCTGCAAAGAAACGCGTGCAGCATCATTGCGTTGCATAAAAATGGCTTCACAGGCAAGAATATTGTGGCTACTAAGATTGCAGCTAAATCAACAATTTATAGGATCATCAAGAACTTCAAGGAAAGAGGTTCAATTCTTGTTAAGAAGGCTTCAGGGCGTCCAAGAAAGTCCAGCAAGCACCAGGATCGTCTCCTAAAGAGGATTCAGCTGCGGGATCGGAGTGCCACCGGTGCAGAGCTGCTCAGGAATGGCAGCAGACAGGTGTGAGCGCATCTGCACGCACAGTGAGGCCAAGACTTTTGGAAGATGGCCTGGTGTCAAGAAGGGCAGCAAAGAAGCCACTTCTCTCCAAAAAAAAAAAACATCATGGACAGATTGATCTTCTGTAAAAAGTATGGCGAATGGACTGCTGAGGACTGGGGCAAAGTCATATTCTCGGATGAAGCCTCTTTCCGATTGTTTGGGGCATCTGGAAAAAGGCTTGTCCGGAGAAGAAAAGGTGAGCGCTACCATCAGTCCTGTGTCATGCCAACAGTAAAGCATCCTGAGACCATTCATGTGTGGGGTTGCTTCTCATCCGAGGGAGTGGGCTCACTCACAATTTTGCCCAAAAACACAGCCATGAATAAAGAATGGTACCAAAACACCCTCCAACAGCAACTTCTTCCAACAATCCAACAACAGTTTGGTGAAGAACAATGCATTTTCCAGCACAATGGAGCACCGTGCCATAAGGCAAAAGTGATAACTAAGTGGCTCGGGGACCAAAAAGAAGTTGAAATTTTGGGTCCATGACCTGGAAACTCCCCAGATCTTAATCCCAGTGAGAATTTGTGGTCAATCCTCAAGAGACGGGTGGACAAACAAAAACCCACTAATTCTGACAAACTCCAAGAAGTGATTATGAAAGAATGGGTTGCTATCAGTCAGGATTTGGCCCAGAAGTTGATTGAGAGCAGCCCAGTCGAATTGCAGAGGTCCTGAAAAAGAAGCGCCAACACTGCAAATACTGACTCTTTGCATAAATGTCATGTAATTGTCGATAAAAGCCTTTGAAACGTATGAAGTGCTTGTAATTATATTTCAGTACATCACAGAAACAACTGAAACAAAGATCTAAAAGCAGTTTAGCAGCAAACTTTGTGAAAACTAATATTTGTGTCATTCTCAAAACTTTTGGCCACGACTGTAGGTGTGCCGTACACTGTGTGCTGAACTTTAAATCTAACTTCGAAACTAGTTAAACTTAAATACCTATAAGAACTTTAAACAGTTCAATCTAGACACAAACACAGTTCAATTAATGTTCCTTATATTCATATAGTAAGATCCTAGCATTTTTAACGAAGCAAAATAACTTAAAAAATAAAATAAAATAAACTTATTTATCAAGCTTAAAGTTATTTTATGGTTTTTATTTTAAAAAGACATGTTTAGAGGATCTTCATGATAATTTGTACATTAAAGAAAAACCTCTGCAAGAATAACCAAATGGGGAGGAATTAATTTCACTTATTCATAATTAAAGGTAATTATTTTTTCATTTTCTGAAGTATAAAAAAATATTATTAACAGGTTAATTTTAATTATTTGAATGTAAAAAATTTTGCCAAAAGCATTCAGGAGCAATAATAAATCAATAAAATAGGAAATAGAACAAGTTTTCATTATTCTTTGTGACTTTTTGGAAATTTAGCTTTTTGTATAATAATAATAAATATATATATATATATATATATATATATATATATATATATATATATATATATAATTATTTGTAACTTGCGTCCTAAACAGCAGAGTGTATTCTCATAATTTTTTTTGTCCTCTCGTGTGACTTTCGCCTCCTGAAGGCAGTAAAGCAGGAAACGATGCTGTCGGTGTAAAACCTGATTTAGAGTAATAATATAATTGCGAACAGCGTCAATATGCTCCTGCTGGAGCTTGATGGAAGGAGGGAGCGAGAATAAAGTGTTTATGGTGAGAGTCCTAGTGCGGAGGGGAAGAGCGGCACTTCTGGCTCCAGATTCTGCCGTTTGCCCGCGTCTGATCCGTCCTCTTTTTGAGACGTTGTAAGTTTCTTTAAAAGCCTTTTAATGGACACCATCGTGAATCCGATCCTTCACCAACGCCTCAGTCTTTTCCGTTCTCATCCTGTCTTCATCACCCTTCCTAATGCGCTGCTGTTATGTAGCGTTACTTACGACACATTGCCGCTTGATTGCATCACGCTGTAGTTGATTATTTTCCTAAACTGGCACCACACACACTGTGGTTTATTCTGTTTTGTTGTCTGAATTTTAGCAGCTTCAGATGGTGCAGATGGTGTTAGCATTGCAGATCATCATGACTGCTGTGTGTGCATGTATGTGTATGTGTGTGTGTGTGTTACCCTCTACCGCCATCTAAATGACAAATTCTGACTCCTCACAGCGCACTGATAAATGGACTCCGGCAGACACGCCACAATTTACATTAAGCAATTTGGACATCTGAGCCAAAGATGTGTGTACACACACACACACACACACACACACACACACACACACACACACACACACACACACACTCTCCCCAAAGGTCAAGAGGCGTGAGCAGACGAGGGCAGGAGAAATTGAAAAAGCTCCTGGCGGCGAAATGAAATTTGTCCCCTCTGTCACTCGCCGTCTCTCCCCATCTGTTTTGGGGACGAGGAACTCGTCGCATGTCGAAAGGTGGACGGATGAAATCGCGGTCGAACGTAATATATATTTATGAAGCTCAAGGTAAACGGGAGGAATAAAGCAGGCTTGAGGACGTTTTTCCGAGATTAGGACAGGCTCCGGAGGTCAGAGACTAGGGGAGACGACAGATAAGTTAGAAGTCCTGTCCGGGAAGTGGCTTCGTCTCACATCACAAATGGTTTCAAAAGCAGGAAACTGTCTGGATTCCTTCTGATCTCCATAAAAGAACGGAAGAAAACAACAACAACAACAACAACAACAACAACAACAAACCCACAGAGCCCAAAGAACCGGAGCGAAGGCCTGTGAAGATCAGCAGAAGATCAGCGCAGCGAATCTACAGCCTGAGACGGCACAACTGTTCCTGCTCTCTCACCTGTCAATCAAAATGAGAGTTCACACTGTTCAGAAGTTACAGCTTTTCACGGCATCATTCAGTCGATTATTTTCATCTTCTCTTGTGAGTCAGAGGTGGAAGTGCCGAGTTGCACACGTCCTCGCTGCTCAGGGTCCGAGTGAGATTCCTGATGCGAATCTGGTCATGGGAATGAATTCTTGCTATATTTTGCGTTTCCGTCCTTCACGATGCTTTTCAGCACCTAAAATGGGATGACCATCCCGAAGCGCAGTAGGTGTCTCCTCAAAGTGTCTTGTGCCGCCTTCTGATTCGGGTTCTTGGTGCTTTCGGAGCTGGAATCTTCTGGAATCCGGCATTTCAAACATCCGTCGTTCAACCATCCATCACTCAGCCATAAACCGATAAACAGCGCGGAATTTGACTTCATTTACAATCTACACGATTCCTCAGGTTTAAAACAGCGCTGCTTGTTTTTCCACGCTCAGCATTCCTGCCGCATTCGATACCGCGACCATTTGCATGGACGGATCGAGGAATGATGTCATGTGTAATGTTCCTTGGCTGGCAGAGCCTCTCGCTTTCCACCGACTGAGCAAGCTGATGAAATTGCGTTTGAGAGCAGCGGCTCGTTCCCTCGCCGGACTGGAATCTCTCGCATCCGACTTTATTTTAAAACCGGAATTATATTAGCAGCACCGCGCTCTGGTTGAGCCGGAGATATTTGCTCTGCTTCTTCTCCCAGCTGGGTGTCATAACCAGAGCCAAATCTTCTTCTCCATCTGTGGTTAGTAAAGAGAAATGACATGAAAATGTGCTTGCTGGGGAAAAGATATCGCAAATAATATGTAAAAAAGGAATGTTACAAAAAGATCAAACGCGCTCGTCACGTTCACTCGAGGTGTTAATCATCATCTTGTAGGAACTTCCTTTTTAAGCCCGCTCTCTAAAATTAATTGAATCTTTTAACTTAATAAGGACGGGGTGTTTGGTTTTTATGCCGTGGTCATTGTGCTGGACGTAATGAGGTGTTGATTATCGCCGAGCGTCTGTCTGGAATGTCGCGTATAAACCCCGCAGTCTTTATCAATCTTAATGTTGGCCTCTCCATCTAATCTCTTCTGCTGTAAAGTAAAAACCAAAGGTCGCGTAAATTAAACCTTCATGAGCCTGTGGTTCATTATATCACCTCATTAGGACAATATTAAGAACTCAGCATCCCGCTGTAAAGGACGAGAATATTAAGGGACCGGATTGTCCTTTATCCGCTACGCAGCGCTGCACAGAGAGCCCTAGATTGCTCGAGACGTTGAGGTGTTGATACGTTTTTCCTTACAGTACTGCAGCTGCAAATCACAGATTTCAATTTAAACGCTTGTTTTAATACACTATAGTAGTCTCACCACCAAATGAAGATGAGATTTGCTTCTCGCTGGTTCGAACGGTCGGCGTGAAAGTCAGTGAATCTGTTAGTCACGTCCGAGATTCGCTCCAGTGAATCAGTATTTGAATTGGGCAAATCTTTTACTCATGTTCTCATCTTGACCAGCGAACCAGAATTTATTTCAGTGAATCTTCAAGCCAAGACAAGTCAAGGCGGCTTTTACTGTCATTTCAACCATATGCAGTCTCAGTACACAGTGAAACCAGACAACGTTCCTCCAGGACCGAGGTGCGACATACAACATCAATTAACAAAACTAGAACCAAAGCACCGTACAAAAGGAAAGAAAGAACATAAAGTGCAAATGTCCATGACTAAGATTCCCTCCTGTGTTGTTCAGTGAATCACTATCTGAATGACAAATGTTCTCGTCTTAATCAGTGAATCAGGATTTGTTTCTGTGTTTCCTTCAGGGAATCAGAATTTGATTAATCAATCATTAAGGCATGTTACTTTGATGTTCAGTGAGTCGTTTATCATTACTGAGATTCGCTTCTGTCTTGTTCGGTGAATCACTACTTGAACCATGGATTGCGTTGGTTGGTCAGTGTTGTTATTTGCTCCTCGGCCCTTCAGTGGATCAGGATTTGAATGAGTAACTGATTTATTCGTGACCAAAATTTGCACTGTTATCAATATTTAAATTCCTGAAAGCTTTTCATGACATTGTAAGTTACTGGGCGGCACGGTGGTGTGGTGGTTAGCTCTGTCACCTTGCACCTCCAGAGATGTGGTTTGATTCCTGTCTCGGGTCTGTGTGCAGGTTCCCCCGTGCTTAGTGGGTTTCATTCTGGTCCAAACACATGCAGATTAGGCTAATTGGCGTTCCCAAATTGCCCATAGTGTGTGAATGAATGTGTGAGTGTATTATGTATGTGTGTGTGTGTGTGTGTGTGTGCCCTGTGATGGATTGGCACCTTGTCCAGGGCGTACCCTGCCACGTGCCCTAAGTCTCCTGGGATAGGATCCAGGCCCCCGTGGTATAGACGATGAGTGAGTGAGTGAGTGAGTGTAAGTTAGCACTGTATATGCTTTATCTTCTGTGCTTGGTGTTTCATAAACATTCCTGAAAGTTGAATTTGCATGGATCTTCCATGAACATCTTCCATGAACTCCAGATCCAACATGAGCTTGTTGAATCATTGAATCATTTCAGTGATAACTGAGATTTTTCCTCCTCTCTTAGGACATGACCAGCTTTAATTATGGCCTGTTCCATTAAAAAAAATTCTAAACATTTCTTAGAAATAAATAGCTTAGTCTATACCTGCTCTGCACTGTCAATGTTTAAGCCTTGCCAAGTGTTTGCCTAATAGTACTTATAGTTTGTGACCTAGTAAATAGTGTCAGGATCTATCCATTGAAAGCACTTTTGTAAGTCACTCAAACGCCGAGATGTAAATGTAGGTTTTGACCAAATCACTTCTCTCTCAGTCAGTTGAGTTTCATGATTCCCAGTCAGTTGCACATTTGGTCAAACCATGTTCAAGCCGTTTTGTACAAATGGATCAGTGATTCGGACGACTCAGTCAGACCCAGATGAGGAAATGAGACACTGATAAGAGAACCCAAGTCAAAGCTTTCTCTATGATCGTTATTCCTGTCACAAGGCTACACATTCATACTTACTGTTTAATTCTGAGAAGGATTAAGAAATGATCCCTGGATGTTTGTGCGTGCCTTCATGAAGCAATGATCGTACAATAGTGATCATAAAACCCGTTTTACATGAATTACATTGCTACTGTCAAATCAGACTCCATCATGATCAATATTTATCATCCGAGTTCCTCAGCTCGTCTTCAGGGACCAGCAATCATGATCAGTTAGTGCGAAGTTTATCACGCAGTCTTGGCATTGTAAAGCTTATTGAATCTCAACACGCAGTCCATGCTACGTCTCATTACAATCCAAACTACGTCGTCCTTCTTTTCCCAGTACAGGTAGGAAGTCAGTACTCCCAGGCCTTGTCTTCGGCTACGGCTAGCTACTGTACTGTAGGTCGAGACTTAGCAAAGTTCTGAAGGCTGGTTCCCTTGGTAGGTTTATTTGCAAATGCAGCCACGGCTCTGTCAGTTTCCTTTACCTCGGAACACAAATGTGGACCAGCGGGATCTCACTGTGAGGCTCAGTCACTGAGTTTGCTGCTACCTTACCTTTGACCTGTCCGACAAATTGGCTGCCTGGAGCGCGGTTCCTTGGGATTTAAGCCTGGGACGTGAGCGATATGATTTCAGGCCAGAAGATTGTGTTATCCTGTAAATGCAGAATGATGAGAACGAGTGAGGAGGTAAGTTGAGGAGCTGAAGATAATGGGATTCATCCCAGAGGAAATCCTTCACTTCCCAGCCATAAATCTCTGCTTCTGGCTAATGCTAGCTCTGAAACCTGAAAAAAAAAAAAAAAAAAACCTAATAATTTCTGATTTGGATGAAGGTCTTGACATCTAAAATATTTTTAATCACAAATCTCAAATTTCCTTTTGGGAAATGCTGAGGGAGGTATTTCCACATGACTCGTATCAATCGTTATAATTTAATTCATTTTCTGCCCATGATTAATTTATCCTTAGGTCTAATTTTTTTCTAAATAATTCATTTATTTTTGGATATTTGTATACATATAATGTATATTTCTTTACTAATAATTAGTTTTTAACATATTAATTATACATTTTCCTATATTCTATACATAACTCATTTATTTACTTTTTTTTATTTTGCAAATTATTATTATTATATAATTATTACTGTATATACTGTTATCATTTTTACACAAGTCCTTTAATTTTTCCATTTAATTTCATGAAACATAATTTTATAAACTCATTAAAGGGATATTTGTTTAAACAATTTATTTCTACATCTCTGTGATTTTTGCAGAAGCATCATATTCTGTATGCTTTTCTTTGATTTATGATTTGTTTTAATTGCATATAATTCCCGAGTTTACTCGGGAATTAATTTTAGGGCATAACATTAAACTGCATGTTCACATGTTCTATACAGTACATAATCATATGTGAAGACCAGAATGGGTCATACAGGTATTAATCACATCACTTTCTGTATGAAGCCAAATTCATCAAAATTCACATAAAGAAACCGGTGCACTTTTTTTTTTCAATTACAAAATGAGAGCAGTTTTGGTGGATGTTTTTTTTCAGACTTAAAACTCTTTATCGTAAATGCTTGTGTTTTAATTGTATCGCTGCAAGTGCTATAAACAATCGCTTAGAAACACTAGACCACCAGGGGGAACTATTAAAATTCAATTAAAAAAATATATATTACTACATTATAACAAATTATTACAAAACTAGATCCCAAATGTTAAGCATTCATTTGTCCCTTTTTTTTTCTTGGCATGTTTCTATCCTCTGTAGAACAACTCTCTAACAGAAAAAGTAAAAAAAAAAAAAAAAAAAGCAAAACTGATTTAGAAGCTAAGAAAAGTAATTATCCAGTGAACCTCTGAATTTTTTTTTTTTTTTAAGTATACACACTTAAACAGTTTAGACCCCTCAAAGGTTCTTTGTAGGACCTACAGCAGAAGGTTGTCAGAATATGTTCCAAATAGAACCTACTGTATTTAAAAAATGAAGAAATCTGAAGAAATTCTTATTTAGAACTTAGAATTTAGAACTGTTAATAGAACTTTGTTTGGATTACTAGTGAAACTAATAATCATTCTACTGTATGTAGATCCATAAAGGTCAATGTCTCACTATCAGAACATGTCCCGACTAGAACCTACAATCTTTAAGAAACTTAGAAACAACTGAACATCTCATGGTTCTTCAGGGGATCCGCGTGCTTTTTGTCCCTTTTAATTTCAAATATTTCCAATTATAACCTGCCAAGAAAATCTTGATTATCCATGATTAAGTCCTTAATGAAACACCCTTTCTAAGTATGCAAATTCTCAGAAAATTTAGAATTTCCACACCATCTCGCTTCACACTAGTATGTGATATCAAGTGATGTATCAGTTAAGTCTAGATCCAAGATTTCTTTTGCAGTCTGTCTTTCTAGGAACCCTTGTAGAACAAAAAAATTCCTTTCAGAAAGTTGAAAGCAATCTTGGCAAAAAAAAAAAAAAAAAAAAAAAAGCAGGGAGAATTAAGGGTTCTTTCTCTCTCAAAAGGAAAACCTTCCTCAGGGTTCTCATGCTACGATAAACCAAATACCTGGAATTTAACCTCAGAGGTTTGGGAGTGTTTAATGTTCTGTAAGTGTACGGTTTGGAAGAAAATTTCTACCCACTGTCTGCCAGGATTAATGAATAAAAGCCAGAACTGGTTTCAAGTAGAAACCTAGAACCCCAGAGGAACCCATTTTCTCAAGTGAACTCCTTGACGGCGCTCTCAGAGCTGATGAGGAACCCTGAGATGACCTAATGCTAGCAGAAGTCTGAGCTAGCGTGATGCCGATGATGTAATGCGAGTCAAGCGGTTCCCTCGGGCCGTCGGTCTGCAGTCAGGTGACCACAGGAAGGAAGATAAATAAAAAACAACAAGCGTTTTTGGCTCTGCACCAAGAGAACCAATCAGTCCAAATGAGAGTGATCTCATTCCCATTAACTTCATTTGTTTTATTCACAATCCAATAACTGACGTGTGAGTGACCCTGCTGCATTTACATTCACGTTCATGGCATTTGGCAGATGCCCTTATCCACAACGACTCCCATTCCGTCTCGTTATACATCTGAGCAGTTTCGGGTTGAGGACATCGCTCAGAGGCCCAACAGTGGTGGTGCTGAGGTTTGAACCTGTGACCTTCTGGTCCATAGGCCAACAACATGACCACGGAGAGAGGAAGCCTGGCTACGGGCCGAGAACATAAACTGCAGATTTGTGTGTTTGTTTGGGAAGAAGACGAAAAAAAAAAGACCAATCCTGGCAATCACAGAGGAATTCGCTGATATCAGATATATTAGAGGTGGTACAGTCATATGAAAAAGTTGAGAAAGATAAACTTGATAAAAATCATGTTTTCAGATTTAGAGAACTTTTCTAAAGTAACATAAAAAAAAATTAAAAAAAACTCATGATGATGATTTTATTCTGTTTTAAATCCACTGAAAATTTACAGCAAATTACTGGCAGGAGGTTGTTACTGTAAGTAACGTACTGACACATGAGTTTTGTTTACCATCAATTGTCAATTTACATAAAGGAACATTTCTATACTGCATTGATTTAAATTTAGAATAAATAACTTTATAAAGCAATAGTAATTTATTTGTTTTAATCTAAGGTTTGATTTTAAGCCTTTTTACCTTTCCATTTCAATGATAATTGTAGGAAGTTTCCAACTAGGAAGGCTATATTGTCTAATGAGACAGTAACTGCATGTTAGCTATATCGTGATTGCGTGACATGCTCCAGTACCACAGGACAGAATCAAAGTTGTTAAACTCATTGAAGGAAAGAATTTGTTTCCACTTCATTTCTTCACTATTGCAAGAAGTTCAAATTCACACCAGTGTAACCGCGTGCTGATTCTTAAATCTTTAACTTCTTGTTAGACAAATAACAGTAAAATGGCCTAGAACAAACAATAACAATAAATCAAAAATTCAAATTTTATTTGTCACATACACAATCCTACACAGTACGATATGCAGTGAAATGCTTAATATGCAGTGAAATGCTATTAAGCAAGCTAAGTGTTCTTCCGTCTCCAGGTTGTTCGAGGCGTCCGCTGGTGGCGCGTCCCCTCTGTGTTCCGCTCAGAGCTGAGGAATTTGGGCTGATAGCGAAGAGTGATGCATTTTAGGAAATAAAAATCTCTCACATTCCACTGTTCAGCATAAAAATGTGCTGAGATGATGTTTTCGCCAGCGTTTTCCAAAGCACACCGAGGGCCCCTGCAGGTCAGGAAGTGAACTGATCCTTGAAAAAAAAAAAAAAAAAAAAATCAACAGGGAAGACAGACAGATATTTACTGTAGGTTCTACTCAAAACTACAGTTCAAATGTTAAAACATCGGTATCTCATTCTCTTCAGCGCATATCAGTGTAGAGTGATCATGAGATGACTTTGTTAACATACTTTCATTACTCAGATGTACAGTAGAGACGATGGATTAGTGTAAGAGTTTTAAAGTAAACACTAACAATTAGCAGTAACACGTAGCACAAAAGTAAATAATTCATGACAAAACCTTTAGATCCATCTTTAAATGTTTTCAAATATGCAATGGTGGATAATAAAAACCAGCATAATTGTGCGTGTGCGAATATGTGTAAAAAGAAATACATTATATACTGTATTTTTTTATTAATAGAAATCATGGGATTTTTGTTAAAGTAAAGAAAACCTGGAATTAACACATCTTTAGACCGCGAAGAAAGGTTTAAAACAATAGAGAATAGATTTTTTCTATTTAAACAAACAAACAAATGAAAAACAAACAAACAAGTTTAAAAAAAAAAAAAGAAAGAAAGAACCCAAGTAATGAGGAACATTACAGATTTCAGAATCAAAATTGCTTCACATGTAAATCTGCGCAAACACATTATCATATACCAACAAATTAGACATAATTAACACACAAAGTTGACGGTAATTAACAGCCCTGACATTACGGAGTAATAAGAACACGAAACAATGACCATAAAAGACTAAACGTGACAGATGCTGCACTGTGTGTAGAGGGACACAGGGGAACGTTCATCATTTTAACAGGAAACTTTTACACAAAACGGTCCCACCCTCTTTAGGAAGCTTTTGAGGAACCATTGTCTCGCTCAGGTGATCATAGGGAGAAGTCTTGATCTTCATGATAGATAGATAGATTTAGCACTTAAAATGACATGTACAGCAGTATAAAACATTATCCAAGGTGATTATGCATTAAAAAAAAAAATGACATAAAAATTTACAGTTAATTTTATGTTGATGGCCAAAATGATGGTATTTCTAAATAAAACATTGTTACATTCCTTGATATTTTTTATTTATTTTTACAATCATTGAAAGAGCCTTAAAATTATAAAATATTTTACACATAACAAATATGTTTATATAAAAAAAAAATATTCAAATTTATAATGGTGATGACCAAACTTAACTACAGAAACTATTATAATAGAAATATTATAAATATATAAATGATAAATATACTATCATAGGAAAAACTATATGCATGGAATGTGACTTATGACTTTTCTTTTTCTAGAAATCACACAAATGTGTTCATAACCAAAATCTTAACCAAAAACCAGAACACTCAGATCTACAATTTTGAATCTTAAAGGACAACATTTTAGAATTTTCTAAATAAAATTGCATTATACCCTCCTGCAGATCATTATAAGATATGAAAGAGTATAAACTTATGTCCCTGCCATAAATGCGTTTACACAGAAAAATGTAATGTTTGTCTGATTTTTTGTTTTATGTTGATGACACAACATTAAAAGATTACTTTATTGTTATAAATCAAACTGTATGTCTGTTACTGTATACTGTATGTTTAAAAATCTTAACATTTAATTCTAAAACCTTATTTATCTTAATCGCATCTTATTAATTAATATTGATGACCAAAATTATTTTAAAAAATGTATAATTTTTGGAGCAAAATATAAAAATATTCTTTGAAACATATTGCTATAGATGTTTGAAGAACACGATTTCTCAGGTAAAGAAAGCGCAGGTATTCACTAGAGACCGGCATTGACTGGAATCCTTGAGATTTTTTGTGTAGAAAGTTTGTAAAGCTATACCAGAGACGTGCTGCATTGAGAACAGCAAATAGTCTAGAGAACAACAATGACTGATGTTAAATGGAAGTGATTTGGAGGTGATGTGCACGTTATACTTTCCTTAAAACAGCCTTGAATCTGTGTAAGAGTGTATGAAAGGTGTCAAGATTTTTGAATAAACTGAGTTTTTTTTTTTTTTTTGTGCGCAGAAACATCCTTCTGAGAATTAATACAGGACGCAGGCTCAGATCGCCATCATGAGCACATGAAAGCCCTCAGCGCTAGCTCAATGCCGGGCCACAATGTCAACAAGAGTGTTTTTAATGAACGTTTCTCTGATTGAATCTGAGCGAGGGATAGAGCGATGTGGGACGGCGATGTTTCCCTTTAATTTGGTGCCAGTGCACATCTCTGGCTTGAATAGGCTTTTTTTTGTGGCTCGGCCTTGCCCAACACAATGATGCCTCGATCTTCAGCCAAACAACACTGTTTCCATTAAAAACCCCCCATGTTTCTCTGCCAGAGCTATGAATAGAGCCAAATTCTCGTCTTCTTCCTCTCTGTAAACAAGGAACAGGCCAAATAATTGAGGAGTAGGATCGGATTCATTCCATGTCACGCGTCCTTCCTGTTCGGAACGTGCAGAAAAGTGACATCTGCTCCGTGATGGGTTTTCAGATGGAATAAAGGCTGCTTAAGAGTTACGGTTAAGTATGTGTACGAGAGAGAGAGAGAGAGAGAGAGAGAGAGAGAGAGAGAGAGAGAGAGAGAGAGAGAGAGTCTTGCCTCATGACTGATGTTCTTCGTGGGAGGAGGTCCAGTAAAGTGCTGTTGGCCATCAGTGTGGATTAATAGAGTCTGTCATGGCTAACCACAAGGGCTTTCTGGCAGGCAACAAAACGATGCAATTAGATGTTAATTAGTGATTTTGTGTAGTTTTTTGTTTGTGTGTAATAAAAAAAGAGAATATTTGTTAATCCCATTTTTTTTAAATCATTCACACAGCATATAAATCTCTGTTTTGTTTTTTCTCTTATATTTTATATATATATTTTTATTTTTAACTTGAATTTTTTGTCTCATTTGTTTTACTTTCAATGTATGTCCTTATCTATTATATCTTGTTATTTTTAGTCTTCATATTTTATTTTTTATTTCGTCTTTTACTGTATATATATTTGTAATTCGGCTTAAGTTAGGTTTGCATATAGTCATTATACACATGAATGTTATGACGATATCGAGCTTTCAGTGATTTCTCTGAATACATACAGGGTCAAAATTACAAAAAATTAAATTATTTGTTACATGTACCGCACACTGTGTGCACAGCACAGTGAAATTATGCTCTCGCATGTCCCATTCAGGAAACTGGGGTTAGAGCGCAGGATCAGCGCCACTGGAGCAGATCCAGTAGCATTAAAGTCCTGCTCAAGGGCTCAACAGTGGCAATTTGGCGGTGCTGGGGCTCGAACCCCCGACCTTCCGATTGCGACTTTCCCCCAAACTTTGCCAATGCCTGGAGGAAGACCCAAACTGTCACCCCTGTTCCACCTGAATTGGTGGTTCAGATGGTCAGGAACCAACCCAGGAACCCAGGAAGCACCAAGGCACAGACTTGCCACGAACTGGATGCGGCTGGAACACCAGTGGCACTGTCTACAGTCAAGCCAGGTTAAAATCACCATGGACTGAAAGAAAGAAGTCCCTCGCACCAAGATCCACACCGTAAAGCTCCACTGATGTTGCATAATGTTACAGCTAAACAAATGGGCAAAGAAAAAGCCATTTGACCAGAGGTATGTTTGGAGGCATAAACAAGAACCTTGTAGCAGCTGTTAAACATGGTGGTGGTAGCATCACACTCTGGGGCTGTTTTGCTGCCAGTGAACCTGGTGCACTGCACAAAGTGCAGTGGTTGTGGAATGGATAAAGCAGGCAAACTTTATGCTTTTAGAAAATTTGTGAAACATGATTACAAGTCTGGTCCATGGTAGGAACTGATCAATAAAAATTGTGCTGAGAAACGCTGCCTGAAGCTTGAAGGAGCCTGAAGGAGAAACCTGCTAAGGGGCATTCAGTGTCCTGTATGTATATGTTTGCCCATGTTTGTAAAAGTTTGACCCATGCTGACAAAAAAAAACTTTATTTATTTGTTTATTTATTTATAAGATCTATCTGCCCCAGAAAAAGTCATATTGGCATGACATTTATGTTCATGATGAGTGTACGTAACTTTAAAGTGTACTCCATTTTTAACTTTTTACTTATAGCTTTTGTGTTTTGTATTGTATGTTATTTTTATTTATATTTCTTTATTTATACAGCATTTGATGATTATTTACATTATTTAGATTAGTTGTTTACATTTACTGTTTCTTGTTTGAAAAATGTAAATACTGAGGCTTTTTTTTTTTCAGTTTGCATAAGACTCACTTGCAGAAATATTTACCCGTTTAGGAATTCTCATAATATAAAACAAATTTTGTTCATACTTCCTGTGTAAAATGAGACGAATAAAGTAGTGTCACTCGCTAATGTGAACAAAAAAATTAAAAAATTAACTAGTTACAAAAATATATATATATTTTTTTTTTAGTAATCATAAAAATGATCTGGGAATATAGGAGAAACAAAAATAGCCTAGTGTAGTTGTTACTCTCTCTCTCTCTCTCTCTCTCAAAAAAAAAAATCATATTTAATCATGTCACAGATCTCATTCCTGTGATCCTCTATAATAAAATCCATCTTCGAGTCCAGACAGACATCAGGATTCTTGCAGATCATAAATATAGATATGTATGCATATATATACAGTATATATGCACTACAGATGTGCTGTTTTTTGATTTTTCGTTTCACTCTCAGCCAGCGTGTCACGCTTCTCCTCTGGATTTCCCATCAGTGGTTTCATGTATCAGATCTGAACAGGCACCGGAGCAGATAGTGTTATACAGCAGCGCTGGAGCCATATAACTCCATGCATGATGGACAGATCACATTTCCACAAGACCCTGTAATGTTATTTATATGCAGAATGAAAAGAAGGAAAGTGAAGTGAGGTTTGTAAGTCCATTTCTCAAGGAATGGCACAGAAATTGAAAAAATATATACGCCAGATACAATTCAGTACATCTCATACGAATATGCCCTTTATATCAATAGGTAAGGAAATATAAAAAAAAAAATTCTGAAGTCAGGAAAAAGTAAGTTACGGCGGACAGATTGCACAACAAGCTAAATTTGTTCGGACGTAATAAACCATCACCATGAGGAGGCGCTGTCCTCGAATCGACATTGTAAGGATGTGAACTGCGTACTCTTTTGGAATGCACATCTCAATTCATCCTCAAGAATCCTTACAACATATATGTAAGAGTACTTTTTAAAAACCTTATCAGTATGATTTCCACCAGTACCGGTGTTTTTGTAGATTCTGTTTTATCAGCCAATTAATATGTAGTCTGTTTTCTCTATATATACAATTGCACTTTTTAGGCTGGGAAGGGACAGTCTGATTATTTTGCAAATATATATATAAATAATTTTGATAATCTATATAAATACAACTTAATAGTAATAATAATAATAATAATAATAATAATAATTTTGATAATGACCTTAATACAGATGAATTCCTTGAAATATGTAAATATAAATGCATAAAAACATATTAACAGGGCTTTAAGAAAGCTCTCGTGTCATTCTGTCTACTGTATATTTATGAAGAAAACTTATTATTAGCACAAAAACTTATTCTAGCCCAAAAACTAGCATTAAATCCTCTCAGGAACTAGAGAACTTTAGCACTAGTTAGCCTGATTAACTTAATTTAAAAGGCCACCTATTAATTTTTGTGAAGTTATCAAACGTATTAGCGTTAAAAATCCTTTAAGTAAACCTGACAGCTTAGTGAAAAATTTTAAATTGTCTCAGAAATTCTGTAAGCTCACATTAGCTTATTGATTAGCATTACAATCCTCTCAGGAAGCCTGACAAGATAGCTCAGACTAGTCAGTAATGCTATTAATCCTCTCAGAAACCCTGTCAGGTTAGCTCACATTAGCTCACTGACTAGAAATACATTCCTCTCAGAATCCCCATCTGGTTAGCCTGCGTCAGCTTATTGACTAGCATTAAATTCCTCTCAGAAACCCTGATAGGTTAGCTGACGTTATCTAGCATTAGTAAAGTTCAGTTATATGGCTAATTCTTCTCACAAATGCTATGACATACACTTACTTTATGCTATGTAGATATAATTATCCTTATTTCCATGTATGAAGCGAAAACATCCACAGACAGATTATATTGAATGAAAACACACACACACACACACGTGGACATATTAGTTTGAGAAAGTTTGTTAACGAGGTATGAAGATAAAGGGCACAGTGCAGAATAACCAATGCATGCATGTCATTATCACGGTCTGGATCTCGCCTTGATTAAAACAAACATTTTCGGCCTGCAAGTTTTCAAGCTCAGAGGTGAAGCTTGTAGAATGTGGGTTCTGCCTACATTTAACTACAAGCCCATTTCCTCACTGCGTTTGTCTAAACATGAGACATTTTTTCCCATTTGCTCAGTGAGTCTGAGGTGTTGCTAGCTTATTACAGGCTGAATATCGTATGTAAAATGCAAACAGTCAAAAAACATGAAGCGCTATTTCTTTCACTAATAAACATGCTGTATATAAATATCATCGTATGCTATCGAATATCGCCTACTTTGGGGTGAATCAAGGACGTCAGGGTGGACAGTCAATCAAGGATCTCATTTAGCCAGCAAATGAACTGAATTATCGCGGCTATGAAATGAGGGAATACTTACCAGTCGTCATGGATAATTTGGTTCTTAACCACTATATTATTAGCTAGCATGTTAGCTAACAACTTCGTAAATAAACCATAGAGGGCAAAAGGATGAAAATTAGGTATATGAAATATATTTCAGAAAAGCTATCATTAGCTGCTGTTAGCTACTGTAAGTGACTAGATTTCACAGTGAGCTGAGCATTATAAGACACAACTGATAACATAACTGATGTAACATTATATTACAGTTATGAGTTGAATGTTAAAGTTGGAAACTCTGGAAAGGACCGATATATTTCTGTAGATGATGTACATGATCACCACAAACGTATGTACAGTAACATGCACTCGAGCTGTGAGTGCCGCTAATGCATTTTCATTCAGCATTGAACTTTTTTCCCCACTTCATGTATTGATCATCTAGTACAGTGGGCAGGTATATGACCAGAAGCCCCACCTTCTAACGTCAATGCTGTCGAAGCCAAGAGAGCTAGCTAATGCTAAACATACCAAACAGAGCCACAAGAATGATTTCAAAAAATATTAATGGGATTGTCAAGATGGCCACCAAGCTGACAAACCTTGGTAGTTACAGTAGCTAACCAACGTTAGCTGGTCAAACTCGGGTAAATCGCACCACTGTACATCTCGGCAGCATCGTTCATAATCGTCCAAATAAACCTGTTTGTTTGTTTTATTGGCACAAACGAAGTATTGAAGCTAATGTTAGGTTTTTTGCAAAGAGTCATTAGCTATGTTATTTTTTTACGCTATACATTTACACATTGCTGTAATAATGTGACATTTAGTGCTTGGTGAATGCTAGTTCCTAGAGAGCCCGTTGATTGCTTACATTACTGACTACCTGAAAAGGTTTGCACAGAAATGCAGAGCATAATTCAATATTGATTGGACTTGTTAGGTGAAAAAGAAAATCTATTCTTAGCTACAGTAGCTGTTTGCGCTTCAGAAGTTAACACTTCCTGTATGCCTGTGTTTGTGAAATGTATCTAGTTAAGAAGTTGTACACCATGTAGCTAGCTTATGAACGTTTTAGATTAGCTTTATTTTAGGGCTGGAAGTAATGCTTATAATTGTGTTCAGCTCGGTTGCTGTGTTTTATGCGGTTTTGTTCTACAAAACCCTCTCATTGAAATAAAACCTCAATACAAATATTGTATATGTAGTTCTATACTGTACTGGATGCTTTGCTGTTCAGTGTGAGGTCATGGCTCATGATGTAGAGTTGCTTTGGAGGATCTGGGAAAATCACTACTGGAGGCAGATTTACAGTATGCTTAAAAATATATATAAACCGAAGCTGTGTGCAGTAATGTCATGTTGAGAAAGCCAAGTGGAGGAATTCCCAAAAAGTTTGCTTCACTGATGTTTTCTGCTGATGGGTTTTACAGAAATAAAATATAATATAACCATTAACACAGACTGAAACTCATGTTTATGTTTTTTTTTCTTCGTATCTTTTAGCATGACTTTATACATTACTTTAAGCATTGCTCTCATGAAACAATTAATAAACCTATGTAGAACAAGCGACTGTAAATGTAATTACGATAACTCATATAAAAGTAAAGGTCTAAAAAATATAAAACATCCTAATAATGAAAATTATTTCATGATTGTGACTGCTTAGTGTTAACCTAGACTTTCTTATCTTTAGTCTTATGTTTTGTTTTTTGAATTTTTGTTTTTGCAAGCAATCTACTGCAACAAGCTGATTAACTGCAACAATAATTAATTTAACTATATTTTTTTATTCCTAATTTGCTTGATCATTTTATTTTATTATGTTTTTTGCAAGGTCTCTTTGGATTTTTGTTTTAGTAAAAGATTACTTTATGAATTTCTTATTGAATTATTTATTAATCTAATTGATCTTATATTTTCTTTGCCTTTTTACATTTTTACTGTAAACATTTTTGTAATAAATTTCCCATTTTTTAAAACAAGGTTCAGCTTGCTTGAATAATATATTTATGCTATGTTTAAGCAGATATTTCTTTGTTTCTTTCACACTTTGTACAGAATAATGAAATTGTAGAAAATATATTAATATTGTTTTTGTTAGGTCCTGTTCTGGCTTTTGTTGTTTAAAAAAAAAAAAAAAAAAGTACAGTATAGGGTTGAAACTTATTGAAATGTGCAGTACACATGATGACATTTGAAGTATTTTTATCCTGTAAACAACCTTAAAATGAACAAATGAATTCAATAATGAAAGTTATTTACATTTTTTAATTATTTCAAAGACTTGTTTATAATTATTTGTAATTTTCACAGTTATGTTACCTTACAGAGTTAGTTTTAGGCACTCAAATGAAGATTAGTTAACTAGCCATTTTTTTTTCAGTACAGTTTATCCTGTTACCGGCTGTGATCTGTGTAGTCCATACTTTAACACTTTATCACACAGAGATAAAAAAAAACATCACACACACTGGGACAAATGTCATATTCATATACGTGGCCTTGTAATTGAACGATTAGCATCAGATTTCCTCATCTATGCTTACGCTTGTATGAATGGAATTCGGAGCGCAGGTGATTAAGCCGTGCAGGAGCGAGCTGTAACGGAAATTAGCTGACCGTTTCTTTCATGAGCCATGCGAGAGTGAAGCTTCAGGTTTAATGGCCGTGTTTGATCGGTGGATCTCGAGAGCCCAGACTCCGCCGTTAATCAGTCCAGTAAATGGTGAGCGATGTGGTCAGGGATAATTGAATTAGCAGAGCGGAAACGACTCCTGTGCTCCATATTTCATATACATTAACATATTTAATAATGGCCTTCCATCTCTATTATATAGCTGATGGGCTTCAGTAAGTGATAGAACGTAAATTAGCATGAAGAGAGCACATCACATTGAGAGTATGGAATAAACATGGAGGTAAAGTCCATCTTTAACTAACACACAGTCACAAAGCAGCTTTATAAAACTCCTGATATCACTTTCAATGAATATATTATGTACATAATGATACTACTACTACTACTACTACTACTAATAATAATAATACCCTGTTAAAAAATCCAACAAATAATTAACTAGTCGGTTTGATTGTTTGGTAAATTTTCTATTTTATGAACCCTAGGCTTTGTGATGCACTTAGCATAGTGTTGCACTGAATGTTTCCGCTAAAGGGAGAAAAACAAATGCTAATCTTTGCAACAAAAACATGTCACAATCATTGCCTCCCCACCACATTCACACATTTAGCACTGAGTAAGATCCTTAAAAGCTTGATGTGCTTTCAGGGTGCCAATACTTCATGCACTGACTGTTTTTTCTTAAGAAATTATTCTGACAAGCATACTAATATTTTGAAGTCTATTTTAGTTATTAGTCTGTTTTAGTTATTAGTGTATTAGTTTTAGGTTAAAATTGTACACTAATTACAATTACTAATGTATTAAAATAAATTAAATAATTATGCTTTTCATAATAATCTTAAATTGAGAAACATTATTTCTATATTATACTTTTTAAACTAATTTAACTATCTATCTTTACACATTAAGATATTCTATATTTTCATATTCATATTATATCCTATGGAGGATGCTTTACTTTCTAACTAGGTAACATGATGATTAGCATCCTTGTGAACTTTTGATCTTACACTTTCATGAGCTGATAGTGTAATGCAGCTGCCAGTAATATGGCTAATGGAGAAGGTTGAAAAAAGCCATAGAACTTTAATCTTTCTGATTAAATCTTTCCTTTTCTTTATGCCGTTGCTTAAACACTGCACTGCCAGTGTAATTAAATATAAAGTGTTAGCGGTAATGCAGTAACCAGCAGAGTTGTGGTGTTGCGTTTGGTGGTGTTTTATTATCAGTAGGACGCTGACGCTGTGAGATGAGCTAATATGATGGCGTTAGTGTAATGGTTCATTTACAGTAACAGTTGCAATTCTGCTCAGTCAGGTGTTTAGGAGAGTTCCTGTGTCAGTGATTTAAATCAAATTCAAATTTTATTTGTCACATACACAGTCATACACAGTACAATATGCAGTGAAATGCTTATACGTCCACCCGTGACCTTGAAAATTAAAAAACATTTAACAAGAAATAAATAGTGGAATAAAATTGTCACGAGCAACCGAGGGATGAACACAGTAGCCTTAGCAGTTAGCCTGTGTTGCGTGGACGGTAAATCCAAATGCGAAAGCAGGGCGAGCAGCCAGGATAACCACGCGTTTACTCTTAGAACTCTCTTACGCAAAGAGCAAGGATCTACACAAATAAACCCGCGTTCTGGCAACACACACTCAATCAAGGAAGCAACCTGAATAGGTGAGTACTCACGAAATAGTTGGTGAAGCGATAGCGAAGGCATGAATGAACTCAACGACTGAGCGATGTGAAGCGCCATCTTGTTTCCTTTTATGCTTTCTGAAAGCGCGACCGTCTTACTTCCGGGTCCTCGTGCCGGTCGTGGTGCGAGTGTGCATGACAGTACCCCCCTGTCCAGGACCGACTCTCGACGGTCCAGGGGTGGAGGATACCCGACGACGGTAGTCCCGTATGAGCTCGGGGTCAAGGATGTACCGGGCCAGAATTCAAGACCGTTCCTCGGGGCCATAGCCCTCCCAGTCAACTAGGTACTGCATACCTCTGCCCGAGGACGTGAGTCGAGGATCCGGCGTACAGTATAGGCAGGACTACCCTCGATGATTCGGGGAGGGGGAGTAGGGTGGGTGGGTGGAACCATTGGTGAAGTGATGAAGGGTTTGACCTGGGAGATGTGGAATATCGGGTGGATTCGAAGCGCCGCAGGCAGCTGGAGCCGGTAGGTGACAGGATTGACATGGAGGGTGATGCGATATGGACCGATGAATCTGGGTGAATGCTTTTTTTTCGTGCGGAGGTGTAGATTTTTCGTGTACAGCCACACCTTGTCACCTGTGCGGAACATTCGTCCCGGAGGGTGTCGACGGCGATGTTGTAAGGTGTAGCGGGTGTTTGCGCGCTGGATGGCCTCCTTGGCTTCAATCCAGGACCGTCGACACCTTCGGACCAACTGTTGTTCCGACCAACTCCGGTTCTTGGTGTTCGAACATCGGAGGTTGGAAACCCTGGCATACCTCAAATGGACTCAGCTTCGTGGCGGAGGAAACATGGAGGTTGTGTGAGAGTTCCGCCCAAATGAGGTAGCGAGCCCAGGAGCGCTGGCGGTCGGCAACGAAGCATCTTAGGTAGCGCTCCAGTTGTTGGTTGGCCCGTTCTGTCTGACCATTCGTTTGGGGGTGGTAGCCTGAGGAGAGACTGCAGGTAGAATCGATCAGACGGCAGAAGGCCTTCCAGAACCGTGCAGTGAACTGGGGCCCCCTGTCCGAGACGATGTCCTTAGGGAACCCATGCAGACGGACTACGTGCTCTAATATCAGCTCGGCTGTCCTTTTAGCTGACGGGAGTCCGGTGAAGGCCACCAGGTGCACAGCTTTGGAGAACCGATCCACTATGGTCATGATGACGTTTTTCCCTTCGGGTGCCGGCAGGCCCGTGATGAAGTCAAGGGCAATGTGCGTCCAAGGTCGACGGGCGACTGGGAGTGGTTGGAGTTCCCCTGGTGTTGGTTGATTGGACGTCTTGGCCCTGGCGCACACTGGGCATGCCCGAACGAACTCCTCGACGTCCTTGGCCATTGAGGGCCACCAGAAAGCGCACTGGATGTATTTGAGGGTGTGCTGCGTGCCTGAGTACCCCGACAGTGGCGAGGAGTGACCCCATTTGATGACGTCGGCCTTGATGTTCCTGGGTATGAAGAGTCGTCCAGGCGGGGGCCCTGCCGGTTCAGTCTCCGTGGCCTGTGCCTGGCGAACACTCGTGTCCAGTTCCCAACGGAGCGGGGCGATGACTCTTGAAGGTGGCAGGACAGATGCGGGGTCCGCCCAGGGGACGTCCCCCTCATGTTGTCGGGAGAGGGCGTCGGCTTTGATGTTCTTTGATCCCGGGCGATAGGATAGGTGGAAATCAAAAGACTCAAAAAATAGAGCCCACCGTGCCTGCCTGGGGTTGAGTTGTTTTAGCTTCTTGATGGTAATGAGGTTTTGGTGGTCGGTCCAGATGATAAATGGTTCTCTGGCGCCCTGGAGCCAGTGTCACCATTCTTCCAAAGCCCACTTTATGGCCAGCAGCTCGCGGTCCCCTACCCCATATCGCTGCTGAATGGGGTCAAATTTTTTAGAGAAGAAACTACAAGGGTGTAGTTTCTGGTCTGGACCCCGCTGGGAGAGAACAGCCCCAGCGCCCACCTCTGAGGCGTCCACCTCCACAACAAATTGTTGGTTGGCATCTGGATGGAGGAGAATTGGAGCGGTGGTGAATAGATGGCAGAGTTTGGAGAATGCGCTGATGGCAGTGGAGTCGAGTTGGAAGGGATGAGATGAGGGGCGAGTTAGTGCGGTTAGGGGTGCTGCGACTGTACTGTAGCCCTGGATAAAGCGACGATAGAAGTTCGCAAATCCAAGAAACCGTTGAAGCTGTTTGAGAGTCTTGGGTAGGGGCCAATGATGTACAACCTCAAGCTTCTGTGAGTCCATGGCCACACCCTGGGATGAGATGACAAAGCCCAGGAACATGGTGGAGCGCTTGTGAAAAGCGCACTTCTCCAACTTACAGTACAGTCAGGTGGGCAAGCAATCTCTTAAGGATGTGTTGGATGTGTTCTTCGGCGGTGCGTGAGTAGATGAGTATATTGTCTAGGTAGACAAATACCCATCCCGGAGAACATCGTTCATAAACTGCTGGAAAGCTGCGGGGGCGTTACAAAGTCCGAAGCGGATAACAAGGCTTTCGTAATGTCCATTAGGGGTGATGAAGGCTGTCTTCCACTCATCGCCCTCTCTGATACGCACCAAGTTGTAGGCGCTCCGGAGGTCCAACTTTGTAAAAATGGTGGCACCAGAGAGGGCGTCCAGGGCTGAGTTGGTAAGAGGCAGCGGGTGTCGTTTTTTTATGGTGATGTTATTCGGCCCCCGATAGTCAACACAAGGCCGTAATTCGCCCGAACTCTTCTTTACGAAGAAAAATCCCGCGCCGGCGGGCGAGGAAGAGGGTCGGATGGTACCCTGACGGAGAGTGGAGGACTCATACTCCTCCATCGCCCACATCTCGGTGGAAGAGAGAGAGTATAGACGGCTGCGGGGTGGAGTGGAACCTGGCTGGATCTCAATAGCCAGGTCGTAGGGGCGATGCGGAGGAAGATGGTCAGCACGTCTCTTACAAAAGACCTCAGCCAGGTCTCGATATGCAGGAGGGATGGTGTTGGTGTCAACATCGGGGGCCTCGGACTCCCTAAAGCACGTCCCAGCCGGCGTTTGTAGGTAGAGTTCGAGGCAGGTCGGACCCCATTGCAGGATCCAGTTTTGAGACCAGGAGATGAGAGGGTCATTCTGCAATAACCAGAGGTATCCTAAGATGATGGGTGGCGAGGAAAGGGAGGTGAGGTGAAAGCAGATTTCTTCTTGGTGTTGGTCAATGGTGAGGGTGATGGGCCGAGTCTGGGTGGTGATAGGGCTGGAGGAAAAGGGCCGACCGTCGACGGATGTCACTTGAACTGGCTGGGATAACGCCTCAGTCTCCACCCCCAATCTCTTGGCATAGGAAGAGTCAATAAAGTTTCCAGCAGCCCCGGAGTCGATGAACGCGGAACTTTTGACTCGTCTGTGGCCAAATTGGAGGTGTACCTGAACCATGAGACGTGAGATGCTGGGTGTGGTGGCGGCGAGATGGAGGTGACCCGGTGAGCTGCCCCCCTGACTCACCGGGCCTGATCGTTTCCCGGGCGTGAAGGGCATATAGCTCTATCGTGTGCCGCTGACCCACAATAGGCGCAGAGTCCCTCCATGAAACGTCGTTCTCGCTCTGCAGGGTTCAAGGAGGCGAGTCCTAGTTGGTTCCCCGGCTCCCGTGTCAACCACGGCGGGAGGTGGAGACCCGGTAGACGCCCTAGTGGTGGTGGTGAAAGCTGGTGATCGGGGCGTGGAATGTGAAAAAAGGGGCGTGATGGGTGGCAGGGTTCAGGGGGGCTGGCTTCGGACGAGCGAGTAGGCGCTGGTCAATCCGGAGGGCGAGCTGGACCAAACCCTCCAGTGTAGCCGGAAGCTCTCGTCCGGCGAGCTCGTCCTTGATGCGAGAAGCCAGTCCTTCGTAGTAAGCCGTCCGGAGGGTGGCGTCCCCCCAGGTGGTCTGCACGGCGAAGGGTACGGAAATCCGCGGTGTAGCGGCTCACGGATGACCTATCCTGCCGCAGATGGTACAATTTGCTGTCGGTCTCCACCTCAGCAGCAGGGATGTTCGAAGGTCAGTTTGAGTTGGCGGGTGATTTCTCCGTATGAATAGGCTGTGTCCGAATCTGACTTGAGAACTGCCGTGGCCCACTCAGCTGCCTGCCCGGATAGCAATGAGACGAGAAGTGCAACGCGCAGTCGGTCTGTGGAGTACCTGGTGGAATTGAACTCACAAGATCTAATGCTGTTAAAAACACACTGCACTTCCCATCTGTGCCATCCACTTATCTGGTAAAGCAATGAAAATGTCAGAGGGGGGAGGGGGCGGTGCCTACGCCGCTGCGGGGGGCGTGGCAACAGCCGACTGAACAGCCGCCTCGCGGAGGGTCACGTTCTCCTGCCGCAGCTCCGCCACCTCGCGGCGCAAAACCGCGACGTCTTGGAGCTCCTTTCGGAGAGACACGACTTCACCATGGAGCTCATTGATCAGCTCGGCATGCTGGTCAACCACAGCGCAGAGGCGAGCAAACTCCGCTGGGTTTACTGCTTTGGGCTCTGTCATTCTGTCACGAGCAACCGAGGGATGAACACAGTAGCCTTAGCAGTTAGCCCGTGTTGCGTGGACGGTAAACCCAAACGCGGAAGCAGCGCGAGCAGGCAGGGTTACCACGCGTTTACTCTTAGAACTCTCTTACACAAAGAGCAAGGATCTACACAAATAAACCCGCGTTCTGGCAACACACACTCAATCAAGGAAGCAACCTGAATAGGTGAGTACTCACGAAATAGTTGGTGAAGCGATAGCGAAGGCATGAATGAACTCAATGACTGAGCGATGTGAAGCGCCATCTTGTTTCCTTTTATGCTTTCTGAAAGCGCGACCGTCTTACTTCCGGGTCCTCGTGCCGGTCGCGGTGCGAGTGTGCATGACAAAAATAAGAATACGTTTAGATATAAAAACGTAGCTACAGAAAATAGAACAAAATATAAAAATATTTTTAAAAAATATATAAGAAATATAAAAAATTTATCTGTACAAATGTAGAAAAAATTTAGATGAATTTAAATGGAAATGGAAACATCCTGGGAAGTGTGCAAATGTGCATGTATGTGTAGATGCACAATGTCCATAAATGTGCAAAAGTGAGATGGAACTTTCAGGGTGAGTGCAAATGTGCATGAGTGTACAGTACAGATGAGTAATGTCTTTAAAGTGTCCATAACTGTGCAGTACGATTCTGCGATTAATATGTGTGTGAGGTAAAAATGAAACAACATTTTCAACAGCAATAATTGAAATACTTTATTTATAAATATTTATATATTATTTGTAATGTTATATTCTTTCTTTTTAAACGGAACATGCACCAACCAGCTTTCCGGAAGATTCTGTGAAGAAACAAAGTTAAGTTATCTGGTGAGGTCATGCTGCTACCGGTTTGTCCCGGTTATAGACTAGGTACATTTAAATAAAATATATTGGAATAGTTAGAAAAACAACTTGATATCATGCTAGCTTGTAGAAAGCCAGCCAGTAAAACACAACATGACAACGTGTTAACGTATTCTTTACCTTGTGACAAACTTAACTGAAAACACAGCAACGGTAACAAAGTTAAATAACGTTTGTAGAAACATTATAAACGTTTTAAGCTGGCAAACTAGCTTGTTAATTTGCTACCTAAGTAGAAAGGCGGTTTATTAGCATAGCAAATTGATAGTACACTAATATAAGTTGGGAGATTTTTTCTAAAAGAAAATATTCAATTGTTAAAACATTAATAATAATAATAATAATAATAATAATAATAATAATAATAATGCATTTTACGTATATAGGTGCCTTTCTGGTCACCAAGCTCGCCTTTTAGATAAAAGGTAAAACAAGATAACATTGATGAGAGTTAATTGAGTTGTTTATTGCTGTTAATCAAGTAAGCAGGTCTTTAGATAGCTAGCTACTTAGCATGCTAGTTAGCTTGTAAAGAATGCCAGCTCATTAGCACAATGCTTTGGTAGCATAAAATGTCAAGTTTCTACACAGTTGTGATTATTTTACTAGATATCGAACCAATGTGTATGCATGCCATGCTACATAGATAGCATAACGGGTTTCTTAGCAGGCTGATACTTATCAGTAAAACATTTGATCAGACCTGCTAGTTAACATGTTAGATAGTAGAATTACAGCTTGTTAGTGTACTAGTTAATCAGCTAAATGTAATGAGCTGTTAAAAAAATAAAAAAAATTTTTGGGATAAGCTAGCAAACAAATTGGTTAGACATGGTATCTAGATTAATATAAAGCTGATAGCACTTCGCCAAATTTACTTATAGTACAAAGAACTTCAACTTCTAGATATGATGTACTGTAGCCTTCACAGCCAAAATTTTTTATTTTTTTTACTATAAGAAACCCAGGTGGGAGAAAAATGAAGACAAGCCACTTTGTCTCTAAGTGTTATCCACTAATGGACACGATCACGCACCCATGAGAAACATTTCAGTGTCAGCTTTGTAAATCACCAGCACACTACCCTCGTTATAATCACCATAATGTGGTTCCTCACACACAGGGCAATATGGAAACGAAGGATTTATGGAAGACTCACTCTAAATAAAAACATCTACCGAATAATTACATATAAATCAATAAGGTTTATACAGCAACCATGTTAGCTATTAGACCTTGATCATGCTCATAATAATAATAATTAAACAAATATATACTAGAATTCTAAATCACTAATGTGTAACTAGAAACCAAAACACAGTTCAGCATTACTTTTCTTATCTAAAATACTTTTTCATGTATGAGGTCCATTACTGAGCTAAGTGTCTCCTGGAATTTGGTTGAAACAGAATTACAAATAAAATGATAAGTGCTAATCTATGGAGCAAAAAGGAGAATTCATGTCTGACCACACATGGTGAAATATTTAACGTGGCTCGGCGTATTGAGAGAATTTATTCCTCCTGTATGAGAATGAACCCGAGCTGGGAGTGTGAGTGAACTCATCGATCGGGTTTTATAGCATCGCTATAAGCCTTATAGATGTTATTGACCTTCCATTATGGTGATATATGAAGGCAATTGAATAAAGAATGCTTTTATAAATAAACAGGAAGGAGTGAAGGTCAAGGAAAGGAGACGAGAACACGCCTCTGGATTTCCTCAGCAGCGTGTGGGGGCGTGGCTCCGTTTCTGACTGGATATGGTGCATAGACTTTTTTCCCTATACAATTTGATTTAAATGAAAGAAAAATGTTCACTGAGATTGATACAAAGACCACACCCCCTTTATTAAAACTGATAGGTATATAAACAACACTTCCTTTAGGAAGGTTGACGTGCCACACCCACTTTATTAAAATTCACAACAGGTCACACGTCCTTCACGCATACTGAGACGAAGACCACGCCTCATTCACTCACACTGAGACAAAGACCACGCCTCCCTAAATGTGACTTTGCCAAAGACCACGCACTCACACTAAGACAAAGACCACGCCTCCTTCATTGATACTGAGACAAAGACCACGCCTCTTTCACTCATACTAAGACAAAGACTCCGCCTCCTTCACTCAGACAGAGACAAAGACCACGCCTCTTTCACTCATACTAAGACAAAGACTCCGCCTCCTTCACTCATACTGAGATAAAGACCACGCCTCCTTCACTCATACAGAGACAAAGACTCCGCCTCCTTCACTCATACTGAGATAAAGACCACGCCTCCTTCACTCATACAGAGACAAAGACTCCGCCTCCTTCACTCATACTGAGATAAAGACCCCGCCTACGTCACTTCATTCCACATAGTTCTTTAATCATAACATTTTTATGCTCAAAATTAAGCGATTTTATTTGTTGTTTATTCCACTATTTTTCCCAGTAAACCCAGTAAACAGTGTGTGCTCTGATGTCATATTTTGCGCCTTGTCATTGCATTTATATTACTCTACTCGCTGTGTTTTGTCTTGTTAAACCGCTCTGCTATAATTGCCTGCGTTTACGGTCTATTTTCGAAAAATCCGAGCAATTCTCCGAGGAGTTTTCTGAGGTCCATTAAAGGTATCGGAGCGCATTTCTGATTAGGACGCTGCTCATTTTTCACTCGCAACCTTTTTTCCCTCCCGGACCTCAGACGGTTGGCTTTACATTAAGTCATTTGCATGGTGTGTTCTTTAAACACCAGCCATAATGTTCTGCTGTGATTAATACCTAAAGGTGCTGGGAGTTTGGGACATTCTGAGATGGATCTGCTCATTAGAATGGAGCCGATGATAAATTTACAGTACGGTAGCAGTGATAGCATGGTCGCATTGGTAATACACTAAATGATGATAAAATGTCATTGAAAAAAATAAAAAACAAAAAATTAAACTTGACAATGAACATACAGTATGTGTTTTGCAACTGATGTGGTACTGTTTTTTTTTTTTTTTTTTTTTTTCATTTCACCTGCTTCTGGTTACCATCATTTCCAGCTCACAGTTTATATAACAATCAGGAGAATCAGCGAGTCAACTCTTTTTGAGATCCAAAGCTTTCGACTTTACTCGCTGTTTTTTCAAAGCCTGAGATCAGACACTCACTGGCTTTTGCAATGGAATCCAAACGACCAGACGTAAAGCTGTAACATCTTCAGGATGTGCTGATATGGGAAATGAATCAACTTCAGGGTGGTATCAGTAACTTTGCTTCCTCACACCACTGTGCCGTTCAGTACTACAAACTGCACACCGTGCGTCCTTACACTGATGAATCGCACAGGCTCCTAACGACTTTAATAATGCGCACACATTTGTGAATTGTCCGAAACAGCGTGTAAATGAAACATTACTCATGTCTCGTGATGCCCACCGGAGACCTCATCACATGTGCTTTTTTTTTTTTTTTTTTTTTTTTTAATATGCAAACCTCAAACCCATGAGGGATAATTAACACGGCTGTGGCGTTAACGTGCAGATATTGCTACGCTTTGATTTAACTGCCAGACCCTGGCCTATTTTTCTTCCCTCTTCTTGCCTTAATGACGGCCGCGCTCAGAGTAATCACACATCCTTCTGAGGGATCTAGTGAAGGTGACCTTGGCTGCATAAGCGTTTGAGAAATGAGGGATATGAAAGCCGTTAATGTCATGTTCGAATCTGTTAATGGCTGTGGAAGGAAAAAAAAGTCACCCAGAACAAAATAACAGTTTTTATTTATACACCAGTGTTTTTACAGTTGAACTTCTCAATTGAATAATTTCAAGTGGTAATTTACAACTTTAAGGGGTTCGGAAAGTTATATTCCAAAAATTGTTCTTTACAGGGTGTCCTAGGGTTTCTTAAGGGGATTCTTTTGGGGCTCATTTGTATAATTTAGTGGTTTGTAGTTTCTAAAATGGTTCTCTGAAGTCTTCATAAGGGTTCTACGTTTACCAAAAGAGGTTCTTTGTGGGTTCAATGTGAATTCCGAGGGTTTTTAAGGGTTTATTGGACAATTTACATTTCTCAGCTTCCAAAACATGTCTTTTTCTTCAAGTGGTTATTGCTAATCTTTAAGGGTTTATAGACTATTTAATGATTAAGGGATGTAAGGGATTTTTATGGGGTGATTGGATAATTCAGGGTTCTTAGTTCTTAGGCTTTCTGAAAGATTCTTTAAGGGGCCATTGGATACTTAAGTGGTTTTGCTCCCCAGAATGGTTCTTTAAGGGTTCCTTAATGCTTGATTAATGTTAAATGTTCTTAACTTTTCTTTCTTTTGGGTTCATTCAACATTTAAGCATCATTAGTTTCCAAAAAAAAAAAAAAAAAAAAAGAGGTTTCCCAATGGTTCTGGAAGGATTTATCAAGCAAGTACTGTAAAGCTTCTTGAATTCCAACAAAGCTTCTTTCAGGACGATTAATGGTTCTTTAAGGGTTCCTTAAGGCTTTACAGCATGATTAAGCTTCTGCTTCTATTTTAAAGTGTTTCTGATTGAGAGAGACTCTCTTTCTTTGGCGGTTTTTTTTCAGCTAAAATGAGTTTTAGGTGACTAAATTTTAAATAATAAACATTTCTTGATTTACCTGTTTTTAATATTTCAGAAGATTTAATAGTTACATTAAAAAGAGCTGCTCAGAGAGAACCGATTGATGTTTTATTTTCGGGCCTGCTGTAAGTCCTAGTCTATGCTCAGTAGTGACCTTTAATAACAAAGTTATTGATGAAAGATTTATTTTTAGTGCGGAAATCGTTTCACCAAATTACAGTAACGACGAGGCGGAACTCGTTCAATGTGCGACAGAGAACAGGACAGAGGAGGTGAGTGACGGATCGCATCATACGACATCGATTTCAACTCAAACAATAAAGCAAAGCACTTCAGCGTACAGTATGCACAGTTCATTACGTTCATTAGATTTTTCTATCCGACGGTACCATGCCAACTTGCGTTTCAGTTTTGTACGACAATGAGACGTGATTTAGGCACATGCATGGATGTTTTCTCGTCGTGATCCATGAGTCTGCTTCTTGGCAATGGCAGGCATTATTGTCTCATGTTGTGATGGATGAGAGCGTTCACATGCCAATAAAGCCACGCACCAAGCGCTGTCCTTACACATGTGATCGAGATAAGTGTTTAGATGATGCCATGAACGTATTTTGTTATTTTTAGAGTAAGGAATTAAATGTCAGTCTTAGCTTCGTTCCATTATTTAGAAATTAAAACAAACAAATTGCATGAATTGTTCATGAAGTAAAAAAAAAATACAAATGTATTTGACAGTTATTTGACATTTCTATAGTAACAACTCACACAGAGCGACTTGTACAGCAGATGCCAGACATACATGAATTAAAAATCAGGGAACATTTATGGAAGGAGTCTCCAGTTCCAGAGGCACGGCTCTAAGTTAAGTCTTCTTGAGAATAAAAAAGCAAGTTGTTTATTTTTTCAGCAGAGAAAAAAACAAGAGGCTGTTGAAGGAAGGACTGTATAAACCTGCAATAACAGAAGTGTGAACAGGAAGGAACTCTTACAGACATTAAAAGGCACCTATTATGCAAACTTTTTTTTTTTTTTTTGTCCCTTTTAGACATTCATATTGGTCTCTGTGTACAAACAAAAATAATGTGGGAAAAAAAAAACAGCCCCAGCTTATTGTGACTTCATATAAGAAGAGTCCTAACGTGTTAATGCGTGCGAGTAACCTAGAAATATTAACGCATTACTATATTTTTTTAACACAGGTTAATCACATAACCAAGTTTGACCCTAATGGCTTCCCATAATCACAGAGCATTTACCTGGCTATGTGTGATAACTGCATGTTTAAAATGCGGATAATAAGATGACTGAGGAAACATCACCAGGTGTGCTGAACAGCACGTTTCATTATAAAAAGTTCTTGATTTGGTGATCTGAGGATCCGGGTTCGAGCCCCGCCCGTCGCCGAGTTGCCACACCCCATACCAACCAGCCGCTGCATGCAGTGCAGTCTCATTCTAATGATTCTAATTTGACATTATAAACATTTCACGTAGATCTCAGTATTTTAAACTTGTCATTAATTGTGATTAATCTCAGACTATGACTGTGACAAACTAGATAAAAAAATTTTAAGCAGTTGACAGAACTAATAAAACCCCAGTGTAATCTCTGGCAAAGTGCTGTTGAATAAGAGAAATGAAGGGCATGTGGGTGTCCTGGAATAGGAAACACTTCAGGAAGCAGGCCACAATCCATACTTTAGCGTGAGTTTTTTTTCTTTAAGGCTCTTTTGCTTCAATAAAGGTTTTAATAAAGGGACATTAAGAATGTAGTGGAGAAATATTGGAGGTTTTTCATCTTTTTCAAACCATGAATCGTTCTAGAAAAGGTAAAATGTGCTCTGTGTTCTAATACGCCGGAGCGTACGGAGTAAACAGATGTAATGAGTGGAAAGGGTATTAAGGAGACAGAGACAGAAGCGAATAAAGACACGCAAAGACATAGAGAGAGAGAGAGAATTTCTGCCGTTCTTGAGGAAAAAAAGACACGAATGTGACGTTAGTCTTTGGATGAAGCTTTACAAATTTAATATGAGACCTGTATTCGAGCCACGGCACTTTCTTTACATTTATAAAACCCAAAGTGTATTCGATTACCGACCCGAGCTCCCCGATATAACGCAATTCAAACCCGAGATAGGAGTTCTCTAATGGACAAAGCTTGGGCGTTTAAATCGGAGTGAGTGAGGGCGATGTCATGTTGGCTTACTCATGGTTATGTGAATGAGTTTCTGGGGGCGGGGGGAGGGGTTGGCGATTGGGGCTTCATCTGATGAAGCCAAGTTTGAGGAACTTCAGACGTCCCCGGTGCAGCTATCTGAGGAGCCCCAGAGGAGTCGGGCGCAGGCTGGGGGGCTTTTTCTGGGCTGTCAGAGAGGATGGATGTGGTGTCAGTGTCTCTTAAATAGCTGAAAAACCTGTGATGAAATGAAATAAACCGACACCTAAACCTTGGCGTGAATGCCGGACCGCCGGACTGAAAACCGGATCAAGACCGCAGAGACTTCAATTATAAAAAAAACTTGGCGGCACAAACATGCAAATATCTGATGGTGGGTTGAGAGAGAAACCGGCACGACTGGTGTAGATTTGTCCCGTCGCCTCGGGTCTGAATTTCCCCTGGGACGCCTCCTCCAGGACGCCTCATCAAATGATGCTGCGTCCGCTTTCATTGGATTTCTCTTGTGTACCTTAAAGCCGAGAGATCCATTCATCTTGAAAATGACGCCATCTTTCTCAGCTTGTGTGGGGAAGCGGGGTAGCGGTCGGGGATTAATCGAGCCACAAGGCATGACGGAGAGAGGAGCCGGCACTCGTACGCGTCATAAAGTTTGGATCGATACTTCCAGACATGTTAAAAGTTTTTTAAAAAGCTGCCTCTATTTTGAGTTCCTCATTTGCCAAATCATCTCAGTCTGACTTTAACCCAAGCTGCCCTGCAGTTTCGAGTCAGAGTCTCAGTTACCTTATCGCTTAAAAGCTTCATTTAATCTCCAGAAAACAAATTCCCAGCCAAGCTCCTCCGATACAATCGGGTGTCGAGCTGGCAACCCTGCCGTGTAAGAAACTGCCACTGAAATATGATGGATCACTCTCCAGGGTGCGGAGAATTCGATACGTGATGACATGTGGACGAGCCGTACAACACCAACCCTCATACCTCTAAAACAAATGGCACCAAGTTTTTTGATTCTTTACTTATTGAGATCTCTCGTCTATAGACCTTGACCCATAGATTAATGCCAATCCCAGACCTGAATTTGCTTTCTCCACGTTCTCTGCTCTTCCACTTTCCCTTACTTGGGCTCTTAATATTGATCGAGCCCTGAGATTGGACAGCCGGATGAATGATGTCGGATATGGTTGGAAACCTCTGGGGGGCCATTTTCTGACACCTCTCTAGATTACGTCTCGACACGACTCCGTCTTTTGGCCCAGAAGCCATCAGTGCCCCGAAAACGCGACGAGGTCATTTTTGAAAGAACTTGAAAAAAAAGTCCTCAATTATTTTTTGGGGGGACCGGTGCACTGGGGGAACCATTTGGACTTTAGCTCGCATTAAAGAATTCATGAAATGAAACCCCCTGATATGGCTTTTTCATGCCTGGAGCTGCTCGTTTCTGAGCCGCTCCATTCCCATCGCCATCGCCGTTCCCCCTCGGACGACATTGATCTATCCTTGAGTGTGTTGGCTGCAGGACTTTAAACCACCAAACTCGGCGCGTTACGAGAACGCCCGTCGATATGAATCTGGCCGTAATGATTTCCTTGTCCCTCCGCGTGTTCTTCTGTAAATTGGCCGTGTAGACCTCCTGTGACATTTTATTCGCTCCGGATGTCGGAATGTCAGGAAACAGGATGCGGAAGAAAGCAGAGAAAACATCATGCTTTTAAACTTTTTAAAGTACCTTCAGTCAAAATTCCTCAACGTTCTAAGCTTCAATGTCTAAATCTTATCCTGCAAAGGAACCTGAGCTATGCCTCGTAACACTCGACTCCAGCCCGGCCCTCACTGTAGGAAGTTCTCGTCTCATAAGAACACCATCACCTGTTTCTTTCAGCATCACGACTGTCATCAAATTGTCACAGAGGAACATGAGTAAGCACGACGAAGTTAAGAGCCACTTTACGATAATCTACTAACACCACTTCCTGTCGCGGGGCCGCATTCACGGCCGCTGAGGCGAGTCCAAAAGTCAGGACGATGTTTAGATGGGGAAAGTTCCAGAATCAGGTTACGTACGTTACATGAAGTTAAATGGGTTTCTTTATCGGAGTATCCGAGGTGGAGGGTATACCTGTTCTTTTAAGGTCGCTAGATCCAGGTTTTTTTCTAGAGTAGACATGTTCGAGACGAAGGTTTTCTGTATCAGCTAGACCACCGAGTGTGAACCCAAAGCTCACCTAAAATAAATAAATAAATAAATAAATAAGTAAAATTATTTCTTTTTTTAACAACACAACATATTTTAAAAGCAGAAGACAATGTAAAATGAAAAAAAATAAAATAAAATAATAATAATAATAAATAAATAAACATTTTGCTATACAGTATATCACTACATGAACATTGCTCATTGTAATGATGGCATTCATTACTGGTTTAATAAAAAAGAAAGAAAGAAAGAAATGGCTTCCATACTGTTGAAATAGCACTTGATACAGTGCAACATTTTTAATTTTTTTTATTTTTAAACCATTAACTGATAAAGTCAGAAGATTATTAAGTACTTGATGTGAGTTGTACTGTGTGTGTGTGTGTGTGTGTGTGTGTGTGTGTGTGTGTAGCTGATTTTAATTCACTTAAATTTGACTCATTTGATTATTCAGAAATGAGCTGCTTTTTAATTTATTTATTGTTTTTAAGATATTATCTATATTTCCACTTAACATCTCATTATCCGGACTTCATATCTTAAATTGAGATCAAAATAACAGCGAAGCCTAAAAATAACAGTTTGTTTTGTTGAAATGAATGATGATCATAATAATCTATTAAAATGGTGAGATAAAATCCTCCAAAGTGCTTTCATTCCCTTCGTTTTTTAACTTCCTCTCTAACATTACACTTCATTTGCTTTAGAATGATCTGCTGTAAAGTGTGTATGTATATACAGTGTGTGTGTGTGTGTGTGTGTGTGTGTGAGACCAGCATGTTTCTCCATCCTCATGTCATGTATCTCCACTGGTGTGAGGATTACATCACCGCCGCCGCCGCCGCCTGACTCCAGACCGACACTGCCACCTAGTGTTCCGCTGCAGAGAACCGGAGCTTTATTCCTGCACCAGAACGTTTCCTTCATGTCAGATCAGACTGCCGAAGGAGAGACAGATGTTTTTACACAGCAGCCTGGTGTGTAGACACTTTAACACGAGGAGGAGAAATCTCTCTCTCTCTCTCTCTCTCTCTCTCTCTCTCTCTCTCTCTCTCTCTCTCTCTCTCTCTTCTCTCTCTCTGTCTCTCTGTCTGTCTGTCTCTCTCTGTCTGTCTGTCTGTCTGTCTGTCTCTGTCTCTCTCTCTCACTCTCTGTCTCTGTCTGTCTCTCTGTCTGTCTGTCTCTCTCTGTCTGTCTGTCTCTCTGTCTCTTTGTCTCTCTCTCTCTCTGTCTCTCTATCCTTCTACATCCCTTTCTGTTCTACCTTTCTGTCTTTTCCTACCTCTGTCTCTTCTTCCATCTCTCTCTTCACCTTTCACATTATCGTTTTCTATCTCCCCATGTCCCCTTCACCCTCTCACACACTCTCTCTGTGACTCTATGTCCTCTTTCTCTACATCTTGCTCTGTCAGTTCAGTTCAGTTCAGCGTTACTTTATTGACATGGATGTTTACAAACAAAGGACTTTGTTGCCAAAGCAATTAAAAAACATTGATTACATTATAAAAAAACTACTGTTGTGAGCATGTCTCACTTATTCTGTCTCTCTCTGGTTCTTTTTTCTTCTATCTGTCTTCCTATTCTTCTTTTTTTTCTCCTCCTTCTATGTCCTTTCTTTCTGTCTTTATTCTGTTTCTGTATGTATGATGGAAGTTTGTAAGTCGCTCTGGATAAGCCTGTTACTGTATGTACTGTACGTAAGTCCACTGTTGCACAAAATATCCTCAGAAACAAAGCTGTCTCCGTTTCCCCCGGTTCTGGAAAAAATCTTCACTTTGGACGGAATCTCCCATACATACATATACGCTCCTTCTATCCATCTTACTTTATCTTCCTTTATACCCCTATCTCTCCATCTTTCTTCTTTTCATTGTACCTCCGTCTCTGTCTGTCATCGTCTTGCTGTCATTTCTTCGCACTCTCTCTCTTCTCCTGCCTTTCCCTTTTTCTCTCGTTATGCAGATCATCACTCATTCTGTCTACTTCTTTCTTTCTTTCTTTCTTTCTCTCTCAGAAGATTTGTTACATTAAAATCGGCTCAGTTCACAATTAAAGCGCAGCACCGTTCCCTTCCTCCATTTTTCTTTCCGCCCCTCGCTTTATCTTTCCCGGTGCGTGTAGAGACAGATGTTGAGCAGATGAGGTCCCTTATTATCTCGACGCTTGGCAGAATCCATCACTGCTCTAATTTAGAAAAAGGGGACTTGGCTGTAGGCAAAGAGTGCGCACTCCTGCACTTAATCCAGACCACCTACAGTTTGATTACTTATTGATGGATCGGAGCTGCGTGTAAGTCCCCTGTCCTGTGTGTGTGTGTGTGTGTGTGTGTGTGTGTGTTCCTTCAGCATGCATACACAGACAGCTTGGCTAATAAGACACCAGAGGATTTTTTTTTTCTTCTTTTCTTTTTTTTTCACAGCTGAATTAACTGATAAATTTTTGTGTGAGTCGTAAAGGAATCACCTGAACGTTGTCTTTTTAACCTTTTTAAAGCCGCTGTTTATTTCATTATACATTTTTCCCAGTCGTGATGGTGTGTGATTTTTTTGTTGTTGTTTTTCCTTGCTTGCTACTTTATTTGCAGGGACCTTTAGCTCCGATTTTCATGATTTTCCCCTCCTGAATGTCTCATCACTCAGTGTTTATACCAGTCCATCCACAATGACATCCTACAAATATGCAGAGATAAAAGTTAAAACACAACTACAACCAAAAAACTAGGCTAAGTTAGCTATTAGCAGTTAGCTGCTACCTGGAACACTAGCCTTTATTTCCTGTACTGTAGCTCTTGAAAGCTGAGCACTGAGTCGGGGGCGGGGGGAGGGGCTCATTCTTATATGAGGTCACAAGGGAACAGGAAATCTGATGACCAGGGAATGGCTTTTTGTTTGTTTATATACACACAAAGACACACACACTCACACACACACACACACACACTCAAGAACCTGAATCTGAATGTCTTAACATGACCACAAAGTGGATTTTTGCACAACAGGTGTCCTTGAAGTCAACAGCGAGGCACGTATTCGGCGTGTTTTGCTTCATACTTAGCGGCTCCTACGTTTTGGTTTCCTGTCAAGAGAAGACTCCGTCCACTTGTTTTTGTCTGTTGACTCATAAAATTAGTTGTTTGCAATGAAACACCTGGATAAATCAACACCAAGGGGAAAAAAACAAAACAAAAACAAACAAAAATAAAACACTCGGGCGTCCTCTCCCTTTCAGTGAATCGTTAATTTGATTCTCACTTCTTTCATATTGCTGTAGTCGTAAAATCGGACTTTTGCTTTTGTTAAGCTGTAAATATTGGCACCCCGTGTATACAACCAAGCATTAAAAGTGTGATTGTAAGCGTTGAATCATTTGTATTGCTAATCTGAACTTCCTGACCTAAATTCCATCACCACTTCTCTTTCTTTATTAGTCATTAAAGGCCGAAGCCGTAAGTAATAAACTTCCACATCTATCGAGTCTCTCAGTCTTCCGTATATATCCGACGGTGTCGTGCGTACTGATCCGCCGGCTGCGCTCTAAAGCCTAATCAGCTCTGCTTTACTCCCGGGAACGGCGCGCACGTCTCCATCAGCAGCTCGTGTGAGAGCGGCAGTGAATAAATAATCCCACAGACGCTTTTCTTCTCACACTACAGACATGGCAGGATGCGAGCGGTGACAGCGAGCGGATGTACGGCCTCATTATCGCCGACGGGAAAGATGGATCGGGATGCATAATGCATGCAAGAGAGATATGAAGACGGGGAAGGAGATCAGGCGCCTCGTACGGAAACGGGCCGCGATGCCGGGGGAAAGACAAATCGCAAAAATGAGCGCGACTCGAGTGGAAGTTGGAAACGTTCGCTTTGTTAATTTGTATTCGTTTACTCATGACTCATGGACCTCCTAAAAAACAAGGGAACTTTTTTGACTCGACTTGTCTAGGAAGTCGTCAGGGCTAGTAATGACATCTCACAGATTAGAAATGCAACGTTTATTGTGTTCTAGCTTCTCAGATTAAATTAGCAAAGTGTGTTAGTTGTACCACTCAACAAAGACACCAACAATCAGCGCTACCTTATACCCAGGCTTTGCTTTTCTTCTGCAATGTCTTCGTGCACATTTAACAAGATGTCCTAGCTTGCAGATGCAGATGGAAACTAAAGTTCTCAGTGTGAAACTAAAAAAAGTCATAGGCCTGATCTAAAAAGGGCTTTTGTTTGTCACAAGTAATTTCCCAGCATTTCGAAAATCCTCAGTGAAATTTTCATTTCAGGTATGAAGACAACGAACAATCACCTGGAGATTTAAAAAAAAAAAAATTTCTTTGGATTATTTTTGCGAACCTATGATTAATTGAACGTAATGGGGGCGGAGCTAGCTATAATTCACTTGCTGGTTTTTATGATGAAATACAAAATTGTTGGCACAAATAGAAGCATTTGCAAAGAAATTAATTTTAGGGACAATTTAACAGATTTAAACATGACGTGGTTGCCACAAAGCAGCTAAACAAATGTCTGTTTCACATACATTTCTCATCATAATTATAAATGGATCAAATGTTAGAGGATAAACAGTAATTAACTGCAGGCTGGGACGAGTAACGTCGCTACATTACGCTGATGATGCTGATTGTAGGAAAGCATGGTGGGCTCAGCAAGGAGTCAAGCAGATATACTGAAATATTTAGATCTCAAAAGTATTCACACCCCCTGGACAAATCAATACAAACTACTTCCATTGCATTCAATATATATGAGTTGCTACTGTATGCACAAACCCACATATCCGTTAAATAAGCTTTGTTTGTACTGTATACTGTACCAATAGACAGGGCCAGGGATTCTCTTTTGAACCTGATCAAAATTAATCACACCTCTGGGAAAATTTCCTTCTTTTGTGAAAGTGCATGTGGTTTCACACTCCAGTGACTATAATCAATTGAATCCATTTATGCGTAATCAATTAAGGCCTAATAATGTTAAATGGTGACACCTGGTCTGTAAAGTATAATTAAGGAGGCAAAGCTTTCATTATTCTCAGTCACTGTCTCCATGGCCAGGAAGAAAGAACCCGGTCATGGTCTTCGTATGGTATGCGTGTTGTCAATGTCCATAGTGGATGCAAAGGCTACAAGGCAATTTCAAAAGAACTGGATGTCCCTGTATCAACCGCACAGAGTATCATCACAAAGTTCAAGATGTTCAACACTGTCAAAAACATTATGGGCGTGGCAGGAAGCAGGAAGTAATGCAAACAACTTACCACCACCAAAGCTCTAATAGACACCCTCAACCAAGCAGAGGTGTCAAGATCCACTGTTAGGGAATTCTGTATCAAGGTGGTCTTCATGGACATCGCCCCAGAAAGGCCCCAATCTTTACCCAGAGACACTGGGATGGGCGTCTGGCCTTTGCGAGGGCTCACCCTGAGCCGAAGCATACGCGGCGAGTGGTCGAGCGATGGTACAGGGGCAACAACATTAATGTCCTGGAGTGGCCAAGTCAGAGCCCTGACCTGAACCCAACTGAGAGTTGGTGGAGAGAGTTGAGGATCAGGTTCAGGGCTAGGAAGCCTCCAACTCTCCAACAACTGGAGGCTTTTGAGAAGGAAGAGCGGGGAAACCTTCTGCAGCAGACCTGTAGAAATCCTGTGAGAAAGCCTGTGAAACACTGTAATACTGTATAAAGGGTATGAATAACTGTGAACATGGTGATTTTTAAATGTTTGTCAATAAAAACCTATGAAATGTCATGCAGTATTTCTTGAAATATAACGTTATTCTTTCTTCAGTTGTTTGTCACATAGTAAATATATGAAAGAATGATAAAACTCATTGATCACAGAAGACAAATCAAAAACACTATAAAAAAAAACCCAGGGGGTGAATAATTTTGAGCACAACTGTATATGTTCATTTTGTAAATATCAATATTTTGTATAAAGTCCTTTATTCTTCTAACTAACCCTGCTGTATCTGGCTGTGAGTGGAGTCAGAAAGACTGCTGCAGTACTTCATTGTCACTTCCTCAACGCGTGACTGTGTGTTTGTAATTCATTTGAGATGAAGAAAAAAAGTTTTACTCTTTTTTTGTGCAGAGGTATACAGTACACCTTTACTGGCTTCAGAAAGTAAAAAAAAAAACCCTGCCACATATTTGTTCCACCCATTAACTAAACCAACGGATTCCAATTAGCAAAACCTTCAGTCAGATAGTAATTAATACCAATAGTAATTAATTAGTGGCATCACATGCTTTTTTACAGGGAGAACTATAGGCTAATATACTGAACATCTTGTTTTAATACCTTTGCCCACATTCAGTGAGAGGACTGTCTGAAAACTTGTCTCCAGCTTGTGGAGGAGACTCATCAGTCTTTGGGACCTGTACGCACACCCATGTCCTGGTTGTTCACAGAGTGCTGTATCAGAGCATGTTCATGAGAAGTTGCCTGGAAGTGAAAATGTAGCAGGTGCAGGGTTGATCGCAGCCTTAAATAAATGTTCAGCAAAATCAATTCAACAAATGGGGAGAGCTTCACAAGGAGTGGAGTGAGGCTGGAGTCAATGTATCAAGAGCCACCATGCTTAGACGTCTTCAGGAAATGGGCTACAGCTGTTGGCTTCCTGGTATCAAGCCTCTCCTGGAAGAGACAACATCGGAAGTGTCTTACCTGGGATAAAGAAAAGAAAAAAAATGAACTGGACTGTTGCTCCAAAGTCATCCAAAGTTCTCTTTCCAGTCTGGAGGAAGAGAGGACGCAGTGTCTACCAGGAGGTTTTTCTGTGACTGTGATAATACTGTGCTCGATTGGCTGGCCAAGTCACCTGATCTGAACTCCATGAAGAATCTCTGAGTTATTGTAAAGAGGAAGAGAAGAAGAAGAGAAACACCTGACCCATCAATACAGATGAGCTGACGGCGGCTAGTAAAGCAACCTGATCTTCAATAGTGCCTCAACAGTGCCACATGCTGATCACCTGCATGCCATGTCGCCGTTATGTAGTACTTCATGCTAAAGGAGCCCTGATCAAAAATTGAGAGCATAAATAAACACAATTTTATAGAATTTTTGTATTGTAAAAAATAAAAATTGGATTAACCTTAGGAAATATGAGACTATTTTGAGTGTTTGTATACTTTAAAGTTTTAGCAGCAAAAAAAACAACAACACCAACAACAACAACAACAATTTGATCTGCTTAACAAGTCTGGTTTACAAACTTACAAACATATATAAAATATATATATATCACATCACCATCATAAGTAATGCTGCATTGCGTGATTATCATCTGAACATTTTTCATTCGTCTCTCAGCTGGACAGCTGTGTGATTTAGCCGAGCGCCGGAATGAGGTGTAATGTGCTATTTAACTCTCAATGGGAATAATGTACCATAAATAATAAAATGGACTCTCCGTCATTCGGCTGCTGGGTCATTTACTCAATCCAGCAAGGTTAAAAGTGTCGTTTGCGTGTGGTCGTTTGTCAGGGAGCTCCGTCAGGGGTGCAGGGTACGATCACTAATCCGAACAGCCGAGCGAGCGGGAGAAGGATAACGCCAGTGTGTGTGTGTGTATGTGTATACGTTCAGGACGTCTCTGATACACTTTGCTTAGGAAATTGAGGCCATGCGTCTTGATTACAGGACTTGCTGATCCGTACACACATTCAGGGGAAGAGGGGGTTTTCGGGGACCAAATGTCCTCACAAGACACGTGCTGTCCTTCAGATCCCGTTGTCTACAGTAATTTACTTACAAACACAGTTTTATCTGGATTTTAAGGGAGAAAAAGTGTTAAAAATTTTAAAATAATTATTCATAACATGCATTCCTCCCTCTCTCACTTACACACACAAACACATACATACGTTTCCATACACACATTTGGGGTCCTGTTTTTGGGGTCCTCATGCTTACAATGCTGTACTCGCCTCACATTTAAACTGGTAAAGACCTTTGTTCATGCATTGTTCAGTATTTAATGACACACGTGAGTGTTGTCCACGTGTAAAGCAGATTTATATCACAGCGCTGATGAATTCTGGATTCTGATTGGTCAGAAGGTGTTGATTTGTTTTCAGACATTTTAATTTGTTATAATTTATAACGTAATCGATATTGTTTACAAACATATATATATATATATATATATAGTGTCCAGTGATTGGTTGTTAGGAACAAGAGTGGTCTGTGAATGTAAGTAGACTTTTATTTAATGATTTACAAAAGGAATCTACAGTTTTACTTTTATTTGTATTAATTAATGATAAAATTTAAAAAAAGAACAAAAGAAGAAAACTTACACCCAAATGTACAAATATACTTTAATGTTTGCATTTTTTTAAACATTTGATTGGTTTTAAACTTTTTATATTTTCTTTTCTACATTCATTCTCTCTCCTTCCCCTATGTCTTGTTTCCCTGAAAAACCCGGGGCAGGTGGATGGAGGGATTAGGGGACGGGAGAAAAGGAGGGATGCAGGCAGGTGCAAAGCGAGACATGAGCCCAAAGCTATAATTTGAGAGTTGAATTGTCCGTCCCCTGCTGCCTAGGAAACGGCGTCTCTCTCTCTCTCTCTCTCTCTCTCTCTCTCTCTCTGTTTCTCTCTCCCCATATTATTATGATGGGAATGAAGCCCTTAACCCCTCCCAAATCCAAAGCCCATTCAATAAATGACAAAAATCCAGATGGAGAGAGAGAGAGAGAGAGAGAGAGAGAGAGAGATGGAAAGAGGTAGCACAGGATCGGTAGGAAAGAAAACGAATCCATACAAAGCAGGAAGGAGAAGAACAATAATATTCCTCACCAAAGCATAGAGGAAATCTGGCAAAGGCTTAATTTGTGAGTCTTTTCAGTGACTCAAGTTAATTAATTCTGTTCATTTCAAATGATTCAGATTTAGTGATTCGAGCCGATACAGTAAAACACTGAGTGAAGGTGTTGTCGTCTTATTCGTTAACAAACAACGTGCCAAACCTTCATACATTACTGGAACGTGATACATGATATAATGTGTGTTCACTCAATAAGGGCTTTAAGCACATCATAATGTTTACATTTTGGATTTTACAAGCAAACAAAATACAAATTATTAAGTATATATATATATATATATATATATGTATATATATATATATTTTTTTTTAATCATATTTTAGTTTTCTTAAGTTTAATTGTCATTTAAAAGCCATTTAGTTGAATTTTGTTTACAATTTCAAAGGCATCCACAAGGTGGCAGAAAATCCCTTAAGTCACATTTATTAGAGTAATAATAGTGCTTAAAATGGTATATTTTGCTATTATTATAAATGTTTTTGTCTCCTACTATTTTTGAGCAACTTAATGTTAGAAATTAATCCACAGTGATCACTAAGGAATTTTCCAATAATATTCCTATCCTTAGGAACAACAGCGAGCCGTCATTGGTCGATTGAGACAATAGTGATCCATGATTGGTTGATGGTAAAACACTGATCAGTGATTGGTTGTTAATTTCACACAGCTGCGCTGACTTGAGTCAACATCCTCTCTCAGCCCACCGTTAGCATGTCTGGGGTAGCATGATGCTAAGTCGATTCTAGCATGATTTGGAAGTGCATGGTTTATCTATGCTAGTTTTTTTTTCTTTAATACCCAGATCTTTATTCCTATTCCGTCTTTGTCATTAAACACATGTGCATGTGGATTAAATTAATCTGCATGAGCACACACACACACACACACACACACACACGTAGACACAGCTAATGAAGTCAGACATCCTGGTGATGTGATAATGTGTGTATTATCATGCTGCACACGCTCACCAGGAACTCCCTGAAGGTGACCTTCACAGAGCTGTAACTATAGAAACGGAGAAGAGGGGAGAGCGAGCGACGGTGGCTCCTGGAGTGTAAACACAGCTGCAATCAGCGCCGCTGCTTATCTGAGATTAAACACAGCCGCACTCAGCCATGAATATTCCCAATAATCACAGATAAAACACACACCGCTGGACGAGTCGAGTGTTTCTGCTAGTGTTTAATACAAAGACAGATTTCCAGCGCTTGTCCTCATTCAGACATGTAGTCTGAGTTTAGCCAGTTGCCGATAAGGCTAGCTGTGGTGATGTGTAAGACTGGATGCTAGTTAGCACGATGCTAAGGAACACACACTTCCCTTTCCATCAGCACTCACGCTGTCGTTATACTGTGTATCTGTTCTCATTATTACAGTTATTATTTCAATAGAGCAATACTCGCTTATCTCTCAGCAGTGAGACTGTGTGTGTGTGTGTGTGTGTGTGTGTGTGAGATGGAGCAGGTTTACTGAAGCAACAAATCACAAACAGGTTGTTAAAGCTGCTGTCCCCAGAGAGACAGAGAGAGAGAGAGAGAATGTAAATAGCACGACTGATGGAGAAACTGATGGAGACACATATGTCTATATGTCTGTCTGTCTATCTTTTTGTTTATGTCTATATATCTGACTGTCAATTTTTATTATATACATCTCTGTCTGTCTATCTGTCTGATTCTCTGTCTGCTTATTTGACTGTCTTTGTCTGTCTCTCTGTCGGTCTGTCAGTTTATCTCATTCTCTGTCTATTTATCTGTCTTTCTACCTGTCTGCCTCTCTATCTATTCGTTTGTTTGTCTGTTTGTGTATCTGTCTTTTTGTTTCTATCTATCTATCTATCTATCTATCTATCTGTCTATCTGTCTATCTTACAAATTCTCACTGTGCACGCTTCCTATGTAATATTCAGTGAACCTGTGGAGGTGTGTGTGTGTGTGTGTGTGTGTGTGTGTGTGTGTGCTCTGTATATATCACTAAGAACAGTAGATACAGTGATGAATCAGCTGTGTGAGTCACACATGGGACTGTGTGTGTGTGTGTGTGTGTGTGTGTGTGTGTGTGCGTGTGCGTGTGCGTGTTTAAGCTGCAGCAGAAATCTTATCCTATGGTACAATACAGCGTTTATATAAAAGTTTTGGCACCCGGACAAAATTACACATTTTCATGCATTTTATAGACTAAACACATCAACACAACCTGTGATAAAAACAGTAAAGTGGTACTTGTGTAGTTTGCAAAAATGTTCACACCCTCCTAAACCCTCTTCAGCAGATACATCGGCTTGTACATGCCAGGACTCCCAGCTCGGACTCTTCCTGTTCTTGTTTTTTTTTTTTACTTCAGGAGGCCTCACACACACTTCTGTACAGAATATTTCTAGTTCTGAGGTGTGTTCGTCATGGCATGTGTGTGTGTGTGTGTGTGTGTCTGTGTGTGTGTGTGTGTGTGTGTGTGTGTGTGTGTGAGAGAGATCTGAACAGGTGATGTTCAGGCCAGGGGTATGTGTGTAAAGGCTTCATTTCTAAAAGAAGCTCATGGCAGATTTGTGGGATGTTTTTTTCTAACATTTGTTAATGAATGAAAGAAACATCCCTATATAAATGTACAGTATATCACACTACCTGTACTGATGTGGCTTAAGACACGTCGCTGGTTTCATAGTCGCTGTCTGGGATTACATTAATCCATGTCTCTGGACTCATGCTACTCTTTCTTCCCCCCCACAGGATGACGTCTCCTTCTGCTTTACACACTCAATGCTGTTTGACTATTTTGCACTTTTGGTTAGATATTTCCTTGGCTTTGTTCTTGGACGTCTCTCTCTCTGACGTTAAGGCTGAATCTACTCTAATCTAATCTTGGTCTCACATGACTCATCTCTCTGAGTGACAGTTGTAGAAATGGGTGCCCATCTGCAATAGTTGAAAGGTCAAAGAGTTTAGCTACAACATGTCAATCAGTCAGAGTGGGCGGGGCATTTCTGAAAAAAATGAGGGTGATTATCCATAATCTTTTTTTTTTTCAAAATTCATTTTAATTAGCTTTCAGAAAAGACAATTATATCAATTTTCACCATAATCTCGTTGCTGTCCATCTGTGCACAAGCTTTCATATTCCCTCATTAAAAAACGTTTTATTCTGAGCTGCGAGCCAGGAATGCACGGCTGTCTTCATTTTTTCATCAGAAGTGACTCTTCGTCCTCGTAGGGCTGCTTTCAGGCGACCAAACCAAATCCGAAGGAGTGAGATCAGGACTACAGGGAGGACGGTTAACACCTCAGTGTGGTCAGTGTGGGCAGAAGTGTGCGGACGTGCATCATCATGCGACATCGCAACACGCTCGGATAGCGGTCCTAAGTGATGCTCAGCAGAGACTGGGGAGACAGGAGCCTTAAACTGAAAGCGCTGATAAGACGATAAGTGCAGCCAACAGACGTTTTAATACAACCAGAGTGCAGGTCATTTTTGACATATATTCCCTGAAGTGTTTATTTTATTTATTTAGTTTTATTCTGTTTTAGATTTTACTTGAGTTTAATATTTGTAAAGTTTGTATGTAAAGCATTTAAAACAGACAATGCAACATCTATGCATAAAAATAAAAGAATAAAAAATAAAATACATTTTTGTCTGTACGTTAGTCAGACTCTCTGGTTCAATAAAATCTTCATGTTTCATTCATTGAATGAATCAAAACCAGTCTCTGTCCACCAAGATTTTGTCACAAAATCACACAGAACTGTGTGGACAGACTGTAATGAATCTTCTGCAGCACTCAGATCTCTGGCTGAAGTTTAATCTGCACCATCAGTGAAATCTAAATGTGGAGTAAAAGTGATGTTATGAACAGTTATGTGTGGGATTTAATCATCTACTTTACAATAATCTACTAATGCGCTACTGTCTCAATGTAAACAAACACCTTCACCAATAGATATTAATTAGAAAAGATAAAGTGAATATTTTGACACTTTGGCTGAAATAACAGCGCTGAAGTGGTATAAGTGAATTTTAACACGCCGGAGTCGTTTTAAGACGAAACTTCATCTTTATCTGATCGACTTTTTCCATTTCTCATCTGTGATTCTCTCTCCGATTACCGAACAGGGAGTGTATTTGTCTGAGCACCAAAGAAGTACAACTTTACAAGGCGTAAACATAAACATTTGTATATGCTCTCTTTCCCATTGATTGTAATAAGATGAAATGAAAGTAAATAAAAAAAAATCTTTTGTACATTTTTGTACAATTTCCTAATATTTAGCCACCAATCCAGTGGAAATCAGTATATGGTAATGTATATACATAAATATATAATAAATTATATTTTTATCTTTAAGCGTTTCATTAATATCATTATTTCTAATTGTTTTGATTTCTTTGATTTTATTAGATTTTTTTTCCTTTTTTTTTCTTATCAAGTAATAGTTTATAAACCCAGGTCTAGGGAAAAAAAGGAAATAAATTAGACCACTGCAAAATAATCAGTTTCTTATGTTTTTTTTTCTCGTCTTTTTTTCTTACAGCTGCACGTGTTGGTGAGATGAACAGTTTTGTTTCATTTTTTGTGAACTGCTGACAATATTTCTCCTACATTCAAAATATAACCATTGTTATTTAGAGTGTATATTAAAATAAGAAATGACATCACAACACATCTAAATAACCCAACATCATGCAGAATTTGCAGAGCGAGCTTTACTAACTCAAATAAAGCAAAATGCAGATAAATTGTAAACAAATGCTGTTAATACTTTGGCTAAATAACATTAATAAATCAGTATTTGGTGGAATAACCCTGATTTGCAGTTCCAGCTTTCATGTGCTTTGTCTCTCCACCAGTTTTCCACACTGCTGTTGGGTAACTTTATACACCACTCTTTTTACCAAAAAAAAAAAAGAAAAAAAAAGCAAACATCTCAGCTTTATTGTGACCCTGTATTGTCCTCTTGATTACGTTCCAGAAGTTTCTTGGAGTAAACAGCAGTGCTCTTATTTATTTATTTATTTATTTATTTATTTTCCCAGAGCTGTTAAAGGTAAAAGGAATAACCGTGATGAACCTTATAATTATTATTAGCTGATAATTCATGTACCATGCTGTACATATCTGTGCTGTACCCGAGCGCGGTGTGAACACTGGACTTATTATTCAGACTGAAACCCTGTACAGCCTTATATAAGCGGTGAGCGTGCGGCGCATGCGCAGTGCGGCCCCTGCGCGCCTGGACGCGCTCGCGCCGGAGATGCGGCGGAGCTCCGGGTGATGGGAGGCAGCAGGACGGCTCGGTGTCCTCTCCACCGCCGGCTAGCACAGGTACTGCACGTCTCCTCATCGCTATTAACACCATCCATGTTCAGTTTCTACTCAAATCCTGGGTTGAAGCGTGCGCTCGAGCCGCGGCGCGTGACATGTCGGAGCTGCGTGATGACCGCGTGATGACTGCGTGATGACCGCGTGATGGTGTTTATGGTGCAGAACGCGTCGGTCCTGTAGGTCAGCGCAGCACGACCGGGGAGTACTTATTTATTCGCACATCGGGTCTCCATCACGAGCTCTCATCACATCACTTGTTTTTAGTAAACGTTAGAAATGATTCTGGTTTGTAAGGAACACACTCAGTCTAATGCTGATTATCATCATTTAGAGAAAAGCCAAAGTGTTTCGTGATCATTATTACAGAAATAAATTAAAATAAATCCACATTAACCAGCTCAGCTTTTACTTCCTGGTGTTATTTAAACCATGAAAGCTTCAGGAGACACAGAGGTGATGGAGACGGTGCGCAGTGACAATAATATTAATAATAATCTTTTTCTTCTTTTATTTTTAAGAAGGAAACAATTAGCTCGTTAAATAGGATAATATTAGACATTGTTATTAAACCAAAAATAAGAATAAGCACTACATTGTATGTATGTATGTATATTTTAATGATAAAGTCGTGGTGTTTTTTTTGTTTGTTTTTTTTTGGCCTTCATGTGTTCGTGTCCTCGCCGCCCGAGAGCAGCTGCTGTTGCCAAGGCAACGGTACGGCAGGCTTGCGTGATGACGCAATATGTTCCCTAACGTCGGTCCTGCCGCGCGCGCGCCACGTGTCAGCAACCAAAAACACAAGCAGGACATAAATATTGTAAAATGCGATGTACGACTTGGAGCTACAGTTTATATACAGTACAGTCCGGCCATAATGAAGGCGTTAGGCAAGAGGAACATTTAATGTGATTGTTATGCTAATAATAATAATAATAATAATAATAATAATAATAATAATAACTTTGTATAGGCAGGATTTAATTTTGGCTAAATGTGCGCAATTAATCATGCATGTGCACAAGATTTTACATACAGTACATCCTGTCACTAAGATAAGATAAGATAAGATAAGATAAGACAAGATAAGCCCTTATTGTTCCACCCATTGGGAAATTCACATAGTTACAAGCAAGAAGAAGAGGAAAAAAAAACAGTAATAAGGTTTTTAAACTACAGACAACAAATAGACACTAGACAGTAAATAAAAACAGCGATCAGTGCTGGTTGTACAGCCGTACAGCAGGAGGACGTAAGGACATCCAGTAGCGCTCCGTCACACACCTTGGATGAAGCAGTCTGTCACTGACAGGAGCACCCTCTCAGAGTCTCATGCACGGGCTGGGAGTCGTTCTCCAGCAGGGATGAGAGCTCACCTAGCGTTCCCCCTTTCTCCCACCACCTGCACTGGGTCAAGGACACGTCCCAGTCCCAGGACAGAGCTGACCTTGAGCTCTTAATAAGTTTGTCAAGTCTCTTCCAGTTCCACAGTGTGGCATTGAAACACTATACATGAGAGCTGTACTGTACATCCACTTCAGGTAACAATTAAGTAAAATGTTTGCTTTCTGCCTCATTACTAACGGGTCATTCTGCAAAAACAGTGGAACGTTTCTGTCTCTTAGTTTAGCTCATGCCAAAATAATTTAGATTAGCATAAGAGGCACATTACTTACATTACATGTATATACTGTATGTTCAGTAAATATAGTGTGTACTTTTAATCATGAAATACATTTCGTTACTGCAGTAGCCCTTAAAGTTCAGTCATTATTTGTTTTGCTGTTTTTTTTTTTTAAATAAACATATACAGCGCTCAGGATTGTACAGTATAGAGTGTAATATCCTTTTCTCAGCAGAACATGGGCAATATGATGAACTGAATTTTAGTTTCTTTTAACCAACTATACAGACATGACTGAGCAAAAAAAATAAAAAATCACACAGGCAAAGAAATAGCACTGATACAGACGATCACACAGTTTTATTTATATATATATATATATATATATATATATATATATATATATATATATATATATTTATATATATATATATACATATATATATATATTTTTTTAATTATATATTTTTTTTATCGTCATTGACCGATGCTGTGTTGCCGGGACGGATCTGTACCGCTAAGTTTTATTTAATGTTCAATATTTCATTGTAGCATTTTGGTTTGAGCAAATGTCTTGCCACTATGATCATTCATGGATATACTTTTCATATAAAGATTTTTTCTTTCTTTCATAAAATAATTCCAATTCACAATAACATAAATATCTTATAAAATAAACACTGTTAAACACTAAAATCACGAAACAAAAATGTATCATAATTAATAACATGAAATAAATATCAGTCACCAAAAACACAACCATGTCATTGGTGTTACCGTTACACAAAAAGGCTTTTATTTTGAAATATATTTGAAAATTTGAAATAGTTCCTGCGTCAGAGGTCACTAGAGGTCACTAGCCAAAGGCGACGTCTCGCTTCATTTGTCTAGAAATGTCATCATTTATTTAGTAATTTTGTGCGAAGCTTTTAAGTCAGTTTTTTTTTTAGCTTCTTAAGCTTTTAAGTGTCACTCGTTTCATAATTATAACTGTCAAACAAATTGGCATAAAAGTTGATTACATCTAATAATTAATTGATTTTGACTTCATGTGGTCTTACACATGGAGACCATTTAGTAAATAGTTATGATTTTCCTTGGTGCTCATTGGTATTACGGTGATTGGTGTTACCAGGAAGAGAAGTAACACCAGTTATTAAATGAATTTTGAAAAAACGCATTAAGCCCTACTTTTTTGTGGATTCATAAAGTTTAGAAGTAAGTTATTGCTATTAAAGAAGTTCTAGATGTGAAAGAAGAAAAACATCTCAGGAGATTCTTCTAATTCCAGTTTTGCTTTAGAATGACCTTAATGCTTTATTTAGCTCTGGTTACATACAAAACAGTGATGATGCGTCACACTGTATGAACTGGTTAAAATAAAAGCGCACACACACACACACACACACACACACACATTAAATGAGTCACTGGTTCCTCCTGGACGAGAAGTAGCTTATGAGGACCTGAAACAAACACACCATGATGCCTCTTAAGCATGTAACACACACACACACACACACACACACACACACACACACACACACACACACACACACACACACACACACACACACGGGGGCATGATTTAATTACGCCACTGTGCAGGAAGCTCATTTTGTTCTCTCTCTCTCTCTTGCTCATGTCCTCCTCTGAATCTAATTTAGAAATGTTCCTCCCATGAAGATCAGCACTGCTCTACACTAATGATTCAGATTTGTCCTAAATAACAGAAAACAAGGCCGTTCCTCGGCAGCATCTGGCCCGTATCCCAGGTGTCCTTTTCTTGCATCTCATGACTTTCTGCAGTGCTGATTCACATCAGGTGCCTTTTTCAGGGGAAAAATGCTGATTAGGAGCTGAATACTGAAGCCTCTGTTTCAGACATTAGCATCGCTGTTGTTACAGAATTAGGAGTTTGTTTGCTTTAGCTTGTTGCGATCTTGCATTATTAAACTATTGATAAATACAAACAAAAGCATGAAATGTCTGATAAAAGATGCATTTTTGACTTCCTTTGCTATTCAACCAGTTTGCTAAAGTGTTTGTGTTGTGTTGGTGTTGTGTTCTTGTGCGCGTTTGCATTGCAGATGTGAAGATGGCGTCGTGCCCGGAGTTGTGCGGCTCGGAGTACGTTGAGGGAGGGCCTCAGCGCTACGGCGTCCGCTCCTACCTGCACCAGTTCTACGAGGACTGCACCTCCTCCATCTGGGAGCGCCATCACGACGAGTTCCAGACGCAGAGATCGCCCAGCAGGTGGAGCTCTGTCCTCTGGAAGGTCAGAATAAACGCATCGCTAAACGCTAAACTGTACACTTTTAGGTTTTGTTCATACGTGTTGTTTTTAAAATTGTGTCTTCAGTAACCTTTTAGTCCTTCAGGTTGTTAGAATAAGTTTCAAGGGTTTCTATTTGGATAGGGGTCTCTGTTGTTCTTTCTGTACTAAATTTCCCAGCAGGAACCACAATGCTGTATTAAGCGTTGTTATACTTGTTGTTGTACTTGCGCTGTGATGACACCCGCTATCAGGACAATGCTGTTTCTGAATGACTTTGATAAAATGACGTTCGAGATAGCGATGTAAAAACGACCCAAAAACAACATTGCAAATACAATCTCAAATCAATGTATTAATGGCGATTAGCATCCACTGGCATGATGTCTGACCACGCCCACGGTCCATTAAGTTTCTAACAGGGTTTAGAATCCCGATCAGAGATTGGGACGGAGACAACAGCTTCCCGCGCACAGCGTGTGTATCTCAGGTCACTCGCTTCTTACTGTTGTAATGTTACCTCTCAGTTTCATTTTCTTTCAGAAATATTCCCGTTAAATCTTAGCTTGAAATTAATCTTCTGTAATATAGTGTTTGTAGAGCATCCAAACTGCATGAACACATTTCTGATGTTTTTTTTTATTTTTATTTTTACCCTTTTCACTTACTATTCTGGTAAATTGCTACATAGACACATTTACTAGCATACTAAAGTCGTAAAATCAAGTTGCAAAGTCATTCTAACTTTCAAATACAACCTAATACCAACGTTGTCCCAACACCCGTAATATTGCCTAATTAACACCACCGCAACGCTTTGACAACCAGAAATTCCCGCTGGTTAGGTTGGTTTAAACTGCAATGGTTGTAAAGTCTTAGATGAGAAAGTTGTTATTTTGATCATGTAGCAAGTTTACCCGTTTATCTTCAGATCTTTAGGTTATAATAGTTTCTTTTTAAGTTTTTCATGCTAAGGCTTTACGCAAGTATTTTTAGCCTTTAGATTCTTACTTTTAGATGTTTTCGATGTTTGCTCCTGTTTTTTTTTATACAGACTTTTTAAGGCTTCAGGTTGTAATATCTTTAGCTTTAGTAGCTTTGGCTTTAATTTCAGGCTCTAAGAAGCTGATTTACGCCTCCATAGATCAGATTCATGTCTCAGATTCTTGAGATTTAACAGCTTTTATAGACTTTTTATTTTACAGTTTCAGGTTTTGTAGATTTTTATTTTAACGTTCTGTAGCCCTTTACCTCCTACTACAGTACCTACTGTAGGTCTTTACAACATCGTCATTCTACTTTTATAGGTTTTTCACTTTTACTCATTTCTGGATTCTTTCAGATCAAATGTTTAATCTAGTTTTCTTTTCTTTCTTTTTTTAGTAGTTAAACTTTTTGGACTCTCAACAAGTATAGATTTTTTATTTCAATTGAACAATTTGACCTTAATTTTAATGGGACATTTGTATTTTAATTGAGTATATTTAGACTTTTTTGTAATTATATTATTTTTAGACCTTACTTTTTATTTGTGGACTTTTAAACTTTTACTTTACATTTGGCTTTTAGATCCTTTACTTTAGTAGAATTTGAGGCATTTTTAGTAGATACAAATCAGGTAGCCACTGAATTTATATTTTTATTACAGAAATGATGCCTGTAACCGGGAACTTAGGAGCAAACGGTGAACGTATATCATGCAGTCTCTGTGTTTTGTCTCGTGCCTCAGGTGTGTGTGGCGGTCGGAGCGGTGATCCTGGTCTCAGGTCTGTCGGTGCTGCTGGTCGGTTATGCCACGCCCCCACGTCTGGAGGCGTTTGGAGAGGACGAGCTGCTGTTTGTCGACGGCCGAGCCGTGCGATTTAACCACGTCCTTGACGCCTGCAAACTGGGCGGAGCCGTGCTCTTCTGCGTGGGTGGGGCCGGGGTGGCAGCCGGCCTCCTCTTATTGGCGGCCTGCGGGCAGGGCGGAGGCAAAGACGAGCTTCGCCTTCAGCGACGCTTCAAAGAGCGACTAGCAGAGATCCAGGCGTCCGTCCCTAATCCCACGGACGCAAAGGTTCCCGTCACGCTGTCCAAAGTGCAGAACATCCAGCCTGGCGCTGAACCCTGACCTCCACAGACACTGCCGCGGCATAAAGTCAACATGGTGGATCATCATATAACGCATAAATCTGTTTCATTTGTAAAGCAGCCTAAGTCTGCTCTTACGCCTAAGAATGCTTCACCAGCTACAATCACACAGTGATGCGTACGGCTTTACGTCCTGGTTCCTTTAGCTCTGTTGACTTTAGATCTGTTTCTGTTGAACTTCTTGAACTAAAATAAATACTAATCTGAACATTATATCAGAAAATATCAGAAAACTAATTTAAGAAAAACTCATGACGTTGTTAAATATAACAGCATATAAAACCGATGACAGGCGCATATGTACTTTATTTTGTTATTGAAATATACTAATATATGGGTAAATATCACGAACAGAACAAACTGCTGCAACTCGTCAGGTTTTTTCTGTTAAATAGAAAACTCTGGCCATTTAATAACACAAATATGATATTTAGATTCAGTTGGTTTGAGTCTCAAAGTAGCATTTTAATGATGCAATTAATTTCAAGATGTCTTCAAATTAAAGTGTAGTGTCGCTAAGTGACACTACTGTACGCTCACACCAGCAGGCAACAAGGCGACATTTTCTTCTAAGATAGCACACAGTTTCTCTTAGAACAAAAGCTAGTACCAGGAAAATCAAACAACCCATTTTTAAACAGAATACACAAGGCCACGCCCACAAGCGACAATCTGTATGTGAGTCGCTAGCTAGGCTTTTTCTCGATAGAAGCATTTGTTTGGAGATGACATCATCATCATCACCCTCCTCATCAGTGGAACTATATAACAGTAGAAATATTTCTGTGTTTCAAACATTTAATCAGACTTCTGATTTTTCCAAAACATGTTAATCACAACGTAAATCTGCTAGTTCACAGTACAAAAATTAATAAACATAAGTGTATAACTGTTATAAAGTGACATCATCTGGTCTGTTCTTTTCTGTAGATGTCACTGCAATACAGTAGATGTCTGTAGATGTACAGAGTCCAGTATTTCCACCAGAAATGCTTACCGTTTATGTTACTGTAGTTATGAGATCCGGCGAGGTCGATTTTGTCCCGATCGGCCCCTCATCGCTTAAGCTTTTCTCTGTATCACGCTACAGATTCACGCCGCATCTTACTTCCTATGAGAATGATAATAAACTTAGCTTACAGTGCTACAAAGGACGGTCATAATCTGTTCCTTCGCTCCTCTATTTTATCGCACGGTAATGATGGGACGGCGCTACCGAGATTGGCTCAAAACAAAACCTTCGTCCACACGGGTTATACTTCTGTTCGTCTGATTGACATCACTGCTTATTTCCATTGGTACGTTTGTCCCAACAATTATTAAAATGTGTTATTTCTTTCCTGTTGTAAATGACATGGCAACCAAACCTAAACCTGAATGCTAATCAGGAAGAGAAATGCTAATTTAAACAATTATTGTGGAATTCAGTGTGTGTGTTTTGCATTCTCACGTACAACAGTGTCAGAGAGTGAAACAGAAATGCAGTCTGCGGGACGGTTTATGTCCTGAGTGTACCATATTGGTAAAAACAATAAAAGCCAGGTCTACACGTGCGTCCACGTCCGCACTATCTTACTGTCGCGTCTCAGCTTTGTGTTTGAAACCATTCCACATCATCATGTTTTTCACGTTTCGTAATAGTTTAGTGTTTTTTTATCAGTTCTCTTTATTTACAGAGTGACGTCTTGCAAGTCGGGGGTTTCAGAAATTTCCAATGATGTAATGTCAAAAAATAAATAAAATTGACAGTAGTGTTTTGTTGAACAAGAACATGAATTCAAAATTTTCTAATTTGCAAATAAAGCACACATATTCAACTACAGAAACATTGCTAAACAGCTTTGTTGATTATTTTTATTTATTACACTCATGCACCACGTGGTAACTAAACCCGACACACACACACACTCTGGGTCAATCAGACTGATGTTACAACGCCACATGTTCATTCAGAGCACCATGTTCTTATTCCGGTCTTATTTCCATATAAGGAGTCAAAGACACGCCCACTGCATTAAAGTTTGAGTTAGTTTGTTAATGCTAATTTTATATGCAGATATGTTTTCATTCGACCTTTTATGGACTTCCCTCCAATAACCTACTGAAATCTGAAACGCTATCGTATTTTACACTACTGGTTAATTTATGCGTATGTTCTCATTAGACCTCTGATGCTAGGTTCTTCTCTTGGCTTTATTCTCCTTCACCTCCGTCTCCTCCCCCATCTCCTCCTCCGTCTCCTCCCCCGTCTCCTCCCCCATCTCCTCCCCCGTCTCCTCCTCCGTCTCCTCCCCCGTCTTCTCCAACGTCTCCACCCTCGTCTCCATTCCCCGTTTCTCCTGCAGGTTCTTCGGACTGTCCTGCGTTGTCTTCTACTGCTGCCTCTAACTCTGCTACAGCCTCGTCTTCTGCTCCTGCCGCTTCCTCTTCTTCTGCTCCTGCCGCTTCCTCTGCTTCTGCTCCTGCTGCTTCCTCTTCTTCTGCTCCTGCCCCTTCCTCTTCCTCTGCTGCTTCCTCTTCTTCTTCTGCTGCCTCTTCTTTAGCAGCAGCCTCTTCTGCTGCTCCCTCTTCCTCTACTGCTGCTCCTCTTCTGCAGCTGCTTCTTCCTTTTGTGCTATATCCTCCTCCTCTCCAGCTGCTTTATCCTCGTCGCTGTACACCTGTGAGCAAGTGAATGTCATCGGTTACCTCCTTTGCAAATGTAGAAATTGTTTTGAAGGATATAATAACATTGTGCTGATAAAGCACTTTTTGTACAGGTAAGTTGCTCTGAACAAGAGCATCTGCCAAAGTGTAATTGCCTAAATCTAAATTGATCTGATCCTGTATGTCAGCCAACAAAAACACACTGTACTGCTCACAGCCAATAGAAACACATTATACTCCTCACAGCCAATAGGAACACACTGTGCTGCCCACAGCCAATAGGAACACACTGGACAGCAGTTAAAACACTAGACGTTTATTTCGTCTTGTCAGTGGTGCAGGGATCTCAGACCTGCTCGGCTGATGAAGTCTCCTCTCCCACAGGCTTTTGTTCACTCTCACCGTCCCCGCCTTCAGGTTTAGGATCTGCATCATCTGATAAAGGAGGGGATAAAGGAGAGAAAATAAGAACAGATAGACTATAAATGATTTCAAGGAGAAGAGAATCTGTTTTCTCGATATAGAAAATGGCTAAATAATGTGATCATGGAACATTTACACCACAGTGCTGTTCAATTCCAGGATCTGATTGGTCAGAAAATGCTGAAGGCACTAACATTAAGTAACGATACAACATGTTTACATTTACATATTTTTATTAAACAAAAAGGCGCACCAAAAAAAAAAATACAATATATACAAAAATATATACAAAATGTACAACTGTATGGTGTGTGTGTGTGTATGGAATGCAATGTCCAAAGTCCGTGTAGTTATTGCGAGTGTTTGTGGGTGAGTGGTGGGAGAGATGGTTCGGTCTCACCGGTATGAGATGTTAAGTCCGGCGTGTGAGGAGTATGACCGTCCTAGCACATTACATGAACCACATTCTAGGTTTTGTGGGTTGCCCCAACACACAGTGTATTTTCTTGGCTCTTTTTTGTTCTTTATTTTCGCTGGACCCTTTTCTCCGCTGTAGTCCCTTTGTTGGCTGGTTAACGGTATGTTGGTTGGGCTGCTGTGGGTGGTTGGTTGGTAGGCCGAGGAGAGGTCTGCAAAGTGGTATCATCAGTTGCAACTGTTGACGCTCTGGCAGACCTCACACGATTGGACATACTGTCAGAGGTCCTTGTGTCTTTAGCCGTGAAACTTTTGTCCCCATGCAGTCCTTTTCTCTTCTCGTTGCTTGTTTACCCAGATCCCCCCCAGTGTTTTCTGTGCCTCTGCCACCAAGTGCTCCTCTGTGGATAACGTTGGTAAAGTTGCCAGTCCTCAGGTCTTTGACTCCGTGGTTAGCCGACTCTGCGGAGTCTCCAATCACTGGAAATTCCACAATGACAGGTGGTCTTGGACCCATGGAGGAGGTAGCTGGCATCTCCCTAGAGATAAGCAGGGCAGATGAGTGTGCTGGTATCGTAGTAGGAACTTCACAGGTTACCTGGATTGCTTGGTGTTGTACGTTTGGCCTTGGTGCCTCGAGTAGTGTCTTAGGTGGAAGCAGATCAGAAGGTTGTGATGACGCAGGGTGGCAGGACTGTGATCGGAGCAGACTAAACATGCTAACGTAGCTTCTTCAGTTGCATCTCCCACATAGCATCGCTCCACAGAAAACACTCTGTGACCGCTCTGTCCAGCTTTTCCAGGGCCTCGTGGACGTAGTTCTCCAACCCTGCTAAGCTAGCACCCACAGGCTGCCGAAACCTACTTTCCCTGTTAACATTACTACAAGCGGATTCTTTAAAACGTAGTTCTATTGAGTTAATTTTCTCAGAAAGAGCCAAGAAATCCACTTTATATTTATTTACTTCTGTCTGCAGTGTTTTTACAACAGCCATACAACCTTTATCCACAATATCATCATCATTATGTTTGTTATCTACGTATAATGAGTTTGGGACCCAACGGTTCGTGAGCGAGAGGGAGGTGTGTGTGTGTGGTTGTGTAGTACGGGGAGAGAGAGGTGTGTTTGTGTTTGTGTATTACGGGCAGAGGGGGAGGTGTGTGTGGTTGTGTAGTACAGGGGGAGGGGGAGGTGTGTATGTTGTGTAGTATGGGGGGGAGGGGGAGGAGTCTGTGGTCGTGCAGTATGGGGGGGGGGGAGGTGTGTACACTCTGTGTTTTTCCCTCTATCTTTACTTTGTACTCTCTTTACTCTACACTGTACAGTATGTGAGGCTGAGTATCAGAGATGTGTCGTGAAGTCCCAGCTCAAATCACGGCCTCATGTTTTATTGTGCAGCTAAACTTTGACGCCACATTTTAGCATATAGAGCGCAGCACCCTCTACTGGCCTCACACCTGCAAAACATGTCCATTGATCCTTGTTCGGTCTCGGAAATGAAGAATAACTTAACAAAGCCAAAGAATGACTGAAAAATGTAAAAAGGAAAAACTACTGGAATGCTGATGTTAAATTTTAAATGCTCAAGCTAACTGGAGAAGGTGAAACGCTAAAGTAATTTCTGGAAATAAAGGGCAAGTCTTGAATTCAATGCGATTAAAAATGCGGTTTAATGCGATACAGCATCTAGTAAAAGGGCCTACAGTCAAAAGCATTTTAATACTATAAAGGAACATTTTAAAACATCAGGCCCCCATATTCACAAAGCTTGTTAGAATTCTCTCAGAGAGCTCCTATCTTAGCTTAAAAAGTCCTAGCTGGGAGTCCTAGACTAAAAGTGATTTAGGAAACTTCAAAACTTAATATTTATTTACCGTACTGATTTTATTACTTATAATCCATTTCAGATTGATGGGAGCAAAATGGCTCACTTTTTTTTTTTTTTAACCAATTTACATGATTACAGGACAGGATGGTATGTAGCCAACAATTCAGGAGAGATAGAAGGGAGTAAAACAACAAGAAAACCCAAATGGATAGAAAAGCAGTGTTTACTTTTAGTTTTACGTTTAATGTTTGGAGAATATTTCTTCCTTCTGCCATTTTGTCCTCTGCTATAGAAACTCTTAAGCCTCTTAAATGTCCTCTTCTCTACTCTTAACTATTTTTACCTTAGGAGCTGTTTTTAGGGCTAAGATGTTTTCTTAAGAATAATTTTTATCTTTACTAAAATTTAATCCTAAATTTAAGGGGAAATTCTAAGAAAATTCATCACTAGGAGCAACTTTTATTGCGTAAGAAGCTTTGTGAATACGGGCCCAGGAGTGTATATTAAGATGTACTGTAGTGCCTGCTAATTATTTATAGACTGTTTTAAAATATTGACATATTTCCTAATTCTTTTACTCTCCCAGAATTACAGCCTTTTAAATAAGAAGTGTCACCCAAATACACTAAGCAACAGCAGTATGCGGTTAAAGATAACTTAAAGATAGCTTTTTTTCTGTAATAGACACAGTGTCACACTTTGTTAAATAAAACAGCCAATTTTCTTATGGTCATTAGAAAGGAGTTACCCACGGAAATGTTCTGTTATGGAGAAATAATGAACAATGCAGTGAAATAATTAAGCACTGTTAAGTCAAAACCATTTTCTTGTAACAGCTCACCATCACCTAATGATTATTTTAAAATGTTCACACTGTATTTTTACAGTGTTCTTCAGTGTTTGCATTTAACGTTAATATAATGGCTGGTAAGGCTTTGCTAATTTACTCTGTTAGCTAATTAGCATGACTAGCATGAGATAATATTTCCATGGCAAGGTTTTTGCTAACCTTCAGAAAGTTTTTTTTTTGGGGGGGGCACTAGCTACAGTCCAAAGAAAGAAAAGTAATTCCTCTATATGAAGCTGAACTAAGACGTTAATATTTAATATTGCAAGTATTATATTTCTGCTAATATTAATCTTGTTGATCTTCTCATACGACTGTTTGCTAATGATTGATCAGGACAGCTTCCTTAAAGATGTAAGAGATGGAATGCAGGTGAACGAGTGAGACGAAGCCAAAAAGTGCGCGTGATGTACATCATGACGTGATCTCTGCCCAATATTTGCTAATTTGTTAGCGTTAAGCTGAAGGCTATCCGAGCTGTTTACACTGCGCTGCCTCTGATGTTTATGGATTGTTTTAATAAGCTGGAATCCTCCGGGGGATCCGAGCCATTCCCCAGCAGCCCAGTCCGCCGCTCTGTAAATAAAACCTGCTTCCTGTTGTAAATAACACCTTTCTCTTTCGGTAAACATGAGCCTGATGAGGCGTCCACTGGGAACCGGTGTATCACTTCAGTCTGCCTTATTCAACATGCATGTGTGGTTTACATGAGCGCCGCACTAACAAAGCCACTGGGAATCCGATTACAGCTCCTGCCCGAGTGTGACCACTCACGGTTCTCATGGTAAGAACATTAAACACTAAACATTTGATAATGTACAGAATTAAAACATCACACTGCTGAAGCTTATTATTTTTGAGTTGCTTAGTTTCCTTTCAGAAGATATTTATTTACAATTTATGGAAGGAGTCTCCAGTGTTAAAGGTAATTTTTTTATCCTCCTCTGGATGTCTTCAGAACAGGTACGTTTACTCGGTGATTTCTGAAGAACACGACAAGCTGTGTGATGGGAATGACTATTTATAGCTACTATAGACCTAGATTACTGACAACACTATGCACATCACCTTGAAGTAGTGCTACTGAGACCTAGCAATCAGGAGAAACGCGGAAATAAAAACAACCGGATACCATTTCATGCACTGGTGTTCAATTCGCTCACGAATGAGAGTTGTGCAATTCCTTGCGGGCTTAAAAATGTTAACACTCTTTGTGATTAGGAGATTTCGGATTTGAATCGGCCGTGTCTTCTGGGTGAAACTGACTCCCATTACTCATTAGCTCATTGCCATTAGGCTCTTCTCCAGTGCGAAATCACAGAAGCAAACTTCAACCAGAGCTTCTTCCGGGGCATTGATCAAGGCCACAGCGGCGCATTCAGGTTTCTCTCCACGTTCTTTCAAAAACTTCAAGCTCAATTAGCTTTTAAACTGCCTTTTAAATTGTGAGCGGCTTAAATCAATCAAGTGAAAATAAATAGGGAAAGGTTTTAAAGCCGAATCTGAAAGAAGAATAAGGAGGTCAATGTCAGGGATTTAGTCCATACACGCAAATAAAAAAAGGCTTTTCTTTTTATGAATAAGGACTATTTGATGCACAAAGAAAGCGGTGATACAGTCGTGATGGAAACAACTTCAAGTAAAATGAAACAGTCTGCAAACTGGTTACAGCTTAGACGTGTAGCCGATGCTAAAAAGCTTCCTATTCACCCTAAAGTCTCCTCTTAACGTCTTCTGTACAAGCTGCTGATCCTCCGGCCTTGGATGAAATTACACAAAGTAAAATAAAAAGTTTACCGATCGAGTGTAAAAGAAGCATCTGGGCCTTTGACGTTTTGTTTTCTTTCTCCTGAAAGTTTGCATTTCCGATGAATACAAAGTCATGGTTAACCATCTCAAACTACCAACACAATTAACTAAAGCATTTCACATTGCCGCAAGTTAAGTGTGACGGGCCGTGAAACACCAGAATGATTCTTATTGCTTTCCACATCAACGTGAAAAGGTTTTTTGTAAACAATGACAAGGTGAAATCACAGACATCGTGTGTATTATGTACAGAACATCTGCATTAACAGACTATATTGTGCTGTAGCCATAGAGCTTAATTAAGCAGCTTGAGGTTGTGTTGAATATCGGCACGATGGCGCAACCCGAGTACACAGCCGTTCTGATATTCATTACAATAGCACCACCACGAGTGTGATATTACTTTTATACAACGGTTCCACAAACACTGTTTACCTGTTTAACACTGTAGCTTTGTTTTGCTCTTTGTTTTTCTTATTAAAGTCTAAAGGTGTATACAAACCTCTAATATTAATAATATTTTATTTTTTAATTAATCAGTTTCTTTGTTCCAGCAACACGTCTTGTCATTAACCAGTGGGCAACATCTGGGATACGCCCAGTCACACAGATAGTTACACGTCACAGTGCTGTTACGGCCCGTTATCAGCACTCGGGGAATGAACTCTTATCCAATCAGATTACTCTGTCAGAACTAATCGTTGTATAAATTGTATTATATAGCACTAATATAGACCTTACAGTGTCTTATAGCCTTGCATGTAAAGCATATAGTGTATCATAATGATAACATGTGCATCTTAGTGTATTATAGCAATACATGTAAAGCTTATGAAATACTATAGCCAAACATGTATAGCTTAGTTTATTATAGTTCTCGTGTAGACCTAGTCATACTGTATGTGTACCTTAGTGTAATATAGCATAAAAATAGACCTTATTGTATTGTAAGCTTTGTAGAGTGATGTGGCATGCTTCTCAGTTTGGCTTCAGCCAGCACCAACCAGCATGAACCAGCTTCAGCCAGCACTAACCAGTGTAAACCAGCTGAACCCAGTGCAGGGCTGATAATCCCCAAATGTACTCTCAGTGATGGAAATGAACAGTTTAGTCAAAGACTTCATTAGGAGTGTATTAAATTAAATAAATAACTCGATCACCCTAAGGAACCAGTGTGACTGTTTATGAAAAAATATTTCGGATCAGTGTGTGCTCCGTCCTCAAGCAGACTTCCTCCGTATGATGGTTTTGAATGTTGCACTTGTGTGTGTGTGAAGTATTTTCAGAATCTTCAGGTGTTCCTCGAGGAGCATGCAGTGTATGCCTCAGACGGCAGCTTTCTAATCTTTTCTTGGTGCTTTTTATATTAAAACACATTTGCCGCAGCTTGGATTTCCTGTAACTGCACTGGGTAATCCTGTATCAGATGGTCATGATGGGCAGAATCTTTCTGCAGAGTTCACCAAAGAGACCTGAATAGACAGAAAAGCCCCTATTATAGTGAACTCCTGCACCAGCAGTACAAAAGCCCTATCAATTTGCTGATCCCTCAGCTCCACTATCACACTGGCTCCTTCACCAGCTATCATCTGATTAGAAAGTCTTTGCAGCTTCCCATGCTCTGGTCTCTTCAAAGAACAAATTCTATCAGACAAAAGCAATGCGCTCTGCTCGGAGTGGAAGCCGGGGCGCTGGCTGCCCATTTGAAGATTTTCACACCATTATGGAAAGACGGCTGAGGTTGTGTAACGGGTGTGTGAAAGACACCACTGGCCTTCTCATACACACTTCAATCATCTTATCTTTTCTGTCATTATGAGAGTGAGGCTGCTGCACCATGCCAGGTTCCCTCTTCATATCTTCACCGCTTCCTTCCAGCTCTAGTTCTCTTTCTTCCTTGATCTTACTCTAACACACTCTTCCACCAATTACTCGATCTCTCGGGCTTCATTAACTGATGTAATTTGCCCTGTAGTCATTTAACATTTGCAGTTTGTTGCACACTGTGCTATTTCCCCCGTGAAAGATTGATCTGCAAGCATATTGGGTTTTTGTCATTAAAGCCTGCTGCTGTAAGACTTTATCAAAGAAAAATGTATAGGAACCATTTCATAGGTTAAACTAAACCAATCTCCTTTACCAACCTTAATAACAACTAATCTTCATTATCAATCTCTATTAGTTTCAATGAACAACTAATCTCAATTATCAGTCACAATAACCCACCCATGTCCATTTCCAACTCCAATAACCAACCGGTGTCTTTTTACAAGTCTCATTAACCAAGCAATCGCCATTACTAATCTCAATAACCATCTACAAACAATCTACCTTACAAACACCAATAACATCTCATTTCCGCTACCAACTATAATCAACTAAGCCTGTTAACACCAACACCTGACTAATCTCTATTAACAACACAAATAGCATCCGATCTTCATTACCAGCCCCAATAACGACTGACGGTCCTCGTTAAAAGCCCTAATAACGTCCGACAGTCCTCGTTAGCAGCCCTAATAACGACCAATGGTCCTCGTTAGCAGCTCTAATAACGAGTGACGGTCCTCGTTTGCAGCCCTAATAACGACCGATCGTCCTCGTTTGCAGCCCTAATAACGACCGATGGTCCTCGATAGCAGCCCTAATAACGACCGATGGCCCTCGTCAGCAGCCCTAATAACGACCGATGGTCCTCGTTAGCAGCCCTAATAACGACTGACGGTCCTCGTTAACAGCTCTAATAACGACTGACGGTCCTCGTTAACAGCTCTAATAACGACTGACTTTAGCAGCCCTAAAGATCATCTCTATCAAACCCAATGACCAATGTGTTACCAATCCAAATAAACAATCTTAACACAGTCAGTAATTAATCATTCTCATTTTTACCATCATTACCAGCTCCAACAACAGCCAATCTCCTTCATCAACCCCACTAACCAATCCTTGTTTTTAATCCCAATAACCAGCCAATCACCGCAAACCTGATCTTCTTTACCTACATTAGTAACCAACTAATCCAGCACCAACACCTGACCATAGTCAGAAACACAGAGAAGTTTTTAAGAAATGCATTAAAGTAAGAAGGAAAAATGATAGAAATAAGGGCAGAACAGAAGAGATATGGAGAATAAACTACTCGATCAGAAAGAAACTGTAACTTTGAGTGAAGATCGCCTTTTTAAGTGATTATTCCATATCCTGTATTAATAACATGAGCATTTAAGGAATCTTTCTGGAGATGGAGCTGTTTATTTCATCACCAGGGAGATTTAATCGAGTGCCATCAGCCACCCAGGGTGTTAATGAACAACTGAATAACTGGTGTGTGTGTGTGTGTGTGTGTGTGAGAGAGAAAGAGAGAGAGCGAGGGAGCGCTTTATGAGGATGATGATGGAAGAAGTAGAGGGATGTCGTAATGCTCTTCACGCCACTGTGAACCCGATGACATTGTCGGCTCAGCAGCGGACATGAAGCGACAGCGCCATCTCTGGGAGAGAATGCGTCGTAACACCAAGCTACAACTGCATTACGTCATGTAGTGGGAAATGATAAGGAGGCCAAGCAAGAGAGTAAATGACAGGGATAGGGGAAAAAAATGAGGAAGGACGGATGCCAAGCATGATGGCATCTACATGGTGATGTCAGTTCTGGCACGATCTTGTTTTAAAAACGAATGCTGTGTGCATCTGTGTATGAGGCACTATTGTGATTAGCATGACATCATATTTTCGGCTTTCAAAAGCAACCTGAGGTCAGTGTGTGTAGCAATAATTTTATAAAGCAGTCTTCAAATGTAACTACAGATCTAAGCAATATGTGTTAGAATAGACTGGTACAATATTAAATACATGAATATGAATATTAACACAGTATTAGTATTGTCACTTAAAATTCCTAAATTTTTTGAGTGTGGAACTGTTTTGCTCAATTTTATATATAAATATATATGTAAATGTAAAAATTATATATATATATATGTGTGGTTTTTTTTCATTGGTTCAGCATTTTCTATCCCTTGAGGCTATTCATTTTCAACTTTAAATGCAGGCGCTTTAAATAAGGTGAACCTTATTAGATTCCAAATATTACCTTCATCCACCACACATGAAGAAGTATTGTGTCATAATGAATTTATATTTTTTTATGTAGCAAAATTCTCAGATATGATTGGCTGCCGCACAGTCTTGGATTAAACCTGTTCAGCAGGTAAAGCCTAACGAATCAGCATTCAGCAACGCTGTGCAAGGATCACGCATATAGCCATTAGTGTGTAGTGTGTGTTACCGTTATCCTGCGTGCTGAAGGAATTGGTCAGGGTGCTCCGTTTCTTCCGTATGGCCATGAGTCTCGCCTGGGAGATCTGTCGCACCAGAGACGCCACCGGATCGGTGCTCTTCACTTCTTCACTGTGATTTGATTTGGTCACGCCGTTAACTATCTGATGAAGACAGGAAACGTTTTTCTTCATAGCTAATCTGATGAACGCTAAACTTCTTCCTCATGCTAACCTTCACCAAGCAGGGGTCAAACTTTCATACAAATTTGGAGGTTTAAAGTTAAATTATTCCGTAGTGAGATGTCAAGATAACTAGAGAACAGAAAGATGCTAGCAAAACTTTCGTGAAACACAAATTTAATTCACTAAACAGTATACGTGAGCTTAAGCTAACATCAGGCTAGTTTCTGCTATGGGAGTTTTCAGGTTCGTGCTAAGCACTAAACCAGAAAGGTAGTAAAAAATGACATCCCTCTAATGGATCTGGGCATATCAGTTGATATAAGTACACTACAATTAAATTTAAACTACATACAGTGGAATCTCGGATTGCGAGTAACGTGGTTTACGAGTGTTCCACAAACCGAGCAAAGATTTTTAATAAATTTTTAATCGGAAACTGAGCAAGTATTAGTTTACGAGCGCCGAGTATCATGTATCACGCATGCAACTCTTATTTTGACACCGAGCGTCACTCTCTCACCTCCCCCCCACCCCCCACCCCCCGGTTTCACAAACACACAGAAACTCTGCTCGTCTCTTATGCATGTGCGCGCGTAATTTGACACCGACACACACACACACGCACAAACGCTCTTTCGCCTTTCACCCCCTCCCCGGCTTCACAAACACACAGAAACTGCTCTGTCGCGATTCTTTTCAAAGGTAAGGTGCTGGTTCATTTGTTTTTCTGTTTTTTTTTACTTTACAGCAGTGATTCCCTTAGTATGCTCACGACAGGTCAGAGAGATTTCTTTTTCCCTGTTAAAACGGTGTTTCCGTTGTGTCTGTGTGTGTTTGTTGTGAAATTTAAGTGATTCTGTTAGTAATCGCTCATGCCAGTCTCGCTTTTTTCCGTTAAAACGGTGTTTCCGCGTGTTTGTGTTTGTTGTGAAACTTAAAAAGTGATTCTGTTAATATGCGCTCATGCCAGTCTCAGAGAGATTAATTTTTTTTCCTGTTAAAACGGTGTTTGCGTTGTGTGTGTGTGTGTTTGTTGTGCATCTTAAAAAGCGATGTGGGAGAGGGAGGAGGAGTGTTACAGTGTAAAACGAGGCGAGGGAAGGGACGGATTCCACACACACACACACACACACACACGGCGCACCAACGGAAACACTTATCTGTCAGGATTTATTTGTACTTTTTTTTTAAAGGTAAAGTGCAGATTAATTTGTTTTATTTTAATTTTATAGATTGTATTAATTATTTTTATGTATTTATTTTTGGGGGCTGTGGAACGAATAATTTGAGTTTTCATTATTTCTTATGGGAAATGATGATTTGGTTTACAAGTGTTTTGGATCACGAGCCCACTTCCGGAACGAATTATACTCGTAATCCAAGGTTCCACTGTATTATCTAGCGATAAATTGTTCAGTTTTTTAATATAAACTCTGAAAGTTCAGTTTTTTGCTAAACTCTGAAAATGCAAAAAGGTATGACTAGCAAATTCAAATGAAATTTATTAAAGAGATATGGAGATAAGATGTGTAATGGTTGAGTAGTGTGGTTACTCACATCCCCGTTTGTTCTTGTGTATTTGTAAATGGGTGGAAGAGAACCTGCTTTCGATCTGGAAATGAGGACAAAATTACACCTTGGTTAGATTGAAGCAGCGGAAAATATTTAAAACGTTAGACATTCGGTCATGACATGCAGAAGTGAAGTGTTGGGATTTGTAATGAATAGTGAATAATGAATAGTGAATGAATAATGAAAAGTAAAAAAAAAAAAAAAGTAAGGCTGGGAATTCTCTAGCAAGCTTTTCACCTGGATCAGAACCTGTACTGATACTATGTATACTGTACTCACTGGTCATGTACACTCGCAGCACCACTTTCTGTATACTCGCTGACCACTCCATTAGGCAGACCTGTTCTATTGACTATTTGTCAATGCAAATGTCTAATCAGCCAATCACCTCGCAGCAACACAACAAGCATCAGAATGGGAAAGAAAGCTGGTTCACATCAACGTGGTTTGGTTGTTGGTTCCAGGTCTGAGAATTTCCGAAACTGCTGATCTACTGAGATTTTCACACACAACCATCTCTAGGGTTTAATTCCTTGTTGATGGCAGAGGTTTGAAGAGAACGGCCAGACGAATGGTTCGAGCTGATAGGAAGGCAACATGAACTCAAATAACATCTCGTTAAACCTGAGGTCTGCTGAAGAGCGTCTCTGAACAGACAACATGTCAAACCTTGAGGCAAATGTGCTACAGCAGCAGACGATCACACACCGAGCACCGCTCCTCTCAGCTAAGAACAGGAAACTGAGGCGACAGTTAACATGGCCTCGCCAACATCAGTCAACAGAAGATTGGTGGTGGTGTGATGGTGTGTTGGTTCACTTTGAGCCCCTTAGTACCAATTGAGCCTGGTTTAAATGCCACGGCCTACCTGAGTATTGTTGCTGACCGTCTCCATTCCTTCATGAGCATAGGATAACCCCTTTGGGAAGTGGTGGAACGGGGGAGTTGCATCGTGGACGTGCAGACGACAAATCTGCAGTGACTGCGTGACGCTCTTTTGTCAATATGGAGCAAAATCTCTAAGGAATGTTTCCCAGCACTTTGTTGAATCTATGCCATGAAGAATTGAGGCAGTTCTGAAGGCAAAAGGGGTCCAACCAATTACTAGCACAGGGTACCTAATAAAGTGGCCGGTGAGTGTATATCACATAAGTATGAATATATGCAAATGTGGCAGGGGGGTGTCACATGCGATGACTTGTGCAGTACATTCATACTATATACTGTAGTAATCTGCAACTAAATCACACATCCATGTATAGTGACATATAGTGATAAAGTTTTCAACTTTAATACAGAAAAACCACAATTAGACAAAGTACTGTTAGCTTTATATTACAGCTTCACCTCCGTCTATTTACATCCACTGAAACTGAAGACTCCCTCCTCAAATGTCTCCTTTCAAAAAAACTCGAATGTGGGATTAGCATGTGTAAGTGAGTGCAATCATATTAACCTGGAGCTGCACTACTGTCAGAGTGACTGTTATTGAAAAGAAGTATCACCTTCTGACTAGGGTTGGGTATCGTTTTCCATACCGGTGCCAAATCGATACTTTTAAACCGGTACCGGTGCCAAAACGGTGCCTGAACCGATACGTTGCAAAAGCCACAAAATGATGCTGGATGACTCAAGAATACATTTTTATTGAACAAAAAATTGAATGCTTAAAATTGAACAATATATTAAAAGTTTAAGTCCTAGCTGGAAAGCCATAATTATACACAGAATCCATGTTACATTAGTATTTTACAAACCGTTTGACCATTTGTTAGCATGATTGAAAAATTTGCATTTTGTAATTAACATTCCATTAGCCGACTGCTAACCTGCGGAAAGGCTGCTGACGTCATTATAATCCTTTCTGCTACGGTTGGTATGACTGGGGCTGGGGGTCGTCCACACCGATAGCGCCAGCTGTTGTCTGTAAGCCGTCACACACGACGCGTTCCTCTGCTTTAACTTTATTCCGTGTGCCCTCAAATGTTTCATTAGATTTGACGTGTTTCCTCCTTTACACGTGACTGCTGCATTTGCTGCACGTCGCGGAGTCGGAATCCTTTCTTGTGAAATACAGCCACACTTTCGACCGTTTAGTTTTTGGCATTTTAACGAAAGTTAATTTAGCAAGTTAAGATAGCGGTAGATCACCTGCTGACGTCAGAGCGAGTGTAACGTTAGTTGCTGCGTTCACGCGCATCTCGGATGGTCTCATTTCCTGGTGATTTGTGCTTTTAATTTTTTTAATCTAATCTAATAAACGTTTAATCTACAAAAATTAAATGGACGGTAACATTACTGCAACAATGTTTTGGATTTGTATTATCAAAGCTTTCCGAAGTCCTCAAGATTTTTCTAATTACGGAAATTGTTTATTTTTCCGATCATTTCTGACACCCCATGAATGCAGTATTTACATTTTACTAGCGATCATGTGTGTTAATGAATCTAATGCTGTGTCATTACTGTGTCATTATCACCAGAGAACAAATATATTAATCAACACTTCAGGCATTTAAGTGGCACTGAAATGAGTCGGTACATACCGGTCCGGTACATACCGGTTATATAGGTACCGCTGCCGTATTGGCACCGGTTTCCGGTACCCAACCCTACTTCTGACCAATCAGAATTCAGAAGCGCTATCTACTGTAATATCACAAGCTATATGAGTTGTCTCACCTGACGGTCCTCCTCAGCCCCGCGGGTTTGGTGAACAGTGAATCGGCGTAAGGCAGGCGTTTGAATTTGTCTCTTCCCACTGCGACGTAAAACTGCCCGTTTTCCAGATCTTTGCCATCTGTAACAGGAACTCCCTCGAACGAACACAGACTGTGAGACATGAACAAAACCAAGAGCTGTTATAAGGGTCACATTTTCTAATTACGGAACTACATCAAGTTTGCAACAAGTCTCCAAAACGTCTCAGCGTTCCAGCTGAAATGCGTCTCAGATCCTGCAGTTTGTCCCACCTGAATCTTCTTGGCTTTCACTCATTGTTCAAGCTCACCGTTTGTGTCTGTAGATTTCAATGAACTCCTGAACACCCCTTTGTGGAAGTGAATTTCGTAGCCAATCAGAAGGCAGATGGCAGAAACCCACTCACCTCTGAGACACCTCTGATCGTAAAGCATTAACTATCTGTTTTTGAGGCTTTTCCAGCCTGCACTCCTGACAAACAAAAACAAGCAGGAAGATTGATTTCCGCTAGCAAACGCTATTTATTGATTGTTTATTTAAGGAATTTTATTCACAGTGATGACATCCTCAGTGTTGGTCACTAACCTACCCACTCTTAGCTATTAATTGAGTTCAATTCAGTTTTATTTGTATAGCGCTTTCAATAATTGACATTGTCTCAAAGCGGCTTCACACAATCAACAGAATTATTTAAGTCTGTATGAGATGTGAATGTGCGAGCCGAGGATGACGGCGACAAGGAAAAACTCTCCCTGAGATGGCGATAGGAAGAAATCTTGAGAGGAACCGGACTCAACACGGAACTCATCCTCATCTGGGTGATAACAGAGAGCAGGGATTGATCTGCACTCATACTAGCTATTAAGGAAGGCACGCCAGAGATGTAGCTTCATATCAGACCTGTTGTAAATTTGATATCGTTAACAAGGTTAAATTGAGAAATTTCACATGGGTTCTCTGGTACATTCATCATTACTCCACAAAGTTACAATCCTGAAGGTTTATCCTGCTTCAGCACGCAATACAAGCTTGCAATTTAGTCAGAATGTCAGAATAGATCCAGAGTTGAGCTCCATTTTTCATAAAACAACCCTGGAATTGTCCCTCATTGAGCTAGTTTTGCTAACTGTGATAAGCGACAAAGGCTTGGACACTTGGACATGTTTTGGATTTCAGTTTAAATTGCAGTCTTACAGTAGGTTGGGTTTTTTCCCCCCAATTGTCAATTTTACTGAACAGACTTGTGCATGTCATAGAAAAGATCATGCTCAACGACATGACAATCGTGAATAGTGTCGCAACCTTCCTAAATAATGACGCGTTTGATGTTTTAGTTCCTGGTTACAAGTGGCTGATTGGAAACTAGCTAGCTGTAGATAAAGGTTAAAATCATGTTAGCTAGCTACCTGATTAGCATATTTAGTGTGTAGTACGTGTGTGTGGATCAGGTGGTGCTAATACCTGCGCACTCCTCCCAGGATCCTCAGCCCCATTTTCTCCGTGATCATCTCCAGGATTCGCTCGAACTGGACGAGCAGGCGATTGGGAACCAGAAACCTCGTCGCCGGATTCAGCACGTCTCCGTTAGCAACGACGCTGATTTAAAAAACACACGTTACCAAAAGGAGTGTTGGACAGACTGAGAAACTGGTACAGAGACGGGCGTAGTAGTAGTAGTAGTATTAGTACAGTAATAGTAGTAAAGCTCACAATATTGCACACGGCTCTTTGATGGGCTTCAGGAACCGCGCTGAGACGATGATGCGGTTCTGTGGTGCAGCTTTCACCTGTCCACGTAAAACACATGTGTTTTAGTACAAATGCATCCTATCGTTATTAAAAGCCCTTCTGTTGTCCTCTGCACATACTGTATATTTAAGGTTAAAATCAGGGATTTGATGATTCTATGTGAAATACTATATTTGTTCCACTCACATGGTCTCTCTACTGTAGCTCACACACACTTAAGCTTTAATTAGGCCACTTTAGGACTCTTGAGTCATACACGCCTCACTTTACGAGTGTGTGTGTGTCCTGCTGAGACTCCTTCCTCCTGTTTAGCATCAGCTCATAGCAACGTACCGAAGTGTGTGTCGAGGGAACAGCCAGGCTTTACTTGGAAAGCAGAGGACAGCATTTTAATCGGAATCATTACTGTACGAGCGATCTGATCATTAATAAAGTTACATTTTTTTCTTTCTGGAAGCTGATTTGCTGTGAGGATCCACTTCTGTAAATAAATGTAAAAAGTCCGTTTTGAGTGTTTGTCCTGAAGAGTAATTGTGCTAATTAATACTCCTGAAGGGCAGGTATTCAACTGGTAGTCGTGCGTGTTAACCCAGAAGATGATTAAACTCCTCTGTCTTTAAGATGTTGGGAAAGTTACAGCTGACGTGTCCACAGTTGGCGTGCTGACACTGGAGACTCCTTCCGTAAATGTAGAAACTCTCACATATTAGAACAAGCGTTTTAAAATAAGGAGTATTGTTCGGTCTGCATATATCTGAGAAATAAAGTTTTATATATTTATTTACACAATTGTCTGTACAAGCTATAGCTTATTTGCTACTGTATAACTTATTACCTTCAGTTATTTGCTAGCTAATTAGTTCTTAACTTAACTAGTAACTTAGCTAGTGATGCACAGTTTGTTTTATTTGTAGATGTATTTACAGTACAGCAGATATTTGACTTTTCTCACCAGTCCGTTGTTCTGGAGCATTTGCTTCTTCCTGCTTCCGATGTGCAAATAGCTGGGAAAGAAAGTAACTTTTAGATCTTGTACGTCGTAAAATAAAATACATTTTTAAAAAGTCAATATACAGGCATGTAGCACTGAAAGTTAAATTAAGGTAAGAAAGGTAGGATGGTCTGCTGTACAGTGGGGTTAGGGTTCTTAATTTTTGTAAATCTAACCATAACTTAATCTTTATGACGTAGCCGTTGCTGATGGTTAAAGAGTTTGATTTAACAGTTAAAAGGTTAAATCTAATAATAATCTGCTGATCTTTAATGTAATAAGTGATATAATTATTATTATTATTATGATTATTATTATTATTATTTGAGGTTGAAGTCCACGTCCATGTCTGTGTGTCTCTCTGTACAGCAGAACTCTCTGTCTCACTTATTAATACACAGAAATCACATTCTGTAAGGTCGAGTATCTGACGCCTTGTTTACACTAAGTTGTACTTCTTTGGTGCTCAGACAAATACACTCGCTGTTCGGTAATCGGAGAGAGAATCACAGATGAGAAATGGAAAAAGTCGATCGGATAAAGATGAAGTTTTGTCTTAAAACGACTCCAGCGCGTTAAAATTCACAGGATTGAAGGTGCATTGCAGTTGTTTTTGTGTCTTCCACCTACTCTATGTATACATGTTACACTATCGCGTTGATTGGCACTGTTAAGAGTGCTATATTCGTCCAAAAAAGCTAGCTGCTGTGATGTAATCTTGGACATAACTGTGAATAACATCACTTGATTTCATTTACGGCCCGGGTTTAACTTCAGGCAAATACCGAAGTACTGCCAAAGTTTCATTAAATTCTGTCCAGACAGTTTTGCGTGATGCTGCGACAAAATCTCGCTGGACAGACATACAGACATGCAGACAAAACATCGTTCTGAGACTGGTTTCTGGTCCTCCAGTGGATGAAATGTGAAGATATCATTAAAAGCGTGAGTTCTGACCCAACGTATATTCATTGTATTGATATAGATATCATGCTTCATGTTTTTACTCATCGACTTCTGTTTTCTTATTTTAACAGAAACATGTTTTTACTATTTCTACTTGATAGTCTAACTTTCCTGTACCGCTCAGTGCACACTGTCACAGCGTCATAATTTAAATTCATTAACAATTAAGTGATACTTTATTATTATTATTATTATTATTATTATTAATAAACCTGCGTGCTTTAGGTTCTCACACTCACTCGAGCTTCTTGAACTTCTCTTTTCCCGCCGCGACGTACTGCTCGCCGTGGCGCACGTGCTCGAGCGCGTGCACGCGGTGCCCGGCCCTGGGCGTGTAGATGCAGCGCACAGCGCCGAACGGAGCGCGCACGCGCCCGGTCACCTCGCGCAGCAGCGTCTCGAAGTCGCTCACGCGCTTCTCGTGGATGAGCACGCGCCGCGCGTCCGTGTGCGCGTCCCCGTTCCGGTACACGAAGATGCTCTTCACCGCCGGCTGCGCGCGGAAGCTGGGCTTCTCAACTGACATCACGGTTTTATTAGTTTATGAGTTTAGACGTAAGAAGTAAACACGTGTTGTGAAAAAAAAAAAGAATAATAAATTAGAAAATCCGCTCTGAGTTGAATTCCGGGATAAATAAAGCGCGCGGAATTAAACTCCAGATAATCCGAAAGTTGCCTGAAGTCACTGACGGTAGTCGCGCGCACTCCATTATCGTCCAGTTGTAAAACTCACTCCATGTTCATTAGCCACCGCGAGGCGCGCGCGCCGAACTGACGCCGGGCGTCTCAGTAACGCTGCATTATTTTTCAAAGGTTGCCATGGAGACGCCGGTAGGCGCTCCGCTCCGCTCCGAGAGGCGGCCCTGGGGCAAAGACCGAGCAGTGCAGACAGGAAGCAAGGTGTAGGACTCAGTTTATTACAAAAACGAAATATATCATGATCATAACTTTTATTTATAATTCGTTTTATATTTGAAACAAACCCAAAGTGCTACAAATTATTTCAACCAAAAGCTCTGATAAAAAAAGTTTTAAGACCAGATTTAAGAGCATCAGCAGGTCGTGGCGTCCTCAGATACTCAGAGGCTACGTTTACACTGTCAGTTAAATGTGACCCAATTTTTTGCTCCTATGTGACACATATCGGATATTTTATCTATGTCCGTGTAAACAGGAAGAAAAAAACGCATGCATTCCGATATTTCGAGATCGGTTTCAGGCCTCCTTCATATGTGGAAATAAATCAGATATAAATCAGATATGTGCTGATGTGATTGTCGTGTAAACGGACAGATCGGATTTTCTGAGGCATTGCGTTCTGTACGTCATTGAAAACTGCGACTTCTTCGCGGTTTAATGACGTCATCAGGCACACCGAGGCGCCGCTCATCCCAAACAGATGCGCCAGTGTGCGGTAGCACATGTTGCAAGCCACCAGAGAGCGACCCCGACACGTCTCGCACCCAGACATTCCTCTGAATGGTTGAGGACACAATAAATGAAGCGTATATGCGCAGGCTGCAATCATGGACCTTTTCCTCCTTCTCCGTTTCGCGAACTTTGCATATATCGCAGAGCTAGCATCAAGCATATTCCGCCTCCGTCCATCTCGGCTAGTGTCTAGTGCAAGAACCTCCCTTTAAGTATGCGCGATGTTTCAGACGGGTATGGCAAGTGTAAACACTTGAATCGGATATGGGTCAGAGTTGAAAGAACGTGTAAACAGACGGTCAGAAAAATCAGATATAGGCAACAATCAGAATTGGGCATCGAGACCTGCGGTGTAAATGGGGCTAGAGTGTGTGCGGCTATACAAACATATATACTACAATTAATTACAATAATACAATTCATTAATAGATAATAAGTAAAAGCTAATAATTGCTATTAATTGCCATCTCTCAGGGATCGAGGAGGAAATGCATCTAGAGTGCTTTCTGTTCTACAGTCGTGGCCAAAAGTTTTGAGAATGACACAAATATTAGTTTTCACAAAGTTTGCTGCTAAACTGCTTTTAGATCTTTGTTTCAGTTGTTTCTGTGATGTACTGAAATATAATTACAAGCACTTCATACGTTTCAAAGGCTTTTATCGACAATTACATGACATTTATGCAGAGAGTCAGTATTTGCAGAGTTGCGCCCTTCTTTTTCAGGACCTCTGCATTTCGACTGGGCTGCTCTCAATCAACTTCTGGGCCAAATCCTGACTGATAGCAACCCATTCTTTCATAATCACTTCTTGGAGTTTGTCAGAATTAGTGGGTTTGTGTTTGTCCACCCGCCTCTTGAGGATTGACCACAAGTTCTCAATGGGATTAAGATCTGGGGAGTTTCCAGGCCATGGACCCAGAATTTCAACTTCTTTTTGGTCCCCGAGCCACTTAGTTATCACTTTTGCCTTATGGCACGGTGCTCCATCGTGCTGGAAAATGCATTGTTCTTCACCAAACTGTTGTTGGATTGTTGGAAGAAGTTGCTGTTGGAGGGTGTTTTGGTACCATTCTTTATTCATGGCTGTGTTTTTGGGCAAAATTGTGAGTGAGCCCACTCCCTTGGATGAGAAGCAACCCCACACATGAATGGTCTCAGGATGCTTTACTGTTGGCATGACACAGGACTGATGGTAGCGCTCACCTTTTCTTCTCTGGACAAGCCTTTTTCCAGATGCTCCAAACAATCGGAAAGAGGCTTCATCCGAGAATATGACTTTGCCCCAGTCCTCAGCAGTACATTCGCCATACTTTTTGCAGAAGATCAATCTGTCCATGATGTTTTTTTGGAGAGAAGTGGCTTCTTTGCTGCTTTTCTTGACACCAGGCCATCTTCCAAAAGTCTTGGCCTCACTGTGCGTGCAGATGCGCTCACACCTGCCTGCTGCCATTCCTGAGCAGCTCTGCACCGGTGGCACTCCGATCCAGCAGCTGAATCCTCTTTAGGAGACGATCCTGGCGCTTGCTGGACTTTCTTGGACGCCCTGAAGCCTTCTTAACAAGAATTGAACCTCTTTCCTTGAAGTTCTTGATGATCCTATAAATTGTTGATTTAGCTGCAATCTTAGTAGCCACAATATCCTTGCCTGTGAAGCCATTTTTATGCAACGCAATGATGGCTGCACGTGTTTCTTTGCAGGTCACCATGGTTAACAATGAAAGAACAATGATTTCAAGCATCACCCTTCTTTTAACATGTCAAGTCTGCCATTCTAACCCAATCAGCCTGACATAATGATCTCCAGCCTTGTGCTCGTCAACATTCTCACCTGAGTTAACAAGACGATTACTGAAATGATCTCAGCAGGTCCTTTAATGACAGCAATGAAATGCAGTGTAAAGTTTTTTTTTCAGAATTAAGTTAATTTTCATGGCAAAGAAGGACTATGCAATTCATCTGATCACTCTTCATACTGTAACATTCTGGAGTATATGCAAATTGCTATTATAAAAACCTAAGCAACTTTTCCAATTTCCAATATTCATGTAATTCTCAAAACTTTTGGCCACGACTGTAGGTGGTGGAATGAACTTGATGATCTGAACTATAAAACATAAAAGTGAGTGCATAAGTATTCACCCCCCTTCATGTCAGTACTTATTTGATTTAGCTGCTTTACAGTATTGAGTAGCCTGTGTGGATGGGCCTCAGCCAGGATTGCACATTTATCCCAACTCTTTTCATGTCCAGCTCCAAATCCTCCACCAGAACATTGACTTTGCACATTTCTGTGCATCTTCAGGTCGTTATCTTGCTGAAAAACAAATCTTTTTCCAAGTTGCAGTTCTTTTGCAGTCTGCTTCAGCTTGTTCTCTAGGAGTACCCTCTCACTTTGCTGAATTAATTTTTGCCCTTATTATGATATGGTACTTGTAGTTAGTAAGCTCCTGTATTAACCCAGTGTAAGGATCTATCCAATGACAGAAACTTCAAAGCACTTTTGAAAGTCACTCTGAATAAGAGCATCTGCCATGTGCCTAAATGTAAAATGTCTAAATGTAATTGTTGTCCAGTGAACCGTTTATCAACTGTTTAAGTGCAATGTTTGATTGGTCAGAAAGTGCTGAACAGTACTGTAACTGTAAGTCCCTGGTCAGCTTTACAGCCAATTCACTTTTCTCACTTAAAGTTAAGATGACAAATGCACCTTGTCTTTCATTAAACTGCAGTGTGAACTGGAGACGCCTTCCATCAGTGTTATGCATGAAAAGCAAGATACGGTATAGTGAAGTTTTCTAAGCTTAAGTCGTATAAATGTGCTCTTCTCCAGTAGCCCATGTGGTGGTAATACTGCGTTAATGCTGCAGCTCTTGTGTATAAATGTGTCTGTTGCAGTGGTGGTGTGTTGCCTGGCAGGGTGAGTTTAATTGGACACACTGGGAATGTGTTCCGGAGTTCAGACCTACATAAATACGGTCTGTTTATCATGTCGCGTAACAACAGCAGAATAAAACTCTACATAAAAATAAAATAAAACGTACAGAGGCTCTGAGACATCCTGTACCTGAACACACTGATCCAGGTTATTGATGGGTTAAATCTTCAGGGGCAATAGACATGTCTGTTCAGAATTAATTACCCCACTGGTAATGATTTAAAAAAAAAAAAAGCAATATCAGTGATGATAAACATAACAAAAACAATATTATATAAAACTATTTGAAGGTATAATTTAACAGTATAATGAACAATTTAATGGTATAAGAAATTACTTAAAGGATCTAACAACATCCCAATTCTGTTCACATCCTGGATTGAGGTCTGGGCTCTGACTCGGACGCACCAGAACATTGCTGTTTTTAGTACATTTCTGTGTAGCTTTGGCTGTTTGCTTCAGGTCCTTGTCTTGCTGAAAACAAATCTTTTCCCAAGTTGCAGTTCTTTTGCAGTCTGCTTCAGCATGTCCTACAGGAGTCCTCCCTCTCACTTAATTGTTATTAGCATCCTCTTATCGTGATGCTGCCACCACCATGCTTTATGGTGTTTATGGTGACCAGGTGTGGCATCCTAGTTGCTACTGACTTGTATGAGCATTTAGTGTGGGAAGACCAAATATCTTCCAGCTTCTGATTGACTCCAGGTAATCAGCACTGAGTAGTGCAGTGATAATCGGAAAACATGCAGGGCTGTGGCTATTAAGGTCTGGGCTTGGCCCTCATCTAGTCTGAAAGGCCAATGGCCAGGAAGGCATCAATATCCATCTCTTCAGACTAAAGAAGCTTCTTCCAGTTGACTTTAGAATCTCCCAGAGCTTCTAGTCAAGATAAAATGAGCTTTTTGTCAACAGTGGCTTTTTTTTTATGACAATTTCACATAAAGCTTCATCTGATGAAGAACCCGGCAACAGTTTTACAGTATGTTAAGTCTCTTTCATCTCCTTCAGAGGTGTCATAGGAGCCTAGCTAGTGTGACCTCCCTTGCTAGGCTCCCTCTGGCATGGTAACCCATTTTTTGTGGGAGGCCAACTCTAGCCAGCATACGCCGTAATGACTGATTTAACAGGATAATCAGTGATTTGGAAATTTTCTTGTAGTCCTCCCTTACTGCTTGGAGTGTTCGTCTTTATGGTGTAGTTGTAGCCTAGAAAACGGATTCCCCAGTGACTGGACCTTCCAGGTACAGCTGTATTTATACTGCAATCACTTGAGATACATTCACTGCACGTTGAGCTGAATTAGATGAGCTGCTTTAAAGACGGTGAATATGTTTGCTGTCTCACTTTATGCACCATATTTTTATTTAACATATTTTCTTTCTAGAAATGTGTTTTCACTTTAACCTGAAAGAATTGTTTGTAAGTTCTTGTCAAAACAAACCCAGTTAAAGCTAAAAACTGAGAAAGGAAAATCTTTTATAAGCACTGTAGGAATAAACATTTTAACAGCAATACAGGAGCAATATGTCATGACGAGCATAATACAAAAAAGCGACTAAATAATATGACAAACTTCTTAACGTTCAAATAAAATGCAGAAAAACATTGCAACAATATTTGGGGTGAGTTCAAGTCAAAGGGGGACTTGATGGTGCACAGTAACACAGCACAGTCACAGTTATGAGTAAGCTCTCTTTATTTCTCTCTCTATATATGATCCTCTGCTACACGAATGCTCTTGTCCCAGGATTGTCATTCACAGATGTACCGCCTTCTTTATAACGTTCGCACCATTCATATTTTATTCTGTGTCTAAGAGTCTCATCACCGTGCTGTGCTTGAAATCGTCTGTAAATGTCAATCGCTTTCACGCCTTCGTTCGCAAGAGAAATCCCGGTTTGACTTGAACACTTAAAAAGTTTACTTGACATATCATAGCAACAGCATAAATATATCATATACTATATAAAATTATAGGGAAAAAAGCTATCTTGGGGACATCATGGTAAAATATGGACAGACTTAAGAAATTAAGAAATAATATACTGTACTGTACCAAGCTGGAAAACTTACAATCAACCACATTACAGTGTAACTCCAGTATATAAGAGACTAAAGATTCAAGAATGAAAAGATAAGAACTTAAAAAGAAAGAACATGATATAAAAACTAAAAACCTAAGAAATCGGGAAAAAAAAAAAAGAAAAGAAAAAGAATATTAGAAAAGCATCGGAACCGATGAGTGAGTGATCAGTTCTCTGTGCTTTGAGCATCACAGCCCAGTGTTGGCGCTCGACAGAACGTCAGATGGACGATCTTCACTGAGCGTTAAGGCTGGAAGCCCGAGCCAGATACCGTACCCCAGGGTATTATTAAACGGTGACACTCTGACCCAGATTATTTTTGCTGAGTTTTGGCTCCATGGCCACGCTGGTCTCTAACGGCTGTATGAGCCACACAAGACCTGTGATGCTGTAACACTCGGGCCTTCTGGGAGATCATCCCTCAGCAGGACGTGCTGTGTGCAGTCAGTCTACACGCTGGAATTATACACAGTAAAGATTATTAACTCTGACAGTAGTGTTAGCTTTAGTTATGTTATACAGATGAGTGTTTTGTGTGTGTGTGTGTGTGTGTGTGTGAAGGTGGAACAGAAGAACAGAATTTGACATTTCATTCCAAGAAGGTGTTGTAATTTAAGTGTACAGATGTTTTTCTCATCCTGTCTAACCCTGTACTTCATCCTGTCTAACCCTAACTAGCAGGTCTAAGCAGAAGTAGCGAACGCTTTCACTACAGACTTGCATTTTGTTGCTATAGCGGATGCTCTACACAAACCAACAATAAAGTGTCTTGTAGGCATGAGAAAGCTTTCTGTGAAATCTAACCTGTAAGGAAAGGGTCTTTAGTGCCAGAGCTGTGATGGAAAAGCTGAGATGTTTTTTTTTTTTTTTAATGATGAAGGTTGCATTCTGGGACACGTTTCATTTTGAAGTTCTTAAGTTCCAAGCTGTTATGTTTTGGGGTTTTTTTTTTTTTTTCTTCAGCTTTTATTACTTCTTTTATTTTTATTTCCTCCATCAAGTGCAGAAGAATGGCTTAGCATGATGTAACACCTTGTTATCCAAGAACAAATGAATGTGTTACCCCAAAGTGTTCTTGAGGTTTGTATTTTGATCGTTCAGTTAGTGTTTAGTTGATTACGAATACAGCTTGGACAGTACTGTAGTTCTGGTTTGACTGAAATCACTGCGTTACATTAACGCGCTTGTAACAGCACACTCGTTGGACAGGTTTTACAGGTTTTTCACTGTGTTTCAACCACCACAAGATGGCGTCATCGCTCAAGAATAGAAGGAACGATGGAATAAACTGTTGATAAAGTCCTAGTAAAGTGCTACTTTAATACCCCTTTGTTGATTTCCCAATTAGCTTCATCGCTAATTTAGCTCCATTGTCTTATTTAGTGTTAATTGAGCCTTGGGGCATTAAGATCAGGTCCATGTAGGTAGCTGCATACAGCTGTAAACGCTATACAATTAGATATCTACCAGATCTGAAATTTACATTTTTCAAGGCATACATGTTTAATAAAATACTTTGAGAAAAACTGTTTCCGAACAAAGTGATTGGAACCTTCAAGCCAATAATCTGCTCAGAATATGAGGAGGCACAAAAGCAACATAAGCCGTTCACGCTGATGTCTCTAAGCCTTCAAATAGACATTAGAGTTTGGACGTACTGTAAAGGTAAGATGGTGTGCTCTAATGGTTAGAGTTATTATGAATGGCTTTAAAAAACATCGACACCGACCTTAAGCTAATGACTAAAGGCTAACCTTTTAGCTTCCTGGGTTGGTTTAAGACACTGCGACCATGTGGAAGCACAATTATGATAAACATTATAATTTTTCTTAAAAGTGTCAGTAAATTAATACAAAACAGCTCAGTGTTGCTACATGATTTTGCTTCATAGCAAGTAGCTAATAATTATCTTCCAGAAAAGTAAAGGGTTCAAAAAAATAATAAGAAATACCAAAAAAATAAATAAACCTGATGTTAGGAATGTCAACATTTTAATGCAAAATAAAAAATTATAATAATAATAAGGCTCCATTTGACTGACTTCACACAGAAAAATGTTAATACAAAGTGCCTGGCAAAAGATGAGTCAGCAAAATAAGCAAACGCTGAGTCCCTTCGAATGAGTCAGCAAAATAAGAAATGACTTGATATGAAAAAAAAAAGAAAAAGTATTTGTAGGTCTAAATTCACCCTTGTTTAACTTAACAGCCACAGGTTATTTAGTGAAGGCAAGTTTAGTTATATGGAGGTTTTTTTTTATTGTTAATTGAACAGATCTACGGGTGAATTTTATCCCATATAGTCTTATGCAAAAGTTTAGGCACCCCTTGATAAATAACAGATTTTGGTGATTTTGTAATTGAAATGATGTTAACACAGGCTCTGTCAGAAATGGAAGAAATGCGCAATATTTTCAGCAAACATTGGTGCATAGTTACTTCATATGCCATAAATTGAACACAAATAAAAAATAAAAACATTATTATGGCACTGTGCAAAAGTTTGGGCACCCCAAGAGTTTCAGATTCTTTTTTTACAAGGTTTCAGACCTTTATTCTGATGACTGAATATAACAGAAATGACTGATTTATGGCAACAGCTGTCATTAGTAAATGACAACTTCAAAGCTTTGCAAATACTTTTGACTCTTCAAACCTTGTGTACACACTTGCGGACACTCAACAACCATGGGTTCTTCTAAGCAGCTGTGTAAGCCTCTGAAAATGAAAGTTATAAGATAGCAAAGCGTTGTCAGCTTGCAGTTTCCACAGTGAGAAATGTAATTAAGAGATGGTGGTTCAGGGGAACTGTGGAGGTCAAGATGAGATCTGGAAGATCAGAAAACTCTGGGAGAGAACTGCTCATATGCTGGTCAGAAAGACAAATCAAAACCACCCATGTGACTGCAAAAAAAAACCTGCAGGACGATTCAGCAGACTCAGGAGTGGTGGTGCAGCGTTCCACAAGACCTTCATGGAAGAGTCAGCAGAAGAAAACCTCACCTGCGTCCCCATCATAAAATCCAACGTCAGAAGTCTGCAGCAGAACATCTACAGAAGCCTGATGCATTTTGGAAACAAGTGCTGTGGACTGATGAAGTTAAAATAGAACTCTTTGACCACAATCAGCAAAGGCATGTTTGGAGAAAAAAAAGGAGCAGCATTTCATTAAAAGAACACCTTGACCACTATTAAGCATGAGGGTGGATCTATCATGCTTTGGGGTTGTGTTGCAGCCAGTGGCACAGGAAACATTGCACGGGTGGAGGGAAGAATGGATTCCAATAAATATCAGCAAATTCTGGAAGCGAACATCACACCATCTGTAAAAAAGCTGAAGCTGAGAAGAGGAAGGTCTTCTACAACAGGACAACGATCCTAAACACACCTCGAAATCCACTATGGAAAACCTCAAGAGACGCAAGCTGAAGGGTTTGGAACGGCCATCACAGACTCAAATGATCGCAAGTGCCGAGGTATCAGGACCCTTAAATAAACACGCCACCAGGTGAAGCACGTTCACGCTGATTGCGGCGTTGCCTGGCAACCGCGTGCCTATAAATGTCCCGTGCCTTTAACTGTTCAGCCTGCGATGAACAGTACAAAGCATTTTCACGCGGTTCTGCTCTCGTGAGACCCGCGTCGTTACACACTGACACAAAAAGGCCAGTCAAATGGCGGGAATGTCATCAGTTTACTCACGTATGTCGGTGAGAAAAAAATCATGTGACTGTACGTAGCTTTGACTCTGAATTGGAACTGCAGATACACTATTAAGCAAAAAAAATATTGTTTTGTTTAGTAAAACTGAGCTATTTGAGATGTTTTCGTGCTTGTTCCATGTTCGCTGTAGGTTTATACTGTAGTTTTATCCGCGGAACACATGGAGGTGCTATGAGCTGTTAAGCAAGATCATAATTTGAATAGAACTAAGTTGGAAATAATAAAAAATTAAAGAACATGCAAACTGGAGAAAAACATCTTGGGAGTATCAAGTTGTTGTTTTTTCAGACGTGGAGAGACCTTACTGCAAATCAAATCCCACTTTAGTTATCACTGACTGCTGCTTTCTACCAACAACATTTGAAATACGCATATTGGCCTGATCTCCTGTCCTGTCACGAATAACTAAATATATATGAATGGTACAAAGTTCTACCATGTAACCCTGCACAACATGGAAACAACATTTATACCCCAAATCTTATTATTATTATTTAAATGGATACAAAAGCATAAAAATATTTGTGTATTATAATAATGATGGATTTTTGCTTTTTCCTCCTTTCAAACCTGAAGTCATCGTGAAAGCGGGAAAACAAACCCAAGGAAGCATCTGGTAACCTCTGTTTGTCTGTGTGTGTGTGTGTGTGTGTGTGTGTGGTAGATTATATTTCTATGTTTATATTTTGAGGCTGTAAATGAGGCCTAAGTGCTGTTTGTGCAATAACAGTTTACACTCGGCTCTCATGCAGCCCTAAAGTGCTTTGTAACGAGGGCGCGGTGACAACACGAGCGCTGAACGCACACACACTCCCTAAAAGGACAAGGAGCCATGATGGGGTCAGCACGTACATCCAACAAGAGCAGGTCCTCATCCACACACACGCACCTTCATTTCAGAGTCATGCATGTTGTTGGGATCAAAATCTACTGTTTTTTTTTTTTTTAAATGTGCTTTATTAAAAGGTTTAATAGAGGAGAAAACTGTTAATTGCAGGTTTGTTTGTTCATGTAAAACATTTTTTTAAAGGACAAAACACTCAAAAATCCCGACCGTTGTAGTGTGATGAAGCAGTTTTACTATAACCACCCAGAAGTCGATGACTTTCCCACCACAGCACCACGTTTAGTCTTTTATTCATGTCTGTGTATAATTACGTATTTACTTATGTCTAATCTCGTTTAGATGAATTCTTTTTTTCCCCCGCATTATCTTTCTAGTCTTTCTCGTGCAGCAGTCTGCGTCCCAATCCGACAAGATGAAGTCTTTTTTTTTCCTGGGTAATTTGTCTTTACCCCGTCGTGCTCAGGTGCAGATATCCGTTTCAGATACGACAATCTGTCCGTCGTCTCCGCGTAATCAGACGCTCGGATTCAGCAGCACGAGATCCATCAGGAGCGAATCATCCGGCTATGAGGCCACTTTCGGCCGTCTGCTTTTGGCTTTTATTAAGTGCCGAGTGCGGTGTTAGAGGTGATGTGTCCGATGCTCGGATTGGATATTGATTCACTGGCGCGGAAACAGGATTTGATTTGTGTGTGTGCGAATAAACAATTTGAAAATCTATGCGGCCAAGGCGCTTTCGCTACTCATCAGACACCCGTTTACACTTTAATGCATCTAACAGACCTCGTGCTGATTCAGGAACACGTTGTTTACTGCAGATGGAATCTGTCCCTTTTTCCACCTCATTCAAGAAGCGCTTGTTTTAGACTTTAACACCGCGGGTCTGAGGAAAAAAGCAAAATCACATCATACTTTCTAAATAGTTGTTCTAGCCTCTGTAGACTGGGAAGCCACGCCCACTTCACTGAAGCCAGGTTTTCTGTCAATACCTGCTACCTAATCCTTTGTTGCTACTTAACAGATCGGCACATGAGACAACGCAGCAGCTTTGGAATTCTTTCTTTTATTTGGTTAATTATATACTGGGAGCGCTATTCGATGGGGAGGCTTGTCTATCAGAATATGTTACCCATAAATTTCCCATTCATGCTATGGTAGCATTTTTTGACAAGGCAGATCACAGTGAAATCAAAACACGAGCAGAAAGAAAGCACAAAATGATGAACGGGAAACTGAACAGAGAGAAGGCGACTGGCAAAGGGAACAACAAAAGAAAACGGGAAGAACAGATGAAAAGAACGGCTATCGGGATGAAAGGAAGAATTAGGCGGAAAAAAAAAACAAAAGACCAAACAAGACATTAGACAAAAGTTAGAACAATGAAACTAAATTTTTATTTAACAAATGGGGAAATAGGAAAAGAAGCTACAGTAAAAAGAACTTGAATTGAAAAGAAAAAAAATGATAATAATAAAGAAAAAAGGGAAAAAGCAAGAGAGAACAGCTAAATGTTAGAATGCAGATTCCTGTTCAGCTGCTGCAGCATTTACATCTTCAGCGATCAGTAGAAAGTCTATCAGAACACTGCATTCTGGATTCATTCTAGCAAAATGTTGGATCATAAAAAAAAAAAAAAAAAAAAAGAATTAGTAGCCGTATAAGAAGACGTCCTGTGTGCTGCTGATCAAACTGCCCCGAAGCAAAGTTTAGCATAACGGAATATAAACATCACTCAAACCGGACGGCAAAATATCAAAGCCAGTGATCTGTTTGTCTCGTGTCTGTGTGTCTGTGTGTCCCAGTAAACAGGAAACGTATAAATCCGTAGGTTTATCTCTCGCATGTTTGCTCAGACGTCTGGTTTATTGCTTTACTGCACGAGCACTGCGTTACACATCAGTGAAATTAGCTGAAAATGAACGCTGTGTTTTTTCAAGCACTGTTTAGACTTCACGTATTGAGTCTCAGGTCAAAGGGTCACCAAAGCCGCTGCAGCCCCCCTGAGAGCACGGACCGGCGCAAAGACAGACCCAAACGTACGAAAGGAAACGTACGAGCTGGAAAAAAGTGAAACTGAAATGGGAGTGTAGTCATTAAGGATGTTTTTTTCCTGTATAATATTTTTTTTTTTTTAAAAAGAACGAAATCACACATTTTGTGCATGCACAAGTATATACATATTTTTTTCTTGTTTACTTGTTTACAATTGACAGTAACAGGGGGAACAGGGGGAACAGGGGGAACCTTCAGCCGAAGAGGCGAGGAAGAGGAGGAGTGAGGCACGAGGTCGCGGCGAGGAAAAGCAGAGGAAGGAATCATCAGACAGTCGGGCTATCTGACAGAGGAGCGGAGAGGAGAGCGATGTGGAGGAGCTTTTGGTCTCGTAGGATTTTAGCCCTTTAACGCTGATCTTATTCAGAAGAATTATCACCATTTTACAGATTTATACGCCAACGAATAAAACGAGTAGCGATGAGTAGAACTAAAGTCGAGTGACTCCTGTGTGTTACTTACTCTCCATCCTCACATGGCGTTTCACTTTATTACTGAAAATGTTCTTTGTAATGACATTTATTCACCAAGCTGTAATGTAACATCATGTCATGACCAGAAAACTCAGCGAGGCTTATGAACACATTATAACCGCAGTTGTAATAACAGTGTTACAGTGTGTTAGTGGATTTACAGCAGCAGTTACTATGGCAACATAGTGTTACAGTAGCTGTTACTCCAGCAGTTACATTAGTATTTTGTTAGGGTAGTTTCTTCGTTTAACTCTATTTATGCTAACCTTGGTACTGTACGCCAACCTTTGTTAGTTTACTCTCGGTTTTGTGTGTCATTGTTTGGAATTTGCCAGGAGCTGGGGTTTGTCATTTAATTAAAGTACTTTAATATAGCAGGTTGTGTGTAGTATATTTGTGTATATATACTGTATGTACAGTGCTCTCCATAATTATTGGCACCCCTGGTTAAAATGTCTTCTTTAGCTTCTAAACAATTCAGTTTTGTTCTAAATAACGTAGGACCACAAGAGGAAATTCCAACTTTTAATTCAAGTGCATTTATTCAGTGGAAAAAAAAAAATCCCACATTAAGAAATAATTCTTTTACATCAAATCATGGGTGCCACAATTATTAGCACCCCTGATGTTTAATACTTTGTACAACCCTCTTTTGCCAACAAAACAGCACAGAATCTTCTCCTATAATGTTTCACAAGCTTATAGAACACAGAAAGAGGGATCTTCGACCGTTCCTCTTTGCACAATGTCTCTAAATCACCCAGTGACCCGACTCCTCTCCTCTGCACTCTCCTCTTCAGCTCACTCCACAGGTTTTCAATGGGGTTGAGGTCTGGGGACTGAGATGGCCATGGGAGGAGCTTGATTCTGTGTGTTTGTGGTGAACCATTTCTGTGTAGAATCGGCCACATGTTTTGGGTCATTATCTTGCTGAAAGACCCAGTGACGACCCATCTTCAGCTTTCGGGCAGAGGCCACCAGATTTTGCTTTAAAATCATTCTTTTTTGCTTTTCAAAGCATTCATGATGCCATGCACCCTAACAAGGTTCCCAGGGCGTCTGGAAGAGAAACAGCCCCACAGCATCACCGATCCTCCCCCAGACTTCACAGTGGGCATGAGGTGCTTTTCTGCAGACTCATCTTTTGTGCTCCACTTAGAGTGTTTGTTGCCAAAAAGCTCTATCTTGGTCTCATCTGACCAAAGAACACGGTCCCAGTTAAATCCCCAGTACCGCCTAGCAAACTTCAAACGTTTGTCGTTTATGATTGTGACTGAGAAAAGGTTTTTTCCTTGCATGCCTCCCAAAGAGCTTGTTGGCATGTAGATGGCGTCTGATGGCTGTTTTGGAGACTTTGTGACCCCAAGATGCTCTCATTTGTTGCAGTTCTTTAACAGTGAGCTTTGGATTATTTTTTATTTCTCTTCCCATCCTCCTCACTGTGCGTGGAGGCAAAATAAACTCGCGTCCTCGTCACGGCTTGTTTACTAAAACGTCTTAATGATTCCTCTCACAGTAGATATGGGCAGGTGCAGGCGGGTGGCTATTTTCTTGTACCCGTTGCCTGACTTGTGAAGGTCGACACACATCTGCTTTACTTGAATGGTGTGTTCCTTTGTCTTTCCCATGTTGAAGAGTGGATAAGAGAAATGGCCTCTGTGTCCCGTCATATTTATACGCCAGGGAAGCAGGAAGTGATAAATTACTAATTAAATGTTTCTGGATACTCTGATCAACTTTGTAAACTACTGTTTGAAATGACAGAAATACTTCAATTACGTTTATTTTCTAGGAATTGTTAGGGGTGCCAATAATTGTGGAACAGGGTATTTTATGAAAAATTATTATTTGTTAGTCAGGGATTTTTATTTCCCCTTAAAATTCACTTTATATTCACGTTATATCTTTCTACAATTTTCAGTGTGACAATATGCTTCTGCAATAAAAACTGAATTTATTTTAAGGCTTTTAACACATCTTAACCAGGGGTGCCAATAATTATGGAAGGCATTGTATGTACGTGTCTGTGTGTATATGTATATACACAGAGTCAGCCAAAAAAATGTATACACAAAAAAAGTTTAAAATATTTTAATAATAAATGTATAGATATATATTATATATTGATATGATAATATGATGATCTTATTCTTACTATTGTGTGTGTGTGTGTGTGTGTGTGTGTGTGTGTGTGTGTGTGTGTGTACACTCACTCACAACAGTAAGTACACCCCTCTAACTGGATATATTTTAGAGTAGTCGATGTATAGCTTGTATAAAACGATATAGATTTACTGTCCTCAACATACAGCCGTTATTGTCAAAATATCTGGCAACAAAAGTAAGTACACCCTAAGTGATAACAGCTGCCCATCTTTTACCATGCAGAGTCACATGACCTATCCATCACGTCCATGTGTTTGACAGTGGCCGAGTTCGTCTCCAGACCCGAACCCTATTGAGCACCTGTAGGACGTCCTCAAGCGGACGGTGGTGAAGCGCCGCGTGTCTGACGTGCAGCGGCTCCGTGATGTCATTATAGAGGAGTGGACGAGGATCCCAGCAACTACATGTGTAGCTCTGGTGAGGTCCAGGCCCAGGAGGATTAACGCCGTGATAGATAACAACAGTCCTCACACACAATATAGAGACTTTGGAATAGTTTATAGTTCATGTTCACTTAGACAAAAAAGTCTGTTTGTTGATCAAGGACAATAAATCTGTAGTGCTCTACAAGCTGCACATTGACGACTCTGAAGTAGATTTCTATCGTCCATTGAGAACATATAATAAAGTGTTTATTGAAATGTGAGGGGTGTACTTACTTTTGTGAGATACTGTGTATCTCACAAAAGTAAGTTACACCCCTCACATATATACTGTATATATATGTGTGTGTGTGTGTGTGTGTGTGTGTACATTATATGTATGTATGTGTGTGCATGAAATGTTTCGTATTCTTGTCCATGATTTTCTGTTTTGTTTAATTTAAAACTGGAAAAGAAACCACTTAATTTTTTTCAACAGGCTCTTTATTAATATTTTTACAGCAGGTCATGAACTGTTATCAGATACAGGATAAGATGCTATCTCATAAGCATAGGATGAGGATAAGATGCCACATCTGATTTCTTCTATATTAATAGCTTTTCTATATAAAAACTGAACTGTACAGTACGTCCCAGTGCCAAGTAAGTTGATTCGTTTTCATCGAGATCGCTTAAGCTCGTTCTTTGATTTTGATTTATTTAAAAAAAAAAAAATTCTAAAATATTCTCACAGAAAATTGATAATAATAATTCAAATTTGTATAGATTTTCTAACTGAACGTCTTGCTTGATCGCACCGCTTCTCAGCTCGAGTCTCACACTCGCGGAAGCGTCTGTAAATATTTGTGAAAGAAGTCTGAATAAACAGCGGAGTGAAGCTGATGCACAAACATGGCTTGATTTAGCTCAACAAACCTTTTTCCTCTTTTTCACCACAGAAAGATGTATAGATTTGACTACAATACTAGATAATATTAAACATTATTTGTTGCTAGGTTTTAGTCAGTATACAGTTTTTAACACGTCATTCACGTTGATCAATAAGGCTCGCGTTGTACTCTAATCACAAAAAATATAGAAACAGTAACCAGTCGTCGTAACAGTCATCGTATAGCGAGACTTCGGCCGCGTCCCAAACGCTAAGATTCACATCTACTTGCTAACTTACTGTACTGGTGCTAGCGGTGGTAGTTTTGAGAAACCGTGTACTAGCGTGTTGCTTTAGCCTTGGCAAATGGCAGGAAAATAAAATCTAAAGTTATCTGTAACATGTTGCTAAATGTGTCTTCGTGTTGGCACAGCTAGATAAACTGTATCAAACACTAATTTATATACTAATCCATACTAACGACTAATTTACGAATTTTCTCGCTAATTATTTTACTAGCTACCTAGCGGTTGGGATACGGCCTTCATATTTAATATATATATTTTTGACAATGTCGATGATCAAAACCACGTCACTGCCACACTTTATTTTATTTTTTTTAACGCGAGAAAGAGAAGGACAAGATGTACGGCTTGTTTGGCACACAGCGCCTCCTATGGAGCTGGAGGTATAACTTTTTTTTCATCGTTATTCTTCACGTTCACACCACCAGCCAGTGATGAAGCTGAACGAAAGGAGAAAACATATGAGATCACCAGGTGTCCGGATTTGCTCATTATTTTGCACTTGATTTGCTCTTGTTTGGTCAAGTGCAAAATATAGCAGGAGAAATATACAGCAATATGATGCTTTTAGTGTGTAACAAAATGGGCAGTATTTAAAAGAAAGCATAAAGCATTTTAAAAGTATACCATCAATGTGACTGAATTACCTGAATACACTCTTAAATATATGATATATATTTAATGTTTTTGATAACATTTAATTAATATCCAATAACTACTTAAAAGTTATTTGTCCAAAGTCTCATACATTTACTTGTTTCAAGTTAATATCGTTAAAATAGCTTTCTCTTAACATATTTTGGGACTGAACTCTTAATTTTTTATTTTTTGTGTGTGCGTTCACTCACTTAATACGATACTCATCTAATATTACAAGTTTTCTTAAATATTTTTTTAAGACGGCTTTAGCTTAAAAGTCTTATCTGAGCGTACCGTGAACTGTCGCACCTCGCCGCGCTCCACCAGGTGATGCTCCGTCTCTGGTGTGATGGCGTAGGCCAGTTTCTGAAAAAAAAAAATAAATAAAAATAAAATAATTTTTATATATATATATATATAATAGCACATTACATAACTGCTACATTACATTTCTGCTAATTCTGAAAATTAGCTCAATAATTAGCTACATTAAAAAAAAATGTAAACAAAACAATTCTTTGGTTGTCCTCTCTTCATATAAGCGATTCCCAATATGATCATTTAGTCACCTAAGAACCTTTTATTCCTGAAACTTATAAGATGAATTTATTCTAACAGTATGTGTATTAACTGTGGAGTGTGTGCAGAACAAAGTGTAAAATTACTGCTCATTCCCTTCAATAGCTCGACCCTTTCTTGGAAGACTCGAACCCTTAATAATAAGCACATAATGGAGCTGTCTGTAATATAGAGTTACATTTTCATTATTAGTGACCATACGTCCTAGGCTAGTAGCAACTGCTAATGAGCTTGTTAACTAGCAAGTTTGATGTGTTGTGGATGAATGTGTTTGCTAGTAAGTGTGCAGCCTTTTCTGCGTCGTCGAGGTTGTAGTGCAGCTAAAGGCTAAAAGGAACGATGCAATACAGGAACGCTTAAGGTGACGTACAGTGCAGAAGCTTCCGGGCAGGATGCAGAATTTGTAGATGGCGTAGAGGGGAACCATGATCATGGAGGAGATGGACAGACACCAGCCGAGCATGTTGGCCCACGTTGGGAAGGAGTAGGAGCCGTATTTTGGTGGATTAAAGGTCGCAAAGCTGATCACCACCATGAACTAGAGACAAATGCAGTAATTAGTTGTGATATATAAATCTATATAAATAAAAGAAAGGTTTTGTCTGTACATTGGTCAGAACTTGGTCTTTCAATTATATCTTAGTTTTATACATTAGAGAGCTCAGAAAAAAAACATTCTGTCTGATTGTCTGTTTGTACAGATTTTGTCGCAGCATCACACGAAACTGTCTGTACAGACTGTAATGAATCTCCTGCAGTCCTCAGATCTCTGGCTGAAGTTTAATCTGCACCATCAGTGAAATGTAAATGTTGAGTAAAAGTGATGTTATGAACAGTTATGTGTGGGATTTAATCATCTACTTTAAAATAATCTACTAATGCGCTACTGTCTCAATGTAAACAAACACCTGCAGCAATAGATATTAATGAGAAAAGATAAAGTGAATATTTTGACTGGGATCAGTTCATATTCTCACTTTGGCTAAAATAACAGCGCTGAAGTGGTATAAGTGAATTTTAACACGCCGGAGTCGTTTTAAGACGAAACTTCATCTTTATCTGATCGACTTTTTCCATTTCTCATCTGTGATTCTCTCTCCGATTACCGAACAGGGAGTGTATTTGTCTGAGCATTAAAGAAGTACAACTTAATGTAAACAAGGCGTCAGATACTCGACCTTACAGAATGTGATTTCTGTGTATTAATGAGTGAGACAGAGAGTTCTGCTGTACAGAGAGACACACAGACATGTACGTGGACTTCAACCTCAAATAATAATAATAATAATAATATCACTCATTACATCATACTGTATATGTACAGAATAACAAAACTTGTGCCTACTGTATATAAACACTACTTTTGCTCGACGCCCGGTTTACATTAGCAGCACCTGAAAATCTACAGTTTATTAAATTTAATGTATTTTGCAGCTTCGCTATATATTCTTTATTCCTCACCTCCTTATATTTGAATTTATCGATGTTATGACGTAGAGAGGAAACTGACAGTGACAAAACGTAATTGTGCATCAGTGTGTCAGTAACCCTCTTATCCCAGGTCAGAACCAGACGGATAAATGAAACACACACACACATTGTTCAAAACAGCAAACTAACAGAAGAAGGAATAAAAATTCTTACAGGTTCTACCGAGATATTCCAAGATATGAGGAACCTTTTCCTCCTGGAATTTAACTCCTTTAACTTGTCTCTAGACTCAGAAAAGCGTTTATCTTTATCTTTAGATGGCAGAGAGCTTCTTTGCTCTAGTGGTCATGTGTTTGGAGGGCAGGTGAGCCTCTGGTTGAGCGCGATCAGTCTCCAGACTAACAAGGTCATAAAGAGAGGTTAGTGTCAGGAGCTGGACTTAAAGTGGCTGATAACAGATCGGGACGAACGGTCCGGCCGGCTCCTCTGCTCACCGTGTCAGAAATGTACCAAAACACACTGCGTGGATGTGAGTAGCTGGTGACTGTTTGCATCGTTTGCGGTCATCGCTAACGGAGTAAATTCTGGCAGATTTTGCGCTTGTGTAACGTTTACTCGTTGTGTAACATGTAAAGTTTATAGAGGGCGTGCAGCTTAGATTTTGTATTAAGAGATTTGTATATTTTGAAGGTTTTACAGTAAATATTAGCATCATGGTTCACTGAAAGCGTCTTTCAGCAGACAGTTTTTTTTGTCCTTGTTCATTCTGTGAAAAGCATGGCTGAAGCAAGGAAACCTAATTTAGATCTTTTATTTTGCATTGTATAAATGTTGGCTTTTAGGTGCAAACTACTTGTTGGTCCAGTCATTATTGTTGGCCAACTTTAACTTTCATAATGTTTGATGATGAAATGATACTCGTTGATGTTTGTAGCTTCGTAAGTTAGTTATTTTGGAATTGGCAACTGTTGGATATTTCTCTAGGTAATGTTAGCTGATGGGAATTTACTACACCAAGACATAATTTTCTGTAATTATCTAATGCGATGCAATTCTAATTGCATTTTTATTATTATTATTATTATTATTATTATTATATTATATATGTTTGTATATTTGAATATTATTTCTGGGATCTAATGGTGCTGTTATTTGTTCTTGTAAAAACTTGGCATAAGAGTCTCAAGCATTTAGCAGTGGTGTTTAACCAGCTCAAGGACTTTTTTGTTATTAGCACTGATGTATCATGGGTAATTTCAGCTCAAACAAAGTGCTGCATAATCAACAAAACATAAATGATAAAAATAAAAGCATCATGTACCAGCAGGAAACAGGGACTGACGAATTTCCAGCAGAGTCGCCAGTAAAACCCTGGCCGCTGCCCAATCATCTCCTGGATATCGTCACTGAAACGATCCACTCCTGCACATACACACACACACACACACACACACACACACACACACACACACACAAACACACACACCGCTTACCTGAATGGACAACTTCAGTCGGGAAAAAGTACACTGAGATGAATAACTGGACATTTGAAGGTCACAAGGCTGATGGTAACTGGTCACCTACAGTAACCTAGCCACGCCCATTTAGGCCACGTCCATTAGCTTGGTTTTATTGCATTCCACTGTGATTTTTTTTTTTTATCTGTTTTTCTTTAAAACATAATATTTTGCCAGTCGTGAGCAGAACTACAGTAACCGTTCTCTCCGGGGCACAGAGTGCCATTTCTACATGACCAAATGCTCTAATCAAAGAGGAGCTAAAGATTAGAGAGACGCTGCAGCTATAAATAGCGGCAGCATGTTAGTGACATGCGTTCCCCGCCGCAGGTAACTGTCAGTGCCGATGCTCCTCAGGCACGACTCATTACGGATTTTACTGGAACAAAAGCCCAAGGTTTTGGGCCATAGCCTGGATCCTGCTGACCTCTCAGGTCAAAGGTCAATCAGAGTTATCTTCCTTTTGCTCTCTGACCCTGCTGTTCTCCTCATTCGAAGTTCAAGCCAGTGGTTTAGTTGAGTTTCGCCCCGGGGAAGGTTTGAAAAGTTCAGCTGCAAAACGGCAGGACTTATTCGTCTGCAGATTGGTTTTCACTCCACTTAGTTAAGAGACAAATCCTGCTGGTTTTTTAGGATGTAACAGAACTCGGGTCACATCATCTCACACTAAAATAAGAGCTGCATTATGTGTAAATGTGGCCTAGATTATGAAGTTTACATCATGCTCACAGTGGACTGATCTGGGTATTTATGTGGCCGGTATAGTGAATAAGGTTTGTGGTTTGGGACGCTCCCACATTGATTATGATTATGATTTCTATATGAATAGGGGCGTGGTCTAGGATATGACCAGTCCGGGACATGCAAGTGACTAATGTAGTAAATACTCGGCCAAATCACATTATTGGTGCTGATTTTATTTTCTGTTATGTTCTACATACAGTATAACCCGGACAAAGTGTGTGCCAAACAAGCTACTTCTGAAGTTTATGCAACATGGAGGTGAGAAATTTTGTGTCCCTTCTGTAAAATCAGATCATTTTATATCTGCTCCCTAAATGGCCATTTTTCAGCGTTATACTGTCAAACAATAATCATTTAAAATGCTAGTTATTCATATTTCTTTATGAGTATTGATACTAAAATTGGTGTAAGCTTCTAGAAGCATATGACCTGTAGAAATTGTCGATTTTTTTTGTTTGTTTTTGTAAAAGCTTAAAAATCTGTAGTGTCTGTAACCATGTTAAATTCATTGTTGCCATTTTTTTAAAACAATTTTGCATTTTATAATAATACACTTGTGTGACTGTGAGTGGGGTTTGCCAGATGTGCACACTGGAATAATAAATGGTGACCAGTTTGTTCAGTGAACAAGTGAAACAGAAAGTAAAGGTTGCATCCAGAGATCAGTGGGATGCCGCTCTGTTACGTCTAATGAGGCAAAGATGAATCGGAACACAAGCGGCCTCTCTTATCCCTTATTGGCCGTCACTGCTTTAATGGAGAATCAGCTTCCCTGAACACATACACGCACTCACCATAAAACCAGGCGATGCCAATGGCTTCGATCAACACGCCGAAAAGGATGGATGTCCCCGCCGCGAAGTGGTCCAACAGCGTGAAGACGTAGATTCCTCCCTGTAAGCAATTGAGAGATGGAGGAAGTCAGATACATTTTTTTTGTTTGATTATGAATTCTGTCTCACGTTTAACTCTGGTTCTAGCTGTGTTTGTGTCTCTCTCACGTTGGTGACGCAGAAGAGCGAGATGAGGAATGTGGACACCACGATGAAGAGCGTGAAGAGCTCCCTGTGTTTGTGCAGGAACTTGAATTCGTCGATGAGACCCGTGATCACCGACTCCATCCCGCCCATCTGGAGCAGGCGATAAATGCCACAGATGAATAAATCAATTCCCACAATGCAACTCTTGCACCTGCATTGCACTCATGCATCTGCATCTCACGTCATTGATCAAACGTTTCTGTAAGATTTTATGGAACTTTGGGTAAGTCGGTGCTCCAACTGTCAGAGGTGAAGCTGAAATACTTTTTCTATGTTAAGACTTTTTTTCCGTGGCTGTAAAACGGCTATGAATGTTTGTACAGTCATAAATGTAGTGAGTTTGTTGTTTTAATGAACATGTTTGCGGTTCTTACGGCGCTGTCGATGCCCAGCGTGAGCAGCATGATGAAAAAGATCACGGCCCACACGGAGGAGCCTGGCAGGGTCGCGATGGCTTCTGGGTATATAATAAACACCAAGCCAGGACCTACAGGGCACAAGATAAACATGTTACAGTATTAACGTCTCTGCTCAAGTGTCTGATGTTTCTGTCCAAAGGTCTGTCCCCATTATCATCCATCCATCCATCCATCCATCCATCCATAGACTCCTCAATCTCCCAGTCTGTTCACAGGGCTGTATCAATTTTTTCATCCAATAAGGTCTGTCTTCATCCGCCCCCAAAGCCATTCATCCGTCCTCTCTGTTAGGCCTATCTCTGTCCATTCATACAGTAAGTCTCATCTATCCATCCAGTTATGGGTTTGCCTTGTCCTATTCCCAGAGATTTGCCTAATTCATGCTTTCCACCATTCATACAGTACGTCTCGCATCCATCCATCAATGAATCCAAAAGACTGGCTCATTTATTCATTTACTCATTGGATCCTTCACCCTTTCATTCTACTGTAGGTCCATCTCATCGATCTTTATTTATTCATAGACCCTAAGATCTCTCAACCATTTGTCCATCCATGTCTCTCATCCGTGAACACATCCATCTATCCATCCTTAGGTCCCTCATTTATTCCGTCCATCCATCCTTAGGACCATCACCCATTCTTCAATCCATCCACATCTTTTATCCATCCAGCCATCCATCCATCTTTATGCCCAGAACCCATTCATCCAGACAAAGACATGTACATGTCTTTTATTCATCTACAGTATCCACATCGCTTATCCATCCAACCTTCCATCTTTAGGACCATCACTAGGGCTCAATTTGAGGAGGGATGTGGGGGGATGACGTCCCCCATGTTGAAAAAAAAAATCCCCTCTGTAAAACCAGGACCCCTTTACCATCCCCTTCGAATTAAGAATGCTGGGTATTATGTAAAATCTGTCATGAAATGAAATATTAAAATGCTCGATATATCATCTACGAACTATAAATAATGATGCTCATGAGCTCACGCAAGTTTGTGTCATTTTTTCGCGCCATTTTCTCAACGGCCAAGAGAACAGTTCAAGCGCAGCTTTCGACATACAAGGTGGGCCATTTATATGGATTCACCTTAATAAAATGGGAATGGTTGGTGATATTAACGTCCTATTTATGGCACATTAGTATATGTGAGGGGGCAAACTTTTCAAGATGGGTGGTGACCATGGTGGCCATTTGGAAGTCGGCCATCTTGGATCCAACTTTTGTTTTTTCAATAGGAAGAGGGTCATGTGACACATCAATCTTATTGGGAATTTCACAAGAAAAACAATGGTGTGCTTGGTTTTAACGTAACTTTTCTGACCACTTATAAAATGTGTTCAATGTGCTGCCCATTGTGATGGATTGTCAATGCAACCCTCTTCTCCCACTCTTCACACACTGATAGCAACACCGCAGGAGAAATGCCAGCACAGGCTTCCAGTATCCGTAGTTTCAGGTGCTGCACATCTCGTATCTTAACACCATAGACAATTGCCTTCAGATGACCCCAAAGATAAAAGTCTAAGGGGGTCAAATCGGGAGACCTTGGGGGCCCACATTGGATAGATCCCTCCAAGACTGTTGGAACAAAAAAAGTCCACACCATTGTTTTTCTTGTGAAATTCCCAATAAGTTTGATGTGTCACATGACCCTCTTCCTATTGAAAAAACAAAAGTTGGATCCAAGATGGCCGACTTCCAAATGGCCACCATGGTCACCACCCATCTTGAAAAGTTTGCGCCCTCACATATACTAATGTGCCACAAACAGGACGTTAATATCACCAACCATTTCCATTTTATTAAGGTGTATCCATATAAATGGCCCACCCTCTATATATATATATATATATATATATATATATATATATATATATATATATATACACACACAATTCAACCACTTCCCATCACCCATTTATCTACCCATTCTTCCATCCATGTCTCTCATCTGTCCACCTTTCCATCCATCCTTTAGTCCCTTATCCATTTATACATCTTTCCACAGTTCTATCTATTCCATTCATCCATTGAAGTTTCCTTAGGTCTCCTCCATGCATCTAGCCACCCTTAAGTCTCACCCATTCATCCATCTCTCCAAAGGCGAGTCTCTCATGTCATATTTCTTTAAACATAAATGGCATAAATTGTCTGATTCTCACTGTTTTTCAGAGACTTTTCCAGTCTGCTAGTTTCAGGCTGCTTTGGCTTAGTTTTCAAGTTGAATTTTCTACTAAAGGTAGAAAATAATTGACTGGAAGAACCATGCTTAAACCTTTCTGCAACGTCCATCGTCTCACTTGTGTTTAATTATAATGTGTCTGTGTGGCTATGGATGAAATGAACAATTCTGTTAGTTCTTTTTTTCTTTGAAATAATCGAACTCCATATGAAAAATTGTGGGCAGTTTTTACAAGGTTACTTGCTGTTTTTAACTTTTTTTCATTTTTTCTTCTTTCAGTCCTGTTTACCACATTTTTACCCCTAACTCACTTTTCCTATCATGTCAACACACAAAGCTCTCCATAAATTTAAAAAGTCAAGAAAGATGTTTTTCATATTTAAATTTAATAAGATTCATTAATTATAATAAAAGATTATTCTTGGTAAAAATGTAATAGTGGGTGAAGATGAGATCAACTACTGTAAACTGTGAAAGTCTCATCAAGCTCAGAGATTGTGTGTAAATCAATACAACTGAAGAACATGTATTAAATATCGTCTGTGAAGAACTCCTTAAACTATCAAAAACCATTTAATCCAGTCTGGATGTTTCCGGTAGCTCCCAGCATTTGTGTAAACTCTCACCGTCAGTGGCGACTTTATCAAGGGCCACGTTGTGTTTCTGTGACATGTAGCCCAGGAAGGAGAAGATGACAAACCCAGAGAAGAAGCTGGTCAGGGAGTTGATGGAGCTGGTGATGATGGCGTCTCTGAACACAGTAAACAGTAAATCTGTGATTTTGCTCATTTAACACTTGCATGTGAAATCAAATCTGGAAATGGTAACTGTGGTGCGGTTGTGTGTGGGATTTGTACAAAGTGAATTGCTGTGTACGGTGTTGCAGTTTGTCCAGTATGTGTGTGCGCGTTGGGAAGGGGAGTGGGCATACAGTGAGTTTCACTGTGCAGTTCGTCCAGTGTGCAAGTGGGAATGAGTTCAATATACAGTGGAACCTCTGATTGCGAGTAACGCGGTTTACGAGTGTTCCGCAGGACGAGCAAAGATTTGTAATAAAATTTGACTTGAAAAATGAGCGAGCCTTGGTTTACGAGTGCCAAGTATCATGTACGTATGCGCTTCTTGTTTTGACACCGAGCGTCACATGATCACAACTGAGCCAACGGTTTTTCTCTCTCTTGCGCTGCGGAATTGTGAGCAATCGTCTCTCCTGCTGGGTCTTAGTGCCCGTCACTCTCACTGGTATAATCAACATCTCCCTCTCTGTTTCAGCGTGTCGTTAGTCTTATGTGTGTGCGTGCACGTAATTTGACACCGACACACACACACACTCTCTCGCCTTTACACCCCCGTCCCCGGCTTCACACACACATACAGTACAGACACACACTCTCTGCTCTACACAGAAACTCTGCTCTGTCGCAATTCTTTTCAAAGGTAAAGTGCTGGTTAACATATATATATATTTTTTTACTTTACATCAGTGATTCCGTTAGTATGCGCTCACGCGAGTGTCATTAGCGATGTCCACTGCTAATTTTTCTGATAAAACAGTCTTTCTGTTAATGTGTGTGTGCACATTAAACACACACACACACACACACACACACAGCCTGCGCACATAAACAGAAACACTTATCTGTCAGGATTTATTTTAACTTTTTTAAAGTGCAGGTTAATTTGTTTTATTTTTACTTTATATATTGTATTAATTATTTTTCTGTATTTATTTTTTGGGCTGTGGAATGAATTATTTGAGTTTTAATTATTTCTTATGGGAATATGATTTGTTTTGGAATACGAGCCCGATTCCGGAACGAATTATGGTCGTAATCCAAGGTTCCACTCTATATCTATGTATGTATGCATGTTTACAAAAAACAAAGCATGGATCGAGAGATGAGAAGAATTAAGTATTATGAAAAATTGTGTTATATAATCATATCTGGGTGTGCGTTTGGCCAGTTTGATTTGCGGAACTGTGGTGTTGAATGTGCAGTGTGTACAGTGTGCAAGTTGGAGCCTGTTCATTATTGATTGCCGCGTTTATAGGAGCCTTGCAGTACTGTATGTAGTAAATTGCTGCGTCCAGTATGTGTACAGTGAGTTACAATGTTTCCAGTCTGACAGGTGTTTTTGTGTACAGTGTGTTTTAGTGTACATCGACTATGACTTCCTCAAGTGTTCAAGTTGCAGTGTGCTTATAGTGTGTACTAGTTGTTGGTGAATTTGTTGTGATTAAATCTGTGTTTATACAGTGCGTGTATAGTGTATGTGTGTTTGTGTACCTGTAGCAGTTGTTGGTGAATTTGTTGTAGCTGGAGAAGGCGATTAAAACACCGAAGCCGACTCCTAAAGAGAAGCAGATTTGTGTCGCCGCCTCGATCCAGACCTACACACACAGGCGCGCGCACACACACACAAAGCGGCCGCACTGCCATCATTAGAGATAATTGCAGGAACTCATTGAGCTCAGAGATGAAAGGAACTTGTTGAATGCAGGGTAATTTTGCAAATTGCCGTCGCTCGCATGCGTCTAATCTAATTCTCAAACTGCAGCTTTGAGGCCGTTTGAGCGAGTGACCAGCGAGACACGGCGAAATTTATCACAAACGCTGGCAACAATCCTGCGATTCACACACACCACCTCAACACCCCAGGAGAAAATACGCATTAGAGCATGTTTACACTGCTACAGCCTGTTTTTCTGTCCAGCTACTGTATGTCCACCTTACCTGTTCACTTCTATCTGGTTATTTGTCTCTGCCCTCCTGTCCCTCTGTCCATTTATCTATGTTTTTGTCCACCTAATCATACATTAATTGAAAATTCACTATTTGTTTATCCATGTGCGCTAAAGCAGCACCTCCCAATTTCTGTTACTATCTCAGTACATGATGATCTGTGTGTGTGTGTGTGTGTGTGTGTGTGTGTGTGTGTGTGTGTGTGTGTGTGTGTGTACCTGAGCATCACACAGACGCAGGAAGTCCACACTCAGGTAGGCTTTAATGCCATCCATGGCTCCAGGCAGAGTCACACCCCGCAGTAGGAGAACCGTCAGAACCACGTAAGGCATTGTGGCAGTGATCCACACCACCTACACACACACACACACACACACACACACACACACGTGCGCACACAAACAGGTTCTCATTTTTGTCATAACGGTTTGTATTTATAAGCATGTTTCCTGTAATTCAGCTAAGCCTGCAGACTCCTTGTCCTACTTTGCCTGAGGTTTTGACTCCCTTCCACAGACTGAAGTAAAGCACGACTATGACGACAGCGAGACAGGATGTGAGCTGCCAGCGCGGTAGGCCAAGGTTATCGATCCCCGTACTGTCCTGAAGGTGCAGCACACCACGTCTGCAGGGGGAAAAAAACACTTATAAATGTCAAATAATGATAATACACTTTCACTGCTAGAGCATGACTACTTTTGCAGTGGTGCCAGTTTCCTGGAAACATTACTTAAATGTCACCTTTGTGTTTAGTTTATATGATTATTTGAGGCAAAAGGGACAGAACCGAAATTAGAATTTGTCATGTAACCTGATCCTTACCGTTTACATTTGTAGCTGTATGCAGTACAACATACAATATATCTTTTATTATCTAACAAATATCTATCCAATCTATCGATCCTCATCTAACGTAATAGAATGGTGCTGTGCTTAATTTGTTTAGCTAACTTAAGCATTGCTACCCAAACAGTAGCTTAATAAACTTTCTTTCGTCAAAGGGTCGCCGTAGTGGACCATCCGATCCGCACACAGCTTGGCCCAGGTTTTACACCGGATGCCCTTCCTGGCGCAACCCTTTTTATCCGGGCTTGGGACCGGCAGTGCGTGCGCAGTAGCTGGTTGTTATGGATTGTGGCAACCGTCAGACAGCAGGGCTCAAACCCGGATCCTCAGATCCCCAAATCGACAACCTCTAGCTTAATAAGTAGCTATTTAAATATAAGAAAACTTGTGTGTAAATAAAACCAGGACCCAGGCTCCAAATTTGGGACTAATATGAAGATATAACCTTAAGGACCTGCTTGCTAGTAGGTTCAGGCTAGCACTATGAGTGTGTAACGATGTCATTAGAGAGACTAACCACCTACAGTATATGCCATTATCCCAGTCCTGTGATTACATACCCAACTTGCAATGCTAGTACCTAGCTGTTCTTACTGATTAAAGTTAAACTTAGTTCTATAGCACATGCAAACTCACTCAAAGTACTCCAAAGCGGGCGTGGCTTTGTGTGAGTCATTCAGGAAAGTGGCGTTCAGGTCAGAGCAGTTAGCGCTGTTCCACGTGTTGTTGCAGTCGACCCAAGGCAGCTCGGCGGTGAACGACGAGAACAGGTAGAAGAGCGCCCAGGCGATGATGACGTTATAGTAGAAACCCACGTACAGTGAGATGAGGATCACCGTAAAGCCGACACCTGTGGACGCGGGAACACGAGTGCTAAAATAAACACTTTCATACTGTAGTTCCGAGCCAGGGTGTGAAATTAAATTTAATTACTAGTGTTTGTTGTTGCTCATAAGAAACTCTAGATCAAGCTGCAATTGTAAAATCTCATTGTTTCTGACTTGCCCTCACAAAGACGTCTTACTTTCTTTGACATTTTTTCCCTCAACAACAGCCCAAAGAAACGCTAATAAATCGGGAAATTCCTTGCGGCATAAAGCAGAAGGAAAATAGCTTGATTTCTTCTCAGCACAACAAGAAGCATGAACAATGCATATGCAAAGGTTTTAAAAAATACATTTATTTCAATTTGCAAATGGCTTTATAACATGTCCTGTTTCTTTGAGATATAAACTAATGGCTGCACATCTGTAAAATTCTTTATACCTCACCCAAGTCACCATAATTCAAAAGTGCCTATTTAAAGGGAAAAAAAAATAATAATCAAGTGCAAGTAATTTTTTGAGGGCACTGCATTCAGATGCTGTCAGATTTTTTCCAAATGTACTTTCCACACTTATATGGCATTAGGATGATCCCTGAGCTTGACAAGAGGTTTAATATTAGGGATTTTCTAATTGCTCTAATTACACTGCGATTCCAATAATCCTAAAGAGACAGTCAGGGATCAGAAGGACGTCTGTCGCTAAAGGCTTTTTTTTTTCTGTTGCTAGAAGACACATTCGCGTCATCTCGTTGTGTGCACATGTGCAATTTTCGGCGCTTTGCAAAGCATCGATCGCGAGGAAGTGAACATGTTGATCAGCAGTAATTACAGTAATCTCCCGCCGAGTGGCAGGCGCGCAGAAAACAGAGCTTGTCATTAAGATGTCTGTCTTTCTTTCTTCCTCTCCTTCATTCTGACCACTCGGCCTGTCTTGTATCTAAATCTGACCACACACCTGTAGCTCTACACACAAACACGGAGTTTGACTGTAGCTTAAATATCACGTTGTGAAAAGAGGATCATGTTTGTTCGTATTCCCTTGATATATAAACTAGTTAGAAATGTATTCCTGTGGTAAATGTAGCTAATGGACTAGTTAGACTAAGTAGTTAGTCTGAATGATAACCACCTGAGGTAAATTTAGCCAGGTCCTTGGCTAAGCAATATCCTTTTGTTAGATTGAACCTTAGGTCACTTGAATCACATTGTTTAGTAAAATGTAGCCAGGTGTACAATAGCCCTCTGTGGTAAACATGGCTAGTCAGAGAGACAGCAGTTCCTTTAGCTAGTATGCACAATGTCTTGTTTATTCATTTGTAAACATTTTGTTTATCTGAGTTGTTCTACAAGAACCAATTTATTTTCCTCATATTAGGTAAAGTCTAATATTCTCTGAGAAATGTAACTACATCAAATCATGTCCTGTGGTGATTATAATTTCATGTGGTAACTATAGCAAGTTAAAGAAGTAGCCAGTGATACCTTCAGTTAGTTTAAATAATGTTCTGTGTGGTAAATTTAGCTAGATATTCATAAAAAAAATATTTGATTAGTTAGCTTGATTATTATTCTGTGGTAACTTTAGCAAGAAAATAACCCTAAGTGAACATTCTTTGCTAGATAGTTAATGTGGGAGGTTTGGCTAGGTGGTCATTACATCCTACAGTATCCCTTAGCTCTAATATAAGTAAGCAAGACACATTACAGTATATGGTAACTTACAGTAAGCTCACTGGACTAGCATTCTGTGATGATTATAATACTTGAATCTATCCGGTAAGCTGTGCTGTTTAGGTTAGCATTTTGTCGTTACATTGTTTAACTAATTTAAATATTATCCTGTGGTAATTAAAGCTTGAAAGACTAACATTCTGTGGTAAATTTGTCGAGTTGGACTAAAATTCCATGGATTCAGTTGAATAACTTCCATAGCCTCCTGTGGTAACTTTAGCTAGTTTATTCATAGCTTTCATAGCTAGCATTAGGTTGGCTGAGTTGACATTCAGTGATCATAAATTCATAGGATCATTCTGTTTGCAAATTCTAGTCTTCGAGCATCGTAAACTTATTCTCCGTTCTAGCAACTAGCGCAGAACTATTTTTTGCCCTATAAGAGATTATTTTTTTCCCTGAATCATATGTAAGGTAAAAACACATTAAGTACATTAGTGTGTACAAAATTAACTTTGTATGTTAGTATATTTTGCTTAATATTTTCTCATATAATAAAATATGCTGTGTGTTCAGCAAAGTTAAAAAAAAAATCTTTTTTAAAAAACCTTGTGTGTCCAACAAACCCAGTGGAAGTTTTAGGGAGAAACTTCAACTTAGGTCACACAGGCCTACTGAAGCGCCTAATTCTTTCCCTCCAGCCAGCTAATGTGAACACGACATGCTTTTAGGGTTTTGAGACTAAAAGCCAATTTAACTGTCTCTCATTTTTTGTGCTTTTGTCGAGATAAACGGTACCTGTCTCGTGTCTGACTGAATTTGTCCTCTGTTTCTTTATCTAGACGATTCACTGCATGTAGTGTAAGCTCCTAACACACAGTGCTCATGGAGAAGTACTTGCACTTACAGTACATATACTGTATATTCTTCAAACAGTGCAAAATAGTAATAAATTTGCAAATAAGGAAAGTGAACATGTGACTAGAGCTAGCGTATTGATATAGTTGCTTGCCAATTGGAAAATGAAGGTAGCACAAGCTAATTGATGACTATCAGACATTATACCGCAGTAGTTCTTAGCCCCAGTCCAAAGGACCACTGCCCTGCACATTTTAGTGCTTTCACAGCTCTCAGTACACCTAATTCAACCAATCAACTAATCAAAACTTATTAACAGCCTTAACCCATACACTTCTTAATTGAAGTGGGTGTGGTAGAGCAGGGAAAACTCTAAAATATGCAGAGCAGTGGTTCTCCAGGAATAAAGTTGAGAAACACTGTTTTTACAGTATCCATAATTTTTGAAATACGTTCGATTTGTCCATGTTAGATTATGTGGTGAGTTATCTACAACTCTCTAGATCTGCTTACATCGTGAATCCCAAAGATTAAACACTAGCATGCTTGAGGTTTTTAAGATTTAAGCCATTTAGCCAATATAGTCTAAATAGTTTTATTTATATAGAGTTTGATGCCAGCCTCTTGGTGCCATTTTTGGCATTAATGAAACGCATAGAGACAACCACCTGGAATATCACCATTACCTTCAGAAATGTTCAGGTAAGTAAATTACTTGGAAACAGTTTTGAAAATTAAAGTAATTGCACATAATTAATATAACAGCAAAAGTTCTGCCCCATTGAGAAACTGATTTATGAGACCGAAACATTTCCAGTTTTATCATATTTCGCGTCATATTAAGCCCGTAAATCACGGCCTTACCTTTAAATATTGGACAAATCTTCCAAACTCCCGCAGCTCCTTCACGGTTGTATTGCCCCAGCGCTAATTCCATGTAGAAGAGGGGCATACCGGCAATCACCATAAAGAACAAGTAGGGAACGAGGAAGGCACCTTGAGGAGGGAATGGAAACTAAGTGATAAGTGAGGTCAAATTGGGACATAAGATTGGACGTGTTCTGTATTTTAGCATTCATAAATGAAGTAAATATATAAATTCACAAATAAAAAAATTTAATTGCTAAATATAAAACGTTCTAATAGAGAGACAAATAAGAAAAACTTTAGATCTAGTTTAGGTATTGTTTTGAAATAGCTTTTTTGGGGTGGACAACAATACAATTTAATGTAACCAATAACTTAATTAATAATTATATAGAATATAATTATATAGAATTTTAGAGATCGAACAGTGTGCTAATGTGCTTTAAGAATCCTCACAGTATAATCATATAATTCAGTGCCATTAAACCTTTCAACAAATACTGATTAAATATTGGTGTTGATATTTAATTTATTAAATGATTATGTAACTTAAGCCATAGCACAATTATAGTTTCCACACCCTGTTGGTTAATAAAAGCGTAAATTTAATTTCAACATTTTGGTTCAGTGTTGCGTATTTCCATAGCCATAGTCCATCTGGCCTCTGAAGAAGAGAAAGGCATTTCCTGACACCAAGGTGTTGATCTGCTTGCAGAGTGGCAGGTTAACACGTTTCCAATTGCTAATAAAAACTGAGTTTGTCAAGATAGAGTAAGAGCACCAGGCACTAGGCACCTCTGTCTAGGAGTTAATCAGGTTTCATAGACCATGTTGACGAGGTTATTTTAAGGGGATGTCTGAGAAGCTTCTGCTAACACCACTTCGTACTCTTTAAAAAAAAAAAAAAACAGGAAACAAACAATGTTTACCACAAAATAAAAATTGTTTTAAGCTTTCCCCTCATACAGTACCTCCTCCATTTTTGTAACACAGGTACGGGAACCTCCAGACATTGGCGAGGTCTACTGCAAAGCCGATGACTGACAGAAGAAAGTCGATTTTCTTGGCCCACGTTTCCCGTTCCTCTCCAGATGGATGAGTCTGGCCGGTCGGTGCAACGAGGGCAGAGGTAGTAAACTGAACACCATTCTGCTCCTTCACTAGGATCAACTCCACCTCTTTGGGTCCAGTGGAGCCAGAGGGATTGGAGGGAGCGATGACTGAGGACATGAGTGCAGCCAGGGCTCTGCCTCTGAGCATGGGGCTTTGCTGAGGGAAGAGAATGCAGATGTAGGAAAGGAATAGATGACGATGATGATGATGATGATGATGATGATAATGATGGGAGGAGCATGGCGGCCATGTTGATGTACAAATCAGCAATGCTTTCGAAAAAACGATCCCGACATGACGGGCATGTTCGTTACGTATCACAACCAGAAATTTACAGAAACGACTTCATGTGTGACATTTAGAGGTTCATGATAGAAATGTAATTATTTAACAAAGTTCAATAGATTTGGTCACAATTAGGGAGCACTGAATAAGAGCAACAATCTCTTTACAACTTAAAATTTAAAATGTGATGAGTTATGAATAAACAAATATCAGTACTTCCAAGTACTAAAACTGTATTTTTAGGTAATGACTAGCACAACAAACTCAGTTTAATCCTTAATTAAATCCGTAATGTTGGCTTTTAAGCATGAATATTTTAAAGTACTAGTCCAAGAGGAAAGGGAACATTATTTAAATATATATTTTTAAAGCTTAATTTAGTTTAAATGAAATTAGATTGATTAAATGAGGGGTTCCAGAAAATATTTTCTAGAGTAATAGAGCACTGTGCTATAGAAACCAACGCCTGTTGCGTCTTGAATGGTACACTTGGTCAGATTTAAAGCAAGAAGAAAAATTATTGAATAAACTGTTAACGTCTTACCTTCAGCCGAGGTCAAAAGAAATTGTTTCTGGGAGAAGTAAAACCAAGTAGAGCAAAAAGGAGTTAATTGTCCAAGAATAAATGCTGCAAGGCAAAATTGTCCATTTTTGTCAACTAAAACAAAAGTCCGGAGAAGAAAAAGATGATGGAAAGAAAAATATGGTTCAGGAGACAATGTTGGATGTTTTGTGGTCCAGCTGAGAGAGTGTGTGGGGCCACTAGGAATATGAGAGACAAGTGCCTTCCTATAGTCCCGCCCCCTCTGATCTATCCTCACCCCCACCCCCATCCCCCCCCCCCCCTCTCTTGTTTCATCTCCTCCATATCTGAGGCGATCTCTGTACATCCAGTCTGTTAAAACAAGATATCACACGGGCAAACATAAATGTTATTGAACTAAATATGAGATGTGAGACAGAGGACACTTTGATTTGCAATGTAAATCTCTGTTTCAATCCGTGTCAATTACAAACCAATCTGGATTTCCTGGGAGCTTGTTTTCTTAAAATTCTGATCTAGGTTAAAATATATGCTGCTTCTAAAAACTACAAGTTTATAAGTTAGTTTGCTGGTTTTATTGGTCATTGTGTTCATTCCAATTCCCATTTTCTTTAGTAGAACATTTCTTCAGGAGCTTCGTAATTTCAAAGAGCCTTTAGATTAGATCATCCTGTGCTCTGATCCTAACTCACTCCTGGTTTGGATCTGTTTCTCATAAATAAAATATGGCAGTTATATTGAAAATGTTGAAATGTTTTTAAAAGGTTAGTTATGATGCAAAAGTATGGGTTGGAAAAATAACTTTAAAATAAGCCATTCTGAGCATTAACCTTAAAATATTACCTTAAATTATAATAAAAATTATTATTAAATTTATTATTTGTTATTTAAATTATTAAAATTATAATAACAAAATGTGTAAATTTAGTCTCTAATCCAGAATGTCAAAATATTACCCTACATTCAAATCTAAAACTGGTTAATATTTCTTTTAACTCTTAAGACAGTGTTTTTAAAAAAATTATTATTATTATTATTATTATTAGAAATTTCTGTTTTAGACGACGAGTAAAAGCCTTCATATATCACGTCATCACACCACCCTGACACTGATATTATGCTGTGGTTATTAGTATTTGAGCAAATTGCTTATCACAACAGTTTCTAATCAGAATCATTTGAAAGCAATGAACAAACCAGTGGGATTTTCCTTGTTCTAGTGCTCAGGAGCTGACAAAAGTATTTGGATATGTTTTTTTTTTTTAATTTAATTTTTTTTTTGAATGATTCCCACATCAGCGTTGTACAAGAATAACAGCATCACTAATGCTAGCTAGAACTCCAGCTATATACTTACACTCGATCACTGCCAGTCCATTTATTAAAACTTGCATTTTCTTAATGTTATGCCAATAGTTTTTTAGAACAAATGACATCTCTATGAACTTTAAAAGTTAATAGTTTTAATGATTCCAAAATAGTTAGATTTTTTCCAAGCTGATGTTGCCAAAACATAATCTTATTTGTTTGGTGTGAAATTTTTAATTAGCTCCTAAATCAGAGTTAGATTTAAGACTTTACTTTTTGACTAAACAGATTGTTGAATGTTCTGTAACTTGGTCAAGCAAGATATACTAAAAACGGAAATCCATTTACCACTTAAAACACCGGAGTTTAGGTTGTAAAAAGCGTTTTAAAAATGTTTTCAAAAAAAATATAAACAAATACAAAAGAATAGGCCCAAAATTAACAAATGTACAATAAAATGCTAGCAAAAGTATATTTAACTAGAACTAACATTATTTATTTCCCATGTTTATTTATTTTCTTGTTTTATTACAATAAAAAGCCAACCAAATAGACTTTTATAAAAATGTCTATTTAGCCAAATATTATTCATTTGTTTAAAAAAAAATATATATATATTATAAAGACAAACTAATAAAGATTTACAATAACAAGACAAATCACAGCAAAAAATACAAAAGTATTTAAAAATTACAGCAACAAATAAAAACATTTCTAGGACTTGAAGAAGCTTCTGCTAATATATCACAGATCAGACATTCACAAGTTAAGAGCTCTTGCATTAACAAACACTTAAAAAGTTTAACCTGGATGATAAAGAATAATAAGCAGCTCTTTTAACAAAAGTGACAGAATAACTGTTTCAGAGTTCGGAAATGCTGTAGCTGTAATAATAATAATAATAATAATAATAATAATAATAATAGACTGAGAGACATTTTTACTATGAGTATATATTTTTTGTTTATATCTCGTCCCTGCTTATTTCTCCACAGCAGTGATTTGGCATTTCGTGGCTCGGTGGTGGATCTGCATTGAGCTTCACCCCGAGGCGAGCAATTAATCATCTAAAGCGGACATCTGTTGGACTGAGAAAGCACTCGGGATCAAACCCAGCGAATCTCAGATCAAACAGCAGGTTATCATCGTAGCCTTTACAAAATCTCACAAACACACAGAATTCTGTGAGCAGCTCACACAGTTGTAGTCCATCCATGGCTAAGAACTTAATGAAAGCCGGTCATTGCTAACCAGATAAAAGAATGAGGCTCACACTTGACTTATAATTTGATAACTGTGAATCTTCTTTATTGTGAGTGATTTCTGCATACCGTAGGATTCATAGAACTCTGTACTCTGTACTGTCAACTCTGTAGAGCTACAGTAGGAGTATCATTAATTTTTAATAATTATATTAATTACCATTACAGAACAGACGGTACAGAACAATCAAAACAAACAGAACAAATAGATTGAAGAACCGTTTTTAAGCATTAAATGCTCAGTGAAATTTTCGGTACTGTCATTTTCTGCAGTATGCATAAATCTTGTGCAATATGTTTCATTCTCTGTACTATATGGGTAAAAAATGCAATATACTGTATGTAACTTTTTGTTCACTATGCATACGCTTTGGTGAAATGTCTGTAACTGTTTCTTGTGCAATTTGTGTAAAATGTATAATGTGTAAAGTATAACTTGTGTAATATGTAAAAAGCACCTAATTTCTCTGGACATGCCACATGTTTCAATGACAATAAAGATATTCTGTTCTATTCTATACAGCGTTTCCCCCAGGAGTGCAAAACATCCTGAATTTGCTGCTGCTTGTAAGATTGATGTCGTGGTTCCGTACTGTACTGTACATGCTCTCATGTTTTGGGGTTCTTTAAATTCATTGGCGTCTCAGTGGTATTTGCTCCTCTTTTCTTTTTTCTTTTTTTTTTTACAACCTGTTTAAAACCTGTTTGCTTTTTCTTTGGATCTATTTTTAGTGTTTTTTTATTTGCTGCCATGTTTGTTATTTATTTTTCTCCGTATTTGCTCTCCTTTTGTGAATTTGCTATCATGCAAGTTGTCGAAGGATTTGAAACTGTAGTGGGGGTCTGAATTTACTCTTGTTTTTTCTATTTTCCTATTTTGCTGTCATGGTTTTGAATTTTTTGTTTTGTTTTCTGAATTTGCTGCCATTTCAGAATATGTTTCTATGTCCCAATGTCCTGTCCCGATTTTGTAATCTTGTTTTTCCAGTTTGTGGTCATATGGTTCATGAAGTTGTTGTCATGTTTCATAATCGTTTGTAGTGTTTCCGTATTTGCTGTCATCTCTCTAAATTTGCTTTGTTGATGTTGTGATTTTTTTCTGCATGTACTTGTATGTACCAAATTCCTGTTCTTTTTCTGAACTTATTACAATTTTGGTTTGTTTTGCACTTAAATGTCAAAATGTCATTTGTATTTATCTATTACACTATGTAAGACAAAGGAAGTGGCAGGTACTCTCACTCCAGACATCTGTTTAATAGTCATTTGAGATACGACTGTATCCAGTGTGGTCTTGTATGTGGTGATGTACAGTAAATATTGTTAGTGAGAAGATTTACATTGCATTTTCCAGCATTTCTTTTTTTTTTTTAATCGGCAGGTCTTCACATCTGACCACTTCTGCCTTTTAGGCTTGCTTTGCTTCTTGGCTCATGTATCTATACCATTAGGTCATCATTTTGGTCCAACTCCATTTTTTTTTTTTTTTTTTTTTTTTAAAGCCATTTTGCATGTATGATGTGTGTAGGGTATTTTACATTACTGCTAATGTAAAAGACATGCAATGTTTACAAAATAATAATACAAAAATACAAATAAAGTGATACGTTGATTTAGTACAATTAAAATATACAGTAATTTAAATTTATTTTAAAACTTTAATAGAATATTTACTAAAATGCATTTGATTACTTACATATAAAATGCAGTTATTACCTATAAGATATATCAAAATGGTAAAAAAAAAAAATAATGTAATAAATTAAATAAGGATGTTTTAAATATTTATTGAAAATTCAATTGTTTAGTAACAGGTTCAAAGCTAATTTGCTGTTTGAGGTCACTTAAACTTTTCTGATGTGTCAATACAAATTGGTCCACTAGAGGGAGACAGATGCCATATTTTGTATAAAAAAGTGCCCATAATGACCTGTTATGATTATTCAGTTATGCCCCATAATAAAGAGGAAGCAAATGTTGAAAGCTTATTGTATGGTAATTGTGTACAGTTTGTCACTTGCAGCCTCTCAACTGTCAACAATTGTTCAAAAGATTGATCCTTTTGACTTTTTGACAATAAAGCAACTGAAACTAGAAAAATGTTTTTTTTCTTTTCAAGGATTTAAGATGCATATGATTTTATGATTATTTGCTTATGGAAACACTGCATCGTATTGTTTCCCTCTCTGTTCTGTAAGAAAGTGAATTTATCTGTCTGACGTTACTGTACAGTATATCTGACTTCACTCACTGTTGTGTATCTAAATGTCTGTTGATATACATGTAATTGTTTTTTTTTTTATTATTTCTTGTTGTTTATGGACATTCATTCAAAGGACAACATCAATTTTCAAACAGCTGTATCGTATCAGCAATCATAGAATTAGTTTGATTTATCAGAGTTGCATCAGTAGTGAGTTTGTTTAAATTCGTAATAGATTTTTCCCAGTTTACATAATACATAAGGAACACATTTAAAATAAACACTTACATTTAACGTAAGCAAGACTTATGATCATTTTTTATTCCATCACAAGTCAAGTGATGTTGAACTAATGGAAATGGAAATAAAATGAAATGGACTTAAGACACGTTACAGAATTGATTTGCTGATGGATTTTGGATGCTGTTTATCTCTTGTTTAAATAGTTTGTGGATTTATTTGCTCTTGAAATCAGACCAGCTTTGAGTTATGAACTTTGGTCTCCAGCACAGATGGCAAAATAGATTTTAGGTCTCCCCTCCCCCGTAATAAACATGAGTATTGCTTTTGGGTCATCCTGCCTAAGGTGTACCATTTCAAATTCACCATTTCCAATTAGGTTTAATAAGAGCACTTAACACTGATCTTGTGCTACTCTGAATTCAGTGGGTTTTTTTTTGCATTTTTTCACATAATTATGAAGCAGAAGGAGAATGATGAATGCGTAAAAAAAAAAAAAAAATTACAAATAAAAATCTGAAAAGTGTGGTGTGCGTTTATATTTAGCCCCCTTTACTCTGATACCCCTGACTAAAATCCACCGGAACCCACTGCCTTCAGAAGTCACCTAATTAGTAAATAGAGTTTTCGTGAAGTCCTCAGAAGTTTGTTAGAGAACATTAGTGAACAATCAGCATCGTGAAGCACAAGAAACACACCAGACAGGTCAGGGAGAAAGTTGTGGAGAAGTTTAAAGCAGGGTTAGGTTATAAACAAAAATATCCCAAGCTTCCAGAGCATTGGTCAATCCATCATCCAAAATTGGGAAGAGTACGACACAAATGCAAACCTACCAAGACATGACTGTCCACCTAAACTGGCAGGACGGGGATGGAGAGCATTAACTAGAGAAGCAGGACTACTATTAGTCATGACCTCCACAAATCTGACCTTTATGGAAGAGTCGCAAGAAGAAAGCCATTGTTGTAAGAAAGCCATCAGACCCATTTGCAGTTTGTGACAAGCCATGTGGAGGACACAGCAAACATGTGGAAGAAGGTGCTCTGGTCAGATGAGACAAAAATTTTACTTCTTTTTTCTGAATGTGGTGGAAAAACGACACTGTGCATTGTGGTGGCAGTAGAGTTGATGGGAAGATGGATACAGCCAAATACAGGGCAATCTCAAGAAAACCTAGAGTTAGAGTCTGCAAAAGACTCATGACTTATGAATGTTGATGCTCCCTGTGACATGCAGCTTAGTGCTGCCATCTGTTGGTGTGTTACAATACTAGTCTCTAAACTTTTTGATACCACCTTATAATGTGTGGTGCATATAGTTTGTATTAGATATGTATTACAATCAACGCCGATGACGTGCAGAAACTGAGAGCTGGTGCTGAGGGTAAACGCAAAGGGGGTAAAAAGGTACCCCCTGTAGAAGGTCTGCTCAGCTTAGGGATGTCTGAGATAATTCACCCCTCACCTGCACGGTTTTAATATTGCTCACATTATCTAATTTTTAAGGGGGATGGGGGACTAACTTCTTACACATTGATGCTTTGCTCACACGCTTTACAAAATTGTATATTTACACTTCATCTATTGATTATTGAGTCACCTGCTGTAATTGCACATTTCCTGGAGTCATTATTTCCTGGTAATATAGCAAGTGTGGTGGAAATAAGGGCAAAGCACACATTTTGTTTAAAAAGATTTTATTAAGCCAAAAATCTGAATAAACGTAATATATTTTATTGGATTTAATCTAAATTAAACCTACTGAATCATACTTAAACCTGCATACTTGGGTGTAAATAATGCGGTCATTAATTAGAGATGCACCTCCTTGCAGAGGTTGCCTTAGTGTGAATTAGAAAAGGTAGGTGGAGCTCATGTCCTGACGGGTGTTATTCTCAGGAAATTCTCCACTTTGGTATAATAACCTTTATAATTTGCATCACCACACACTGATGTGCACAGGTTTTGTTTTAAAAATTTATTAAGCCAGAAATCGATGAAGGCTGATTAATGGAGCTGTGTTGTTCAGTCAGGCTTTAATTTTTCTCCATCGTTTCTCTAATCCAGTCCACGTAATTCTCCACTTTGGTATAATAACCTTTATAATTTGCATCTCCACACACTGGTGGACCCCATGAGACAATCCCCTTGAGGCGGTATGGTGTGTCAGAAGATCCAAACCCCAGCATTGGAATGACGAGTGGACCCCCTGCGTCTCCTTTACAGCTGTCCACTTGTCCATCAGTGTCTCCAGCACAGAACATGTTCTCAGTGACCTTTAGATCAGTGTTGAAACAATGACCTGAGTATTCTTTCACGTGACCATATTGCAAATATCGACTCCTTTGCCTCCTGTCTGATGTCGCACCAAAACCTGAGACTGTCCCTTGCATTCCCTCCATCACTGGTTCACTACTTTTTCTCTCTGGAAGACACACGGGCATGATATTTTCACTGAGAGGGACTCGGGAAGACATCTTCACCAAGGCGATATCGTTATCATAATGACTTTTTGATTCATCATAGCCGGGGTGAATTATGATCTTCTCCGTTTCCATTTCAACCTGGTTTGTGCTCTGAGCGTCCACCATCCCTCCGATGAACTTCAGTGGTCTCTGCTTTACCACCACCACGTGAGCAGTCGTGATGGCCCAGAAGTCATTAATTAGAGATGCACCTGCTCGATTAGGTTCTTTCGCTAGGAGCTGCCAGGGAATTTGCCCCAGTGTGGCAGTTCCTCCTCCAAAGATTCTTCCACCAGCATATGATTTAGTTATGCCACATACTAAAATAAAAGACAAAAGGAAAAATATTTTAGAAGGTCATTGTACTGAAATTGTTGTGTACAAGAATCAATTTATAACACCATGGACCCTAAACATGCAATGGCTGATTTAAAAAAGGAAAGAAATAGAAAAAGGCTAACCAATGAAATACAAATATATTTTAAAAAAGTATTCACAACCCAAACCTACAAAAATAAAGCAGGGCAAACACAAAAACATAATCAAAACAAGCAAAAGTACATACAGGGAAAATGCAAAGAAAAATCAAGGAATCATCAAAAAGGAAAAGTCTAAGCGTAGTCAGGAATGTAGCAAGAGGTCATACACAGAATAACTTTCTATAATCAATTATGGAATAAACAGTAGGCAAAACACGGTCTGTAGCACTGTGGTCTGAAGGACTTAAGTAGGCATCTGGGTCTAATGGATACCCAATCATCCGGCAGGAGGCGGGACCAACAAAGGACAGACAGGGTCAGGCAACCAATAGATTGCAGGCACACTGAAGAGGGTGGGACCTGCAACAACGAGGAAAGATACTCCCCCTCATCCCTCCAACAGCAGAGACATAGCAGAGACAAAGCAATCACAAAAAAACAACAAATAAACTCAATATCATAACATTTGTAAGCGTGTGTGTACAGCGCACGTGTACTGTTTATTATGACACACGTGTGTGTGCGCGTGTAAAGCAACGTGTAAACCCCCCCTTCCCCTCCCCCCGCCTCCAACGGTAAGGTAAAAGGTTCATTTGTTTTATTTGTACTGTACTTTATATATTGTATTAATTATTTGATGTATTTATTTTTTGGGGCTGTGGAACGAATAATTAGAGTTTTCATTATTTCTTATGGGAAAATTCGGTTTGGTTTACGAGTTGTGTTTTTTTTTTTTTTTGGAATACAAGCCCGCTTCCGGAACGAATTATGCTCATAATCCAAGGTTCCAGTGTAAAATGTGTGTCTTTCACAGACTTTGTCACACTAAAACATCTACACATCTTGACAATTCTGTTATATTGAAGTAATATACAATAAAATTATAATAATATATACATATATATAAAATATATTAAAATTATATTCATATATATAAATTATTGTAAATTATATTGAATTATATTATGTCAATTCCAGAGGAATCAGAATTATTTAATTTAAAATGTATTTATGAATGATTTTTTTTACATATTACACAAAAGTTTTGTAAAACAAATAGTGTTCACTATTTGAAATTGAATTCATTGTCATTCACAAACCCACTGTATATATAAACGTAAATGTACAGACAAATCTACATTGGTTCAAATGATGTCAATTACTCTGGTCTTTAAAGTACTGTTTTACTAACAAAATTGTAAACTTTGGTAATAAAATCTTCTCGGAAAGAAGTCTTATTTAATTTGAATATTGAATTGAATAAAAAAAAAGGTATATACATATGTAATTTAATAAATAATCACATAATTCATTATTGTTTGAGTGGATATACCTGGAACACACTTTGTGGTAAGTTGTGAAAAATTCTGTCCATTTTCAGCCACCCATTCTCCCGTAGCATCACATGTGAAGTTGGCTAAAAGAAAGAAAAAAAGTAATGAAAGTAATATCACTTGCCAGCTCATATGATTTAATTAATTGTGCAGGGGCCAATTATCTTGATAAACTCAAAATATCTTGATAAACTCAGTTGTTGGGTTGAAGGTGTCACATGACCATCACATTTTGCATTCTTTTTTAAACTTTAACCTTGTAAACTTTGCTCGTGGCAATATAAAGATTTAAGGTGCATTCTGACTGGACTGAAGTACACTGAAGGTGTTAAATGTGATTACAAACCGCAGGGAGCAAAAATGTTCAGTTCAAAGGGAACTGCAAACGGTGTAGGGAACAACTGAACAGCAGGTCTTCATTCACTTTACCAGAAAAATTCCCATCAGTCATTGAGTCTTGCTGGAGTGTGAAAAAAAAGAAACTCAAAAAAAGGATTTATATATTTAGTATCATTGTTATTGAGGACGACATTATGTTTATAGGACAGGACCGTTTAATTTTTTATTTAATCAAGAAAGTCTTATCTTATAGTATTATATAGGCTAATATTCGGTAAAAAACAAATCTCTGTATATCGTTAATCTATTATTGTTATTATTACTAATATACACATTTCAATATATATCAAAAAACTGATATATTTCTTTTATAATGATATCAGTTTTTTTTCCCCCCGATTTTCTCCCTAATTTAGTCGTGTCCAATTCCTCCCCGTCACTAGGGGGCTCCCACATTAAGGCTACTACTACCACTCAGCCGGGAGGGCCAAAGACTATCATGTGTTTACTCCGACCCACGTGACGCCAGCCGACCGCATCTTTTCGAACTGCTCGTTCATGCACCGTTGTGGGCGGAGTAACACACTCGGAGGACAGCACTATCCACTCCTTCCTCTTGCGTGAGCTCACAGACGCCCCTGATTGGCTGTAGAGCCATGATTAAAGTGGGAGCACTAAGTACCTCTCATCCCTCCCCTCTGAGAGAGCTCGGCCAATCAGCTCTCTCTAGACCTTCGGCTGCGAGAGGTTACAGCACCAACCGGGAATCGAACTGGCGATCTCCGGATGAGAAGGCGAGCACTTTACCACCGCGCCACTCGGAGGCCCGATATCAGTTTTTATTTCAATAAATATTTAATATTTAATGTCAATAGTGTAAAATTAGTGTAAAATAGTATAAAAGAAGAAGTGACATCTGCATTGGTGACTTCACGGGATCTTCCGAATGGTGGAATTTTGTCGTTACCTTTACAGACATTCCCTGCAAATGGAGCAGGGAGGAGGCAGCACACTGTGAAGTACAGTCGTGGCCAAAAGTTTTGAGAATGACACAAATATTAGTTTTGACAATGTTTGCTGCTAAACTGCTTTTAGATCTTTGTTTCAGTTGTTTATGTGATGTATTGAAATACGTTTCAAAGGCTTTTATCGACATTTATGCAAAGAGTCAGTATTTGCAGTGTTGGCGCTTCTTTTTCAGGACCTCTGCAATTCGACTGGGCTGCTCTCAATCAACTTCTGGGCCAAATCCTGACTGATAGCAACCCATTCTTTCATAATCACTTCTTGGAGTTTGTCAGAATTAGTGGGTTTTTGTTTGTCTACCCGTCTCTTGAGGATTGACCACAAGTTCTCAATGGGATTAAGATCTGGGGAGTTTCCAGGCAATGGACCCAAAGTTTCAACGTTTTGGTCCCCGAGCCACTTAGTTCTCACTTTTGCCTTATGGCACGGTGCTCCATCGTGCTGGAAGATGCATTGTTCTTCACCAAACTGTTGTTGGATTGTTGGAAGAAGTTGCTGTTGGAGGGGGTTTTGGTACCATTCTTTATTCATGGCTGTGTTTTTGGGCAAAATTGTGAGTGAGCCCACTCCCTTGGATGAGAAGCAACCCCACACATGAATGGTGTCAGGATGCTTTACTGTTGGCATGACACAGGACTGATGGTAGCGCTCACCTTTTCTTCTCCGGACAAGCCTGCATGCGTTTCTTTGCAGGTCACCATGGTTAACAATGAAAGAACAATGATTTCAAGCATCACCCTCCTTTTAACATGTCAAGTCTGCCATTCTAACCCAATCAGCCTGACATAATGATCTCCAGCCTTGTGCTCGTCAACATTCTCACCTGAGTTAACAAGACGATTACTGAAATGATCTCAGCGGGTCCTTTAATGACAGCAATGAAATGCAGTGGGAAGTTTTTTTTTCGGAATTAAGTTAATTTTCATGGCAAAGAAGGACTATGCAATTCATCTGATCACTCTTCATCACATTCTGGAGTATATGCAAATTGCTATTATAAAAACCTAAGCAGCAAATTTTTCAATTTCCAATATTTGTGTAATTCTCAAAACTTTTGCCCACAACTGTACACTTCGGAATGGAACGCAGCTTAAGATTTTTAAATGGTACCTAAATACACATTTTGTACTGCTCCTGGGTCCTAGTGCCTGATCCATTTTTTTTAGTAAATGTGGGTCAGTATTTGTTCACACGTACCATTTCCAACCAGATTGTAGTAGTGTGTAGAGCATGTGATACTGATTTTGTGCTTATAGGTCGTCTCTGGGTCTTTCTCATTCAACACCATCGGATCTGAAAGTTCAGGAAGCCGACAGTTCGCCGCTGTGGAAAATAAGATGCAGAAATACCGATCGTAAGGTCGTGGTGATATTTTGATGATATTTTGTGCTCTAATGAATTTCACTCACATTCACAGTTGCGTATGACACTCCACTTCCCGTTTAACTGACACGTAGATGTAAAACTGTCGGTTGTCTGTGCACAGAAAAGAAGTAGGATGATACAAGAACAAAAAATCTGGTACTGCACATTTCATAACCAGACTTGGCATCTGCAAGGCCCCCCATCCATGTCATATGAAATCCTACATATACTTCTCAGCATGCCTTCAGAGGATTTCTAGATGAACATCTACAAGATGCTACATGAGAGCCAATAATTTGAAGTTTCCAGCATTTTTATGCTGTGTTTTATTTAACATTTCAAGCTCTCTTGTTCTTGTCTCATTAACTTAACAAGAGAGGAAATGATATTCTCATGCTATTAGTGAGAATTTGAAATGTAATTTTTTTTTCAATTTCTTTCAATAATTCCAGCTCAGTTCTGTAGAAATCAGAGTCTCACATTAACGAACACCAACTGTTTTTTCTCCTTAGACTATTTAATTTCACTCTGCATACTCACATCCTCTAAAATGTATCCCTGCTCACAGCGCACAGTGACTTTCTCACCCACAGTATAGCGTTCTTTCACAGGAGATACAGTGGAATGGGGTGTCACTTTTCCAGAACAATCCATTACTACAAAACAAGATACAGTAAATTAACCAAGTTAATTGATCCCAGTTTATTGAGTAAAATGACAAAAATGTGTTGTGCAGTTAAATTTTTAATTAACAATGCAGGAATAGTGACTTTATTGATCGTAACTCCTACCTTTAGGTCTGTACTCAAGAGAGAAGCCTTGATTTGTTCCCCCCAGATCAGATCGGAAGATGACCTGAACGTGTTGGGCTGCGGTGTGGATGACAGCGGGTCTGTCCTTCCCACAAAATGGCCCAAAGGTCTCGGTGTCCGTCTTAACCTGAGGAGAGAAGACAGACCAGTGTGGACAAAGAGGTTCTGACAAAAAGTCTCCTTGTTTCTCAAAAGGGGAAATCGTGAAATAGTCAACTACATTTTTAATTGGGAGTTGATCAGTTGCATAAAGTTATTTTATGATTGATAATCTGCATGACAGCTTTTATTCTGTAGTTCACAGGAGTCATCCTCCAACTCTTCCTCGACAATAGAGGGTGGATTTGTTGGGTTCAGGAGTTCCTAAAAGTGCTCCTTTAACCGCCTGATTACCTCCTCAGCCTGGGGCTGCCTCAAAGTCCTTCTCCATGGCTTCTCCAAGCTCCTCCAACAGCTGCTGGTTTGCCTTGGCTATTACAGTGGCTGCCGTCTTTCAAGCCTTCTTTTTGAAGGTACTGAAGGCCTTCTTTTTCAATCGGACCACCAGTCCAATTGAAAAACAGGCTTCCATGACCACCAGTGTCCACCAAGATGTTCAAGTGTTGCCACCTCCTGAGGCACCCAGGACCTTGAGACCACAGCTCAGATGATTTAACTCAATTCAGCCTTCCCTGCCACCTAACCCAACTCACTACCAGATGGCGATCAGTCGACAGCGATCAGTTGACCCTCTCTTTACCTGTGTGTCCAAAAGATACGGTCTCTGGTCAAATGATACGATCTTGAAATGGATCAATGACCTTCTAGGGTGCTCTGGTACCACGTACATTTATGAGCATCCCTATGCTTAAACATGGACAATCCATGACTAGCACAGAAATCCAAACATGCCCCTCCAATTATCTACATCATTGCCCATGTGTGCGTTGAAGCCCTACTGGAGCCTGGTGCAGAACTCAATTCAGGGTCTCCAGGAAGGCTGAATATTCTGAACTGCTGTGAGGTCCAGAATCACTCAATTCAGTATTAGCTTATGCGAAGGACCAATCCTGTTAGTGATTTTCATGGATAGGATACTGTATTTACGCACAGCCATGAAGAAACAGGTATCCAGTTTGGTTGGCTGAAGATTGAAGTGCTGCTTTTTGCTTTTTGATGTGGTCCTGATGTCCTAATCAGTGTGTGATTTGCAGCATTCACTAGATAGGTTTGTAGCTGAATGTGAAATGGCGGGGGTGAGGATCAGCACCTCGAAAACTGTGGCCGTGGTTCTCAGCAGAAAACCGATGGATTATCAGGTGGGGAGCGAGTCATAACCCCACGTAAAGGAGTTCAAGTATCTCAGGATGTTGATTACAAGTGAGGGACACTGAAGTGTGAGAAGCAGTAGGGTTGGTATTGCAGTCGCTTTACTGCACTGTTGTGGTGAAAAGAGAGTTGAGCCAAAAGGCAAAGGTCTTTATCTACCAGTGGATTGGCATTCCTACTCTCACCTACAGTATGGTCATGACTTAAAGAACAAGATCACAGATACAAGCAATCGAAATGGGTTTTCTCAGAAGGGTAGCTGGCTTTTTTCTTCGAGATGGGATGAGAAGTTCAGTCATCCGTGAGAAACTGTGTAGAACCGCTGCTCCTTTGCATGAAAAGGAGTCAGGTGAGATGGTTCGAGCATCTGGTAAGGATGCCACCAGGACGTCTCCTAAGGTGTTCTCCACACTGGCCTGGCAATGCCTCAGGATCCCCCAGTCAGAGTTGGCTGAGGTGGGTGAGGAAAGGGAACTTTCGATTTCTCTGCTGGAACTGCTACCGCCACACCCCGATTTTGGTTAAGTGGTTGAAAATGGATGGATGGATAGATGTATGGATGAATGGTACAAATCATAATCTTTCATGTTCTGATCCAGTATGCTCAACATGCACTTACAGATACACACTCGTACGTACTTTGACATAGTCAATGCAGCGTCCATTGATGCTTTCCACATCAAAAACTCCAGTGAATTTTAACTCGATTTGATTCCCTTTGTCCACAGAGAGACTGTATAAACAATGTGCATTCTCGTAGTATGGCCCGGGACTGCCAGGAGACGTCAACACTCCAGCGGCGCCATAACGATTCTCTGTGCAGTTGGCTGAAAGAGAAAAAGACACAAGGGCAGGTTTACAACTCCTGCAGAATGCTGAGTGTTATTGCAGGAGAAACAGGAGTAGAATGTTGTCTGTTCTGTTGTCTGTTCTGGTGATTTTTACTTTTACGCAGCAGCTACCAACACAACTGATCTAGAAACAAAATCAACTTCAGATAGGATTTGGTTGGAAGTTTTTGTTGCAGGAGTGGGCTTAAGTAGCGAAACAATCCTTAACTTAGAAATACAAAAACTCAATAAAAACTCAAACTATTCATCTTCCTGGAAGCCATGAAATAGAGGGATTCCAGGAGGTTGTATACATTTTACTTTGAGTTTGGTAGTTCTGTAAATATCACCTCTGTCCCCTGACCCTACTCCTGAATCTCCTGAGTAAAACTTAATCTTGTATGGTGTTCTCGCTAAAGTGCTGGAGAGAGAGGTTCAAGCCAAAACAGTTTTCACCTCAAACATAACAAACATGGGGCTTTGTTAGTTTACCCGGAGTTGTGTAAATTGCATTAAATCCTGCGTGTCTCTCCGTGTTGGAGTTGTCGGAGTAGAAGCCGACAGAGAGACAGCCTCCAGAGGACGAGCGGAGCGAGGGATTAACGGATGACTGGAGCTCCTCAAAGGTCATTTTGCCGCACAAGTTAGCGAGGACGTAGCCATCCTCAGAAATCTGTCCGACAGAAACAGGAAAAATGCAATACTCTAGCAAAAAAATTTTAGGACAAAAGCAAAAACAATCCAAGATGGAAAAATAGACAGAAACGAATAGGAAAATCATCACAAAGAACTATAAATCAGCAATGAGACTACAAAGCAAAAAAGAATGAATAATTAACTAAAAGAATTTCTTTTTTTTTTGCTTATTTTAGATCATGTATGAAAAGGTGAAAGTGAATTAAAAGGTGGTTTATAGGGGAAAAAAACTCAATAATGGGAAGAAAAATTGAGGTAAATACAAGAAAGAAAACAAGATGACAAGAAAACAAGGATGACAAGAAGACATCCTGTAGCAGCTTCCTGTCCTGTCCAGTACCTCCAGGACATCGTTCTCACACTCGCTGCTCTCCTCCAGGTCCAGGTGGAGCAGTGTGAGGGACAGCACGTGACCGGGCGGAGCACAACGCCTCCATGATTCAGACAGGTTTGTGTGATATCCGTGCGGAAACCCAGGAGACTGAATATATCCGGCGAGAGACGGGGACACACTCGCTAACACCACACACACCCTGAAGGAATAGAAATATGGACAAACAGAGAGACATCAGGTTCAGATTGATCATAGTTTTGTTGAAGTTTACTAACATCTGGAATGAAATGCTAACATTTCATACTAACATCTGAAATGAAATTTTATTTATAAAGCGCTTTTATAGTAACTCTGGTCACTGTCGCAAAGCAGCTTTACAGAACCAAAAGAAAATTAGGCAAATTATTATATGTTCTGATCTAAAAGTTTTTTTCTTTTTTCAAAATGTTAGAAATGTAATGTTTAGAAGTAAAATCGCACTTACCGGAAAATAAACATGGTTGAACTAACGGAGTCTGTGTGTATCTAATACAATGAAGCTCCTTTATTTGTTTAAAACACACACACACACACACACACACACACACACACACACACACACACACACACACACACACACAAACACACACTCAGATTTATCAGTTGTTCATTGTGGGATGAGTGGAATGCTGCAGCGCTAAATGATCCAGAACTCATCTTCAACCCTAAAAAAATATTTTTAAAAGTTAGAATTTGGGGAAAAAAGTAGGAATAAATTGTATGTTTGTGAACTTCATAGTGACATCTTGCTACACACTGATGTTGCACACACTTCTATCTACTGCCACATATTTATGTTACACATTACACCTACTGTACAGTAGAGGAGTTTCATATAGATTTTATTTAATCATTTGTCTGTACACACAGTATCTCATACTTGATTTCTGATGTTGTACACATGTTCCTTTTTATTATTTGACACACAGCTACATTGTTATTAATTGCATTTTTTTTTTCATTTCCACTTTACTGTAGCAGATAAAGTCAAACTTTTATATATATATATATATATATATATATATATATATATATATATATATATATTTTTTTTTTTTTTTAAATATCAACAAATTTATAATCACAGTAATAACATATACAGTACAAATTTAAAATTTTTATTAAATGAAGGTTTCTTATTATCTTATATCTTATAGATTTGAGCATGTGTAGTGCCCGAAAACAGACTCTGGATGTGCATCAGAAAAAGTGGTTACGCCACAGTTATTGTCGGATTAATGTGCAAAAACTATATAATAAAACTATATAAGCTACATAACCTTTATAAGACTTTTATACCTTTATAAGTGCACTCACAATGACGACAAAATGTTATGATTTTGTAAAATAATGCAAGCAAACAGGGCGCGCTGTTCGGTATTGGTTTCTTGAGCGTGTCAGAAAATTAACTGAAACTCTGTGTATACTCGCCTCACAGACGTGGAAAATATAAACTTATACAAAGTGAAATGTCTGCTTTTACATAAACTAATGGAAAACAAATTTCAGATTTTGTAATTCGTATGAAACGTGAATTATTGGTGCATTCACTGCTGCGGAGATGACGAGATGACATGATCACCTTCATCACTTCAGCTGAAAAACAAAGCAGTCACTAATTTATCAATGAATTATTAAAATGGCCAGATTCAGCCTCCTTGCTGTTTTCCCCGATGCATTAATAATCATTAGTCTACTTCTGCCGCTGCGCTCTGGAAAACTAGAAGACTACGTAGGAAATTAAAGAGAAGGATCACGATGCCGACTCAAAATCTCGTGCCCAAACCACATTTAAATTAAATTAACAAATAGTGTAAGGAAACAACAATAGCCCATGTTTAGAAAAGCATTTTTATTTAGACTATAAAAAATAATCCTGCATCTATTTTTAGGTGTGCTGCTGACACTGTTCTTATACGGCTCTTTACCAGAGTAAATCATTCAGTGACAAGCCTGTAAATATCCATGTAAAACAGGTACAGTGTGTATGAATAAATGATTTAAATGTTGTTTAAACAATTGTTTAATTGTTTGAATTAAGTTTTAAATGTGTTAACAATTGACAGTGTCACAGATGGCAATAGGAAGAAACCTTGAGAGGAACCAGACTCAAAAGGGAACCCAGCAGGGATTTGATCTGCACTCATACTGTGTGTTAGGAGGCTGGAAGTTCAGTATAACAGGAGACGTGTTTAAGTTCATATGGAGTCCAATTGGTTATTGGAGACTCAGGTAGACTGTAGGAAACTCCAGTCCTGAACTATCGAGCGACTGCAGTCACGAGTCCTCAGAGAACAGCTGTCTGTATCAGCCGAGGACAGGAGCGTCTTCATGGTGAAGTGGAACCGTCCCCAGTCACCACACGCATCCCAGACAGACCACACGGGGCTCCATGTGACCAGATCTCCAACCAGAAGAGGGACACCAGGACGAGTCAGACAGGTCCAGAGGGTAGAGGCGGTCTGGATCACTGGCAGCTCGGGAGAGACATGTGTAGTGAGACGGAGAGACGGAGAGAGATAACAGTTAGGTCTGGTCACAGTCACATAATGTATAAGGTGAATGTATATTTAGTGCAGAGTGCAAGCAGGGACTCCGGCAGAACTAACTATGACATCATCACTAAAAGGGAGGAGTCAGATGGAAACACAGACATGAGGGCTCCCTGAGATGTAAAGCAACCAATCACCTCACCGTCAACAAACCTGAGTGATCAATGAGAGTGGGGAGGACAGCATCTAAACATACCAGTTCATATATATATATATATATATATATTATATTATTCTATTAAAAATATTAAATATTCTATGAAAAATACCAAAGAGAATGATTGTGTATAGAGTGCTTAAAAACAATACAATGCATGTTGTGATAAGGAAAATCTCCATCCTTTACATTTCAGTGATTAAAAAACGTAAACAATGTCAATTTTAGAATCTAGAATCAGAAAGATTTGAAACTTGCACAAATTTAAGAAGAGGCCTGAAGCACTGCGGGTCTTCAGAAAGACCTCAGACCCCAGAGGGGTAAAGGTGATTCTCGTCCCAGGAGCTGACTTGAGTTATCTTAAAGTGGGGAATGGTGCATTTGAGTTTTTCTCTCTGACACATTGTTTTTGTGTGAGGAATCTGAACGTATAGGTGTGAACAGCTGAGACATGTTCACACCTGGGGAGGGGTGAATTATTTGCATTTGAATGTTGTGCGACATTGTAAAGCACACACAGCAAGACTAAAACAACAATTAAGAATGAATAGCGAATTAAGAGACCCTGATTATACTGCATAAATATTAATTGGTACAACAAAACTCCTGAAAAAAAAATCCTATGTGACTTTTTATGACTTCAGCTCTACTTACAATTAAAATGACGGCAATTACAACTTTTTAACAAAATGTCCCTTTGCGCCACCTACTGTATTTTGGATGCTGTTTTGTCTCTTGTTTAAATAGTATGTGGACTTATTTAGCTTTGAGTTATAAACTTTGATCTCCAACACAAATGGCAAAATAGACATGAGGTCTCCCCTCTCCCCCTGAGAAACATGAGTATTGCTTGTGGCTCATCCTGCCTAAGGTGAATCGATTCAAATTTACTGTTTCAAGTTAGTTTGTAGTAAGAGCAGCACCATCACATTTGGAAGCTCAGGAAGCTGAAAATAGATTGATGAGACAGGAAAAAAAAAAATACATTTGAACATACAGTCTTATTCAAAAGTTTAGGCACCCCTTGATAAATAACAGATTTTGGTGATTTTTTAATTGAAAAGATGTGAACACAGTCTATCTTGGAAAGGGGAAAAAAAAAGCACAATATTTTCAGCAAACATTGCTGCATAGTTAATTTTTATGTCATAAATTGAACAAAGATAAAAAACAAAAATATTATCGTGGCACGGTACAAAAGTTTGGGCACCCATTAGACATTAGAAGTTAATGATGTTTATGAAATTTTAATATTCAACAAAGTTCAAAAGATTTGGACAAAGTTAGGGAGCACTGAATAACAGCAAAAGATTAACTTACAAAAATTACAGTGAAGATTTAAAATGTGATAAGTTATATTTAAACATATTGTATATCTAGAACTTCTAAGCAAGTACTAAAATTGTATTTTTATCTAACCATGAGCACAACATACTCAGTTTAACCTATAATTAAAGCCTTAATGTTGATTTTTAGCTAGTCCAAAAGAAAAAGAGAACATTATTTAAGTGTTTTATAGAATAATGGAGAAATGTGGTATAGAAACCAACTGCATTAATGGCAGAGTTCACATACTAAAAAAAAACTACATGTCAAACATCTGTTAGTATAATAAAGGTTCACTTGTTTGGTGAGTGATGTAAGTGTTAAATTGATTAAAGCAAAATTGCAATTTAAAGACATAAAACGTATCTGATGTGTCAATACAAACTTGTCCTGTAGAGGGAGACGTGCATACATATTCAGTAAATGTGCAAGTGGAGGAAACCGTTTTGACGAGCTAATGAAAAAGCGCAAAATAATATTCTTTATATGAGAGGAACACATCGTAATCACGCAGATAAATCATCACAACGGGAATATAAGCAAATTTTTCATTTATGCCACGTACAATAGATGGAGTAACGACGACGACGAAAGAAGTACAACTTTGCACAAACAAGGCGTAAGATACTCAACCTTACAGAATTTCCCCTGTACAGAGAGACAGACAGACATGTACGTGGGCTTCAACCTGAAATAATAATATTATTATTATTATTATTATTATTATTATCACTGATTACATTAAAGATCATCAGATTCTTTAAGCTTTAACCTTTAACCTACAGTATTTCCACAAATTCTTTAACCGTCAGTGACACGTACAGTGCTTACACTGGTGAACTATAAAGAGAGTTGATATTCATTAAATGACTGAACAAATCTTGCTGAGATTAAAACCACTGTATCGTATCTGCAGTCAGATCATCTCTGGATTGGTCTGTAAGATTCGTGTCCATAGTGACCAGTAACTTTATCTGTGAAGCAGTGAGTTTGTTCAAATTTGTGATCAGGTTTTCCCGGTTTGCTGCAGTAAGAGATTCATATTTAATGGAGAAGCTGTTGTAGGAGAATAGACACCATTGAAATGGTAACAGTTCTGCTTCTTTGTTGTTCCTCGTGTACAGTACATATGCAGCACAATAGAATTTTATTCCATCATAAGTGTTTTTCTGCTGATAGATTAAACAGTAAATAAAAGAAACTGAAAATAAAGTGGAACTGGAACATGTTAAATAATAGATTTTTCTGCTGTTTTGCTTCTTGTTTAAACAGTAATGCGGATTTATTTGCTTTGGCAATCAGACCAGCTTTCAGTTAAGTATGAACTTTGATCAACACATGCAAATTAGATTTCATGGTTTCCTTCTAATAAACCTTGTACAATAAGTATACTGCCTTTGGGTCCAAGTGCTTATGAAGTATAATGGCCAATTTTTGGCAAGTACTTGCACACACACGGTTTGGCCATTTCCAGTTAGTTCCACTTTTAACTAAGAGTTAAGTTAACTTAAGCCTTTATGGGTCACATATGCAATAATGCACAGTGAAATTCTTTCTTCACATATCCCAGTGTAACTGGGGTCAGAGTGCAGGGTCAACCATAATACAGCGCCCCTGGTTGAGGGTTAAGGGCCCTGCTCAAGGGCCCAACGATAATCTGAGGTTAATAAATTTTCCTCTAGCAGAGCCATCAGCTGTGGAAGCTCAGGACACCCAAATCAGGTCTCTGAGAAAAGCTAACGCAGAAAAAAAATAAAATAATGTGTTGTATTAGTATTAAATTTGCATAACTGTAAGTTTTTAACTGGATTGAAATGTCTATTTTGGCCCTTAAATTGTGTCATCTGTGATTCCAGTCGATCAGTTGAAAACGTATTGTTCATCAGTGTGTTTTTGTTCTTTCGAAGAAAGAAAACAACAGCTCCGTGATCCGAGCTAGATGATAACGAAGACCTCCCCTCTGCAACTCAGTCAGTGCTGATGAGGTGTAGAAGCTGAGACGTTTTCACTTTATGTTGCGTTTTGTTTTAGTGTTATGTTTTTAGATTCATTTAGATTCATTCCAATCTGTGTTTTTTCGTGGTGAATCTTTTGACTTTAATGTTGCATTTGTGGTTGTGTTGCTGTTGTTTTTTTCATTTAGTGCAGTGTTTGTGGCTTTGACATCTTGCTTTTTGGTTTTACTTTTGTTTTTCCTACTGTATACCTTCTGATTCACTGTTACCATTTTGCTTTCTGGTTTGCACTTCCGGGCCGCTCATAGAAATAAAGGCTAATTTTCGTTCAGAAGAGTTGATTAAACCAGAACTCATCAGATTTAAGCAAAACATATTTAATTGGATTAGCTGTAAATAATGTCTACTGAATCACTCATGCACATGACACAGTTGTGTGTAAATAATGCAATCACCAAATTACAGAGCGTGTGTTATTGGATGAAGGCTGATTAATGGAGCTGGATTGTCCAGTCAGGCCTTAATTTTTCTCCATCGTTTCTCTAATCCAGTCCAGGTAATTCTCCACTTTGGTATAATAACCTTTATAACTTGCATCTCCACACACTGGCGGACCCCATGAGACAATCCCCTTGAGGCGGTATGGTGTGTCATGAACCTCCAGCATTGGAATGACGAGTGGACCCCCACTGTCTCCTTTACAGCTGTCCACTTGTCCATCAGTGTCTCCAGCACAGAACATGTTCTCAGTGACCTTTAGATCAGTGTTAAAACAATGACCTGAGTATTCTTTCACGTTACCATATTGCAAATATCGACTCCTTTGCCTCTTGTCTGATGTCGCACCAAAGCCTGAGACTGTCCCATGCATTCCCTCCATCACTGGCCCACTACCTTTCCTCTCTGGAAGACACACGGGCATGATATTTTCACTGAGAGGGACTCGGGAAGACATCTTCACCAAGGCGATGTCGTTATCATAATGACTTTTTGTATAATCATAGCCGGGGTGAATTATGATCTTCTCCGTTTCCATTTCAACCTGGTTTGTGCTCTGAGCGTCCACCATCCCGCCGATGAACTTCAGTGGTCTCTGCTTTACCACCACCACGTGAGCAGCCGTGATGGCCCAGAAGTCATTAATTAGAGATGCACCTCCTCGATTAGGTTCTTTCACTAGGAGCTGCCAGGGAATTTGGCCCAGTGTGGCACTTTTCCCCCCAAAGATTCTTCCACCAGCAGATGATTTAGTCATGCCACATACTAAAATAAATTGAGAAATATTTAAGTCATTGGTCATGAATAAAGTCATTGTATTGAAATTGTTGTGTACAAATATCAAATCTATACTGTACTGTATGTGGACCCTAAAAAATTCAATGGCTGGTGTAGTTGACAAACAAACAAAATAGGCTAACCACAGTTTTATTTTGAACAATTTTTATTATATTAAATTAATATTAATTAATTACAGTGGAACCTTGGATTATGAGCATAATTCGTTCAGGAAGCGGGCTCGTATTCCAAAACACTTGTACCAAATCAAATCTTCCCATAAGAAATAATGAAAACTCAAATAATTCCAAAAAAATAAATACAGAAAAATAATTAATACAATATATAAAGTAAATATAAGACAAATTAACCTGCACTTTAACTTTAAACAAAGTTTAAATAAATCCCAACAGATAAGTGTTTCCGTTTGTGCGCACAGGCGCCGTGTATTTGTGTGTGTACGTATGTGTGTGTGTGTGTGTGTGTGTGTGTCCCTCCTTCCCTCGCCTCGTCTTACACAGTAAAACTCCTCCACCCTCCCGCCACCTCACTTTTTAAGTCTCACAACAAACACACGCAACGGAAACGCTGTTTTAACGGGAAAAAAAGGTATCTTTCTAATGACACTCGCGTGAGCGCAGACTAACGAAGTCACTGCTGTAAAGTAAAAAACAAAACAAAACAAATGAACAAGCACCTTACCTTTGAAAAGAATCGTGACAGAGCAGAGTTTCTGTGTAGAGAAGAGTGTGTGTGTCTGTGTGAAGCCGGGGAGGGGGGGGGGGGGTGTAAAGGCGAGAGAGTGTGTGTGTGTGTGTGTGTCGGTGTGTGTGTGTCGGTGTCAAAAAACTTGGCACTCGTAAACCAAGACATGCTCGTTTTTCAAGTCAAGATGTATTCAAAATCTTTGCTTGTCTTGCGGAACACTCGTAAACCGAGTTACTCGCAATCCAAGGTTCCACTGTATATAAAAAAAATAATAGAAACAATTTCCCCATCAAACACTTTTACGAAAAATATTAAGACTTAAGTAAGACTAAAGTTAGAAAGTTTATGTTGGGAAATCCGCTCATCATATTGAAGGAAATCCAACCATTTATGTGCTACTTTTGAATTTATTTATTTCAGATGCTCAGTCCGCTGTGGCAGGACCTTAAACAGGCCGTTCATGCTCGAAAACTCTCCATTGTGGAAGAAAGACTCATTGCCAGTTATCGCAAAAACACTTGTTGCCAACAAGCCAAGCTATGTTGACACAGCCAGTTTTTAGGTTTGGGACACTTACTTTTTCATATACTGTAGGTTTGGACAGCTCTTTTCCCTTAATAAATAAAATCATTATTTATAAACTGCATTTTGCATTTACTCGGGTTACCTTTGTGTAACATTGTGTGATTCAGATCGAGTAAATTTTAAGTGAGACAAATATGCAGAAAAATCACAGCATTGTGTAATACTTATGTGTGTGTGTGTAGGTTTATTATTGTTTGTGTGGATATACTGTACCTGGAACACACTTTGTGGTAAGTTGTGAAAATATCTGTCCATTTTCAGCCACCCATTCTCCTGTTGCGTCACATATGAAGTTGGCTGAAAGAGGAAAAGAACGTACAGTAACATCACTCATCAGAGCAGATGATTTACTTAAATAGTGCAGGGGTCATATTTGATATATATGGGGTCTTGATAAGTTTAAAATGTTTGACATTATAATAAGGTAGCAGGCTGCAGTAATGCCACAGCATTTAATCACCTGATTTAACAATGAATAAAAGCTTTGCTATTTAAACTTTGCCCTTGTAATTTAGCCTCAGTATTTGTTACCATTTCTTACCATTTCCAACAAGTTGGTAGTAGTGTGTAGAGCAATTAATACTGAATTTGTGGTTGTACATCTCGCCTGCTTTTTCAGTGAACGCCATCAGTTCTGAAAGTTCTGGAGGCCCACAGTTCACCACTGCGGAAAATGAGAGACAGAAACACTGATGCTAGGATTGTGATTGTGATGATATGCTGTACAGCAAGCACTTTGTGAGCACTTTAATAATTTCGCTCACTTTCACAGTTGCGTATGACACTCCACTTCCCGTTAAACTGACACGTGGATTCGAAACTGTAATTTTTCTGTGTACAGAAAAGAAGGGAAAGCAAATCAAAATAAATGTCATAAAATACTGACTTTTGTTTATTTTGAACCCTGGAGACTCAGCCTAAGGTGCACAACAGGTTGTGGGTGGAGTCAATACTTGTCACATGACTTCATATACTACCTTCTCTGCACACCTCTGGATGATTTATAGAGGAACATCTACAAGATCCAACATGAGAGCCAATAGCGTTTGTTGAAGTGTCATTTCCCTCTGCATACTCACATAAGCGATAGCGTATCCCTGCTCACAGCGCGCAGTGACTCTCTCGCCCACCTGATAGCGTTGTTTCGCAGGAGATACAGTGGAATGGGGTGTCACTTTTCCGGAACATTCCATTACTACAAAGGAAGATAAATCAACCAAATAGATGTTCCCAGTTGAGTAAGCAAAATGACACAATCATGCGTTTGATTAACGGTTAAACATTAGCGGTTGGTTGTAAAGCCTGCCTTTAGGTCCGTACTGAAGAGAGAAGCCTTGATTTGTTCCCCCCTGATCGGAGTGGAAGATGACTTGAACGTGTTGGGCTGCGGTGTGGATGACAGCGGGTCTGTCCTTCCCACAAAATGGCCCAAAGGTCTCGGTGTCCGTCTTAACCTGAGGAGAGAAGACAGACCAGTGTGGACAAAGAGGTTCTGAAAAAAAAAAATGGCTTCCTGTTTCTCATTTGGGAAACGGCCAACTACATCATTAAGTGGAAGTAGATCAGTTGCGCAAAGCACTTTGCGTACTTCAATGATCTACATGACTGCTTCTACTCTTTTTTTTTTTGTAGCATATTGTGATGCACAGTATGCTCCCTTTTCCTAAATGCGCATTTCCTAAAAGGTAAATAGTACTAATCATACCCGACATGCGCTCACAGTTACACACGCGTACGTACTTTGACAAAGTCGACGCAGAGTCCATCTATTTTTTCCACATCAAACACTCCAGTGAATTTTATCTCGATTTGATCTCCTTCACCCACAGAGAGACTGTATAAACAATCTGCATTCTCGTAGTATGGCCCGGGACTGCCAGGAGGCGTCAACACCCCAGCGCCATAACGATTCTCTGTGCAGTTGGCTGAAAGAGAAAAAGACACAAGGGCAGGTTTACAAATTTTGTTCACTAATGTACGAGTGCCAGAACATTAGAGTGTTACTGCAGGAGAAACAGAGACAGGTGTAGACACAGAATGTTGTCCATTCTGGTGATTTTTACTTTTAAGCAGCAGCCCCCAGCACAGACAAAAAATACCTACAGATGGGGCAGATTTGGGTGATAACTCTCAACCAAAACTGTTCTCAGTTCTGGAAAGTCCATGCCATGAAATAAAGGAATTCCAGGAGGTTGCATAAAAGAGAACACACCATAAACTCTGTCTTATGAGTTTGGGAAGTCAAACAAAAAGTAAATATCACCCCTGTCCCATTCTCCTACTGCTGAGTCTGTAAAATTGCCCTGCTTGAGGATGTGAAAGTGTCCACGGTTGTGATTTCACTACCGCAGTCTTCAAGCACCACAGGAAGCAAACAGAGAACTGAAAGAGGAACTTCCTGGACGGCCAAGCAAAACTTTTCATTGTGAACAAGGTGGTTTTGATTTTTTCGAGACTTTAATCGCTGGTCTAAAAGGAGCTGTGTGTATCCCTCCAAAGGGGGTGTTTTTGGTTTTTGGGTTGCTTCTTTAAAGAAAGAACTAAAATAAGAATGGAAGAATGTGAGGAGAGAGAAAGCAAAAAACAGGAAGTACATGCTCGTTTCCTTTTTTTTAAGGAAGGAATAAAAAAGTAATGCAAAAGGAATGGGGAAATAACGGGGATTAAAACAAATCTTTAAAAAAAAAAAAGAAAATGATCATTTGTTCAAGGTGAGACAATTCCTATCTGTTGTGAGATACCAGTTATAGCGACAGCGGGGGGAGCGGAGACTGGAGGATGCAGCTGGTAGGAGGGGAGCGAGCGAGAGCGAGGAAGAACAGACGCTTACCCCGGCATGTGTGCTCATCGGGGTCCAGGTAGTAACCCGGACTGCAGCTGCAGCTGTAGCCTCCGATGTAATTGTGACAAAAATGCGAACACTCCACTTCACTGTTCTCCCAGCACTCATCAATATCTGTAGGGAAAGGTCAAAGGTTAGTTCTCACCATGAGCATTTAATCCTTTATGAGGTTCTTACTACAGCGCTGGGGAGAGACCCAACCCTAACCATGGCGCATTGTTATTTTACCCTGAGTTGTGTAAAAAGCCTTGAATCCTGCGTGTCTCTCCGTGTTAGAGTAGTCAGAGTAGAAGTTGATAGAGAGACAGCCTCCAGAGGACGAGCGGAGCGAGGGATTAACAGACGACTGGAGCTCGTCAAATGTCATTTTGCCGCACAAGTTAGCGATGAAGCGGACATCCTCTGAAATCTGTCCGACAGAAACAGGCAAAAAACAAACCAACAAAAGCACTAGATTTTTAGCAGACACGAAGGATAATCCAAGATGGTAAAATCGATCAGCACAAAGAACAATAAATCAGCAGGGAAAATCAAGAAAGGTGACTAAAAGGTGGTTTATAGGGACAAAAAACTCAATACAAGAAACATAGGCAAGAAGACATAAACAGCTTCCTGTCGTGTACCTTCAGGCCATCGTTCTCACACTCGTTGCTCTCCTCCAGGTCCAGGTGGATCAGTGAGGGACAGGACGTGACCGGGCGGGGCACAACGCCTCCAAAATTCATTCAAGTCCGGACGGTATCCGCGGGGAAACCCAGGAGACTGAATCCATCCGGCGAGAGACGGGGACACACTAGCTAACACCACACACACCCTGAAGGAATATAAATATGGAAATACAGAGACTGGAGGTTCGGATTGCCAATATTTTTGTTGGAGCTAACATGAGAAACAAAACATCTGAAACTAAATTCTATGTTCTAAACTAACAGCTTTTTAATTTTTGTAATTTTTAATTCAATTCCATTTTATTCCTGATTATACCCAAAATGTAAGAAAAGTCATGTGCAATCGTACTTACCAGAAAATAAACATGGTTGAACTAACGGTGTCTGTGTGTGTGCTGCAGTGTGTAAGTTCCTTTATTTGTTTAATACCCACACCCACTCAGATTTGTCATTTGATCATTGTGGGATGAAAGAATGCGGCAGCTGCATACTGTATGTGCTAAATGATCCCATAGTCATCTTTAATCCTAAAAAAATACAGGTTATTTACTAATGATTTACTACTGAAGTTTGGAGTAAATTGTAGGTTCATGGTAAGTTCATGACATATTTCTGTAGTTAACTGGTGACATTTTGCTACAAGCTGATGTTCCACACATTTCCATCTACTGCCACATATTTATGTTCAACACGCGTATCGTTACCTACAGTATAGGAGTTTCGTGTAGATTGTATTTTGAGTTATGCACCTAGCTGAACAACCAGACAGTAAGGCATTACAATAGTCCAACCTAGAGGTGATAAAAGCATGAACTAGTTTTTCTGCATCGTTTAGTGACAATATATTCCTTATCTTGGCAATATTTCTAAGGGGAAAGAAAGCTATCCTGGTGATATTATCTACATGAGCTTCAAATGAAAGACTGGAATCTATAATCACACCGAGGTCTTTTACTGTTTCACGGGATGTAACAGAAAGGCCATTTAAAGTTACAGTGTGATCAGAAGGCTTGCTTCTAGCTGCATGTGATTCTATGACTAGAACCTCTGTATTAACAGGATTAAGGAGAAGGAAGTTAATTAACATCCAGTTTCTCACACATTGCTCAATTTTATTAAGCTGGTTTTTCTCATCTGGTTTTGCTGAGACATACAACTGTGTGTCATCAACATAACTATGAAAATTAATACCATGTTTACGAATTATGTTGCCCAGAAGAAGCATGTAAAGAGAAAAAAGCAGTGGACCTAAAACCGAACCCTGTGGAACACCAAACTCCACTAGAGAACATGCAGAATAATCACCATTTAAATCTACATATTGATAACAATCAATCAAATAAGATATGAGATATGGGAGAGGGCCGTTGCCTTAATTCCTACTACATTTTCTAATCTGTGAAGGAGAATACTATGATCAATGGTGTCAAAAGCTGCACTGAGGTCGAGTAACACAAGTATAGTGATGCAACCCTGATCAAAGGTCAATAGGAGGTCATTTACTACTTTAACAAGTGCTGTCTCTGTGCTGTGATGAGGCCTAAATCCTGACTGATACAGATGGTGTATGTTATTTATAGTTAGATATGAACATAGCTGCTCCACTACTATCTTTTCCAGAATCTTAGAGATAATGGGAAGGTTTGATATCGGCCTGTAATTGGACAGCTGACAAGGGTCAAGGTCAGACGTCTTAATTATCGGTTTAATAACTGCAAATTTTAAGGATGCTGGAACATACCCAATACTGAGAGAAGAATTTTTTTATTTTCAACAGAGGTTCTGTTATTGCTGGTACTATCTGCTTGAGAAAATGCTGGTATAGGATCAAAAGTTTGTATAGGATCTAATTCACAGGGTGACAATTTTGAAGTAGAAATTAAAGTAAAGCATTCTAGGTTCTGATGTGATGTGGTTATTTTATCATCTGTATCATTTAAATTGTCTGGTTTGAAAGCCTGAATTTTTCGCCTAATATTTACGATTTTGTTACTGGAAAAGTTCACAAGGACTATTTTTGTTATTTTCTATCAGAGTGGAGAGTTAAAACAATTGATCAGCACTAAATGTTTTTTGTGTGTGATTCAGGATGCTCTCCTTACATGCTGTTTGAAAAACTAACAATTTAGTTTGACGCCATTTGCATTCTAACTTCCGAGCGGTCTGTTTTAAAGTGCATGTGTGATCATTATACCAGCGAGCGAGTTTCTTATCTCCAATCATTTTCCTTTTAACTGGAGCTACATTATCTAAGGTATAATAAAATGTGAGTCTGGTTCCTCTCAAGGTTTCTTCCTATTGCCATCTCAGGGTGTTTCTCCTTCAGCACCGTCAACCTCGGCTTGATCATCAGGGGCTATCTAATCATTTGGATTCATACACATTTTTCACATTTCATACAAATTTCCATAATTTTCTTTTGATTGTATAAAGCTGCTTTGCAACATAGACTTTTTTGAAAAACTAATAATTTTTTTTTATTTTTTATTTTATTTCATTATTATTTAATTTAGTCATATGATCAGATTCACACAAACAACCATACATGAGATGCAAACTAGGCTTGGAGAAACACTCAGTCAACACACCATTGTGCTATTACAGTATACGCAGAAGCAAAATAAAAAAGTCTTGAGGTGTACAAATGTACAAGAGGTGATGCTGGTGTGTTGTGGTGACTGGGTAAAAGACACAAATATGAAAAAGAAACAGTTATAAGGGACCTGGATTTTTATTTTTTATTTTATTTTTTGCAGGTGATCTAGCTACTAAATATAAATACCATTTTCTTTTTTATTTTGGCCTGAGACCACCCTGAATCTGATCCTCCTCGTGTGTGTGTGTGTGTTTGTAAAGCAATACAAATCTCATTATTTCATCAGTTAATGACTGGCTCTAGTTCTTTCTGCCATATCCCACCATTTCCATACAGTTTATAACAGAACCCTGAACCATTCTTTTGCTGTTCGGCCGACACTAGACTGGGACGTGACGCCATATTTAAGTGACCACTTTGATTTTCAAGCACAAGAAAGACAACAGCTTTATTATGTAAAGGTGTTCCTTCAGTTAAAAACAACTGGTTGGAGATTTATATCTGCTCATCTTTTTTGAACTATGCTAGAATGCCTCATCCCATTCTAAAAAAGAAAGTAACTCGGTAACTTTTACTCTGAGTAAATTTTTTATGAGCTACTTTTTACTTTTACTTGAGTAGATTTTTATAATGGTAACTTTACTTGGACTTCAGTAAAATTTCACTGAAGTAACAGTACTTTTACTCGAGTACAAAATTTTAGTCCTCTTTCCACCTCTGGGTGAGACCAGCGATGCTCTACGGCTTAGACACAGTGGCATGGAAGAAAAGACAGGAGGCGGAGCTGGAGGTAGCATGTTGAGGTTCTCTTTGAGAGTACGAGAAGCCAGATTGAGGTGTTCAGAGGAGAGGATATCTGTAGAAGGATGCTGAGGTTGGAACTGCCAGACAGGAGGTCTAAAGGAAGATCAAAGAGGAGATTTATGGATGCAGTGAGAGAGGACATGAAGTTAGTTGGTGTGAGAGAAGAGGATGCAGAGGACATTACAATCAGATACAATATGCTCACACAATTATAGCATTATGGACTTTAAACTACAATTCAACATCACATCATACAGTATACAGTAAATGCAGAATTCTGGAAGCTACGCCAATGATGACAATTCACAGCACTCACAGAAGGTAAAGTTACGATTCATGGAAAAATAAATAAATAAATAAATAAATAATTTTTATTATATGGTCCTTTGTTTAATTAGTGTTACATTACACTGTATACACCGGTGATTTTATTGTGTGTCTGCATATGCTGGTTTGACCACCAGGGGGCATACACACATACACAGTTACACCTCCCCAAACACACACCTACAGTAAGTCATCGCAATCAATTTAACCTCGGGGATTAAAAAACATAAAAAACATAATAATAATAATAATAATAATAATAATAATAATCATATATTTAGGCCAAATCATAAAGAAGGCCTCACACACTCTGTCCACATTTTAATGTTTGTTTGTTCTTTAATGTTTCTTTGATCTTTGGAATCATTGACCTTTTGTAAAATGTGTCTTCATCTTATTTTTCGTGAGACACAAACACTTAAACATCACACCGACTGTCAGTGTTTAAGTGTGGAAAAACATCAAATATATGCTGATGTCTGGCCACTAGGGGGCAGAGATGCACCATTTTTATTAAAAACAATTTTTTTAAAAAGATTGACACAGACCACACACGGTTCTCAAACTGTGTATTACATGTGTAAGAATGTGTTAAAATGAAGAGGAAAAAATAAAATAAAGTCACTATAGCAAATACAGTGTTGTATAATTGAATACAGACAAGAATGATCCTGTGGACACGGCCGAATTTGGGAGACGCTAATAAATATTAACGAGTGTGCAAATGCATGTGACAAGGCGTCAGACCAGACAAGTGAAAATTTTTCCAGCCAGATTTCGTGAAAGGCTTCCGTCTTTTTTGTGAGGTGGCTCTGTTTCCACCATGATGATTGTTTTGAAGAAAATTATAGTGCCATGGAAGGGAGGTTGGGCCTAATTAGGATACTAAAAGTACAGGTTTCACAAAATGATTTTCAAAAAAAAGTATTTTTTTTATATGCAAGGCCAAGATAAAAGTATCACCTGTCATTGTTATGAATATTCTTCTTATTTATTGTGTACTTGTACAATCTGAAACAATCTTTAACATTACCATGTCCTTAGTCATTTTCAAAGCTTATTTGTTGTGACATTATGTCTGCACACTTTTTCCACACCGTTTTCTTTCATTCATTTATTTGTATATAACTGCTTGTCAAAAGTTTTGATCAGCTTCTTGTCTGTACGTTTATTATTAGTTCTTTATTATTATTATTACTAAGTGAAGTAGGTCGCCCCTGAGCTAGCGTGTCCGCTGTGGCCAAGAAAACACATGCGATCACACACACACGCACACACACACACACACACGACTTTACAGGGCAAAATTTTTTATTTGTTTTGCAAAGTTCTCACAAACTAACAATACAAGTTATACATGATTTTACTAATTCGTTATTGTGATTATAACACAATCTAAATATGACTTTTTTGTTTAAAGCAAATATTCCTCCTGTAATAAACGCTGCTATGCTGAAGAGCGCCCCCATCTGACACCTCCAGTCTCCAATGCATCCGCCTCCAGGTCCCACATTCGCACGTTCCCTGGCTCTCAGAACACACAGCTCAATCCACAAAAAGTTCTCCTACACACACGTCTTCAACAGCAGGTGGCGCCATTGATCTGACGTGAAGCCACATTCCTAAATAAATGTTTTCGGTATTGTAGATGTCTGTGTAGAGAAACGACTAACACTTTCGTAGCACCGAGCTCTCTCTTTATTTCTTTTTGACACACCACTTTTAACTAACCATTTGATTGCCTATATCCTACCCACAAACCCCCGGGAACTTCCACATCATTTATTGTAAACAGCCACCAGAGGGCGACAAAAACCAATCTACAGGTTCTGTTTTAAATCTTTTCTTAAACTCAAACATGTTTTTTATTTTTTTATTTTTTACAAACACTGGAGGATAAAGAACCTTTTGAGAGGTTCTAAAGGGATTTACTAGGAGTGCTCATGTTTATGAAGAACACACTTACCACCAGATGGCGCACTCTGTTCATTCAGGTGTGACAGGACCGGCGCATCTCAGTGACCTCAGAGCCTTTAACCATACAATCAATGTGGATTCCAGATCAGTTTAACTATTTCTGGAGAATTACTCATGACATTCTCAAACAAATAGGATCGTCTTTAGCCAACGAGTGCCAGGCTTGTGACATGTAGGATTAAGATAGTTTTCAGAGTGACACAGATATTAACTTACACAAAGTTCTGCCGCTTCAGTGTTATTAGATCTTTGTGTCAGATGTTACTCTGGTATACTGACGTATGATTACAAGCATTTCATGAATGTCAAAGGATTTTTTGGACAATTACATTAAGTTTATACAGAGAGTCATGGGATAGGGATGGGTCGCTCGACACCCAGTTCGAAACAGTGTTCCGTAACATTGTGACCTGTGGAAAAGAAGCTGCGTTACCTCACTGACACGTCACGCAGGGTTCAAACACAGAGCGCGTCTATTGCGCTGTCCCATACCCGCTGTCCATTTATTTCAATGTTATAATTATGTCCATAATTGTCATACCACTGTTCCCAAAAAGAATAAAAGTCATTCGTCGACTACAATGAACAAAACATGTGAACGGCACAGCTGGTGTGGGGAATTTTTTTTGAGCACGGTGTTAAAACGCTTGGATGCATCATCGCAGTTTGTTGTAAACGCTTCATTGTTCCGGAAGCTTCGTTCGCCCCGTCATGCTGTCAATCAACTTCTAGTCCACACCCTGAATGATGAAGCCCATTCTTACATAATCAATGCTTGGAGTTTGCCAGAATTTGTGGGGTTTCGTTTGTCCATCCGCCTGTTGAGGATTGAACACAAGTTCTCATTGGGATTAAGGTCTGGGGAGTTTCCTGGACATGGAAAAATTCAATGTTTTGTTTTGTTTCTCGAGGCATTGTTCACCACCAAACTGTTCTTGGATGGTTGGGAGAAGTTGCTTACCGTTCCTTATTCATGGCTGTGTTCTTAGGAAAAATTGTGAGCGAGCCCACTCCCTTGGCTGAGAAGCAAGTGCACACATGAATGGTCTCATGACACCAACAGTAATGTAAAAGGTGATGCTAGCATTCACCTTTTCTTCTCCAGACAAGCTTTTCCCCACCGAATGCCTCAATTAGACAACAGGTATTCATCTTCACCCCATTAAAATAACTTTACCCCAGTCATGAGCATAATCAGTCTGTCACTGATGTTTTTCCTGAAGAAAAGTGGTTTCTTTGTTGCCCCTCTTGAAATGTATGCAGGTGAGCGCGACCTTCAGTCCTGTTTCATGCCAAGACCATTTACAGTACAGTATGTGTGGGGTCGCTTCACACTTGAGGGAGCGGGCAGTTTGGTATATTAAGCGATATTTGACAAAAAAGTCCCAAAACACTGAAGCAGCAGACTTGTGAAATTAATGTCTGTGTCATTCTCAAAACTTTTGGCTGTAGGTTAACATGAACCAGAATCTCTCACGGCACTTTGCCACAAAGGTGATTTTCACCCAAATGTCCCCTAATCAAGCGTATTCATCAGCAAATTATTCATTTTGTATACAAGCAGGCAGGCATCCTTCATTGTGAAATGTTTTTTTATTATTATTATTATTCAAGGGTTGGAATGATAAGTCATTACATGGCAGTCAAAACAAGACATGTGGAAAAACATTACCTAAAAAAAAAGAAAGAGCTTAGAAAATAAAAAGCCCGAGCCATCAGAGAGACGGAGCCAGTCCCTCGTCTTCAGCTCTCAGGAAATCTACGGTAATGGACACGATTGGATGGAAGCCACCTGGAACTCTCAGTGGAGTGCGAAGCGGCAAAAAACAGGCAGTGTGTGTCCCTCAAGACCTCTGGCGCCTGATAATAATCCACGCATGGGGTTTGTTCGGTTTCTATGGTGATAATCTGATCATCTGACTGGCAGTGAAGACGGTTTTGTAGTATCTGTAAAACACATTCTTGGGATGCGCTCAGCTACGCGTAAAGTCTCATCATATGCTTCAGAATTAGAAGTAGTGTGTGAAGACGGTGGCCGTTCGCAAAATCTATACGTAAACTTTATACGTAAGCAATGATTTTTACTTTTAACATCAACCAAACCTAGTAAGGAAAGCATGCAATTTTGCATCATCATGCAGCCAGATAGCTTAAAAATTACCATTATTATTATTATTATTATTATTATTATTTTAGCAGTTCAGCTGGGCCAAAGAAAAATCTACAGTGATTTATTTCAGGTCTCTTCGCAGATTAGTTTAATATATTTGGACAAAAGTTGGGGGAAAAAATGATGGCAAACGTAGCAACATTGACACTTTTGAGGGCCACAAATTGATTGATGTGCACATTTGTAAATTCGCTAATGCTGCATACAAAATATAATATGTAAACATGAAATATAATAATGCCATAAAATTGAAAAAAAGAGATCTAAATGTCTAAATCATTTGTAAACAGCAAGCTTAACTGCAGCGTCTTATTAACAAATGTGTTCATCAACAGGAGTGACGTAAAAATGTTACGTTTTAGTCCACAGACAGGCAACATGGCAACGCTACTTCCAGCATTTTTGTGGTAAAAAAGTGACATTGGACGTAAACCCAGTCACACCTTTGTGGAAATATAAAAATGTGGAGTTTCTGGCCTAACCTTTAGTACATACTTAACTGAAAAGATAAAATGCTAAACAAGTCCATCTTGTTAAACCAGTGGGCGGGGTGGGGATTATCACCGTCTCCACACTGGCAACCGTCCTCACACACCATCACACACTTCTTTCCAGCTGAAGGAATGAAGAGAACCAAAAAAGTCTAAAGTGCACAAAAAAAGAATGGATTTCCATACGAGTTTCCGTCCCGTCATACGCTTGAGGAGGGGGGGAAAAAAGGGGCGGGGCGTGGAGGAAGCACGTCGAGGACGGAATAGAGTGACGGATTGTCTGTACATTCACTTTGTACATTCACGCTGGGAAAATAAAGAACCCAAAGCCTGTGGTACCCGATCCGACCTAAAATAGTAATTGAGATGACAATAATAATAATAATAGTTTGCATTAATACAGCATGACTTCTGTCAGAGGTACAAACAGATCAAACGTCTCCGCGGCAATAGAGACAAACGTCCATATTTCCCAAAGGTGCTCATCACTAATTATCTATACCATACTGTACATTTGCAATATTAAAAACTGCTTTAGACCTTTCTCATAAAATAAGTGGGTGTGGTTAGGGGAGGGTATTATCTTAAGGTGAAAATTCGTATTGTAATAAAAAAATTTCCAAAAGCAATTAATGTAAATGAAGACAATCTGTTCCAGCAACCCAAAAATATTACCAATATAAAAAAAAACAAAAAACAATCAAGAAGCTGTTAAACGCATGCCGAAGGCAACGTTGGTATCGTGGGTTGAGTTTGGAAACAGCTTTTCGTAAAATTCACAAACTCGCTTCGATTGGCTTTCCACTGATGCAAAGACGTTTGGAGCGGCTCCGCACAACTTGGACGTACGCACAACTTGGCCAGCGTTCTGTTCGGTTTGGTCGCGCGTATGCTGAAAATTGCTTTGTATGCCGATGCAAATTTCTTGCAAAATTTTAATTCTTACGGCAAAAGTTTGTACATCAGGACATTCGTATGCTGAGGTACCGCTGCACTTAGATTAAGGAGTTATATCACAGTACTGTTTAAAAAAATGGGGGTGCGAGCCAATCGCCAATTGAGTTGAGCGTTGCAATAAATTTTTAAGAGCAAGTATCAGCACACATTCCTACTGTAATTCATGCGCAAGGTCAAACGTTTATAAAACTCTAAAATATTTAAACTGTAAAATATATAAATCTCCCATCCTCAAAACAAACAAACAAACAAAACCCGAAAATCTCTGAAATGTGACATATAAAAAGGGATATGATCGCTCAAGTTGCTTTGTATTAGTAATAAAAGAAACACAAGTATTGATTGTTCAAAGGTATAAAAACCTACAGATTCGTACAGAATGTTCAATTCATAAGTAAAAAAAAAAAAAAAAAAAGTTATCATTGAAAATGGGACATCTTTTAAAATGGTCCAAAAATAAAACAAACAACCAAAACAAAGTATAAAATAAAAGTTTTATCTATAATTGTCTGTCAGGAAAGTTCTACAGTTAACTCCTGGAAAATTTCACATTGTAAGGAAATCAGCTGTAAAAGCAATAAAATAAATAAAAATAATTTATAAATATCAAACATGGGAGTTAAAAAGAAAGGGGGGGGGGAGGGAAATCAAAGGAAACAAACACGTTCATTCAGCAATTTAACATTTCTTTCTGCCCCAGAAAATTAAACACAAAAGGGGAAAAACAACCCAGCAGAATTGAACAGACTTCTGATCTTGTGATGTCTGAGTTCTGACGCTGCTCTGGGCTAAAATTCACGTAGTTCACCCTGTTTCTGTTGTGTATTTAATTGAAGCAGCAAAATGACCAAAAATATGAAAAGAAAACTAAACTCTGTCACTAGATGACTACCAACAATTTATCATTACTATTAAAGTTATATAATTATGTCACAGCTGATTCATTCCTTAATAAATTTTGTTCTCAAGTTAATTATTTAATCTGGGGGAATTCATGAATTCTTTAAAAATATTATAATTATAGAGGGAAAAAATATAAAAAGCAAAGTTAGCGTCTGCGTGTCTGTTTGCTAATCAGAGATTAAAGATTAGAGTAGAATATTGTTCCCAGGACAAGCAGAAGTTTGAAGCCAAATCTGATTTACAGAAAGTTCAACAAAAAAAGTACATACATTTATTTCATGAGTGAACGTGAAAAGTTTTTGGTCTCCAATTCTAACATACACAAAAGCAAGTTAAATATTGGACTCTGGTATTAAAAATGACAACAATTATGCTTTTTTTTAGTTTTCCGTTTCCCTCACAGAGATCGCAAGGTGAATTCATGTGCCAATATTTAATTTTCATATCACAATAATTTGTTGATAATTTACACAATGGGGTGTACGATATTATTACACTCTTGTCTGTACTGGTCCAAAGTTTACTGGTTTAAATTAAAACTGGAACAAGGAATATTTTAAACATACAATATTATTTTAAAATGTACATAAAACTATCTACGCGTGTCTCACAGCTGCCAACATCTTGACCTAGCTAATAAATACAATAAAATGTATTATTATTATTTATATATAGATAGCTAGAGAGAGAGAAAGAGATTTTAACAATGGTAACTGTCGCTTTATTTGTTTATTTATTTTTTACTCTGGCCAAAAATTGCTATATGTTCTGATTCAAAAAAAAAAAAAAAAAATTATTTTAAAAATTAAAAACATCAATAAACTTGCATTTTTCTTTCGAATTGAATTTATATTCCTCAGTTTACATTCAATTGTAATATGACGATAAGCAAAAAATATTACAAATATAACTTTTTTAATATAAAATTTTTATTTGTCAACAGTAGTTTCTGGTGGTAAACACAAAAGCTATGTAATTTTAAAATTTGTGCAAATAAATTGAGCTTTTTGCCAGCTAGGATTAGTTAGCTAACTGAGGACTTTTAAAAAAAAATTCTGTATCACATGGAAATTTAATACAATTAAGTTAAGATTGTAAGATTTAAATTTAGAATAGTACGATAGATAATGGTAAGAATAGTATAAAAAGTAAAACATGTCAATTTTACTATTTTCACCACTAACTAAAAAAAAAAAAAACTTAGTAAACCATTTTGCCTTTTTTTGTCAATTCTTTTTTTCTCTTATGGCTACTTATAATTAATCTTAAGTTACAAAAAGATGACTAAATGCTCATTAAGATTGTTATTACTGTGTACTCGAATGAGGAATGAGCGACTGTCAGACCGTGCACCTCTTTTTAATCCAATATAATAGAACAGTAATAAGGATAATAATAGACATTATTGTGATACAAAACTAATGTTGGCACAAGTTCATAGCGAATTATAATTTTTTTTGTTCCCCACTTGCCAATGTGCAAGAGACATGACCGCAAACTTTAACCTCTGACCAAAACCCTGAGCTTCAAAAGGAAATGAAATCTCAAAATGAAAAGAAACCCCAGGCTAAGAAGGACTTTAGGTGAAGTCAGACGAGTCGGATCGTTCGGCACCTCGGATCTGATAAAAATCAGATTTTGGTCACCGGTGCTTTCAGATCCGAGAGTATAAAAATAACAACAGTAACGATAATAATTATAATACTGTGATAGCAAGCATCAAACTCATGCACACTAATGAAAGGCATCTACAGTTTGTTTTTTAATATATAAAGTCTGATTTGGACTTTTTTTCTATTTTCAGTTCCAGCATTTCAAACATGAAAACTAAACAAGTGCCCAGATTTCAAGTAAATTGTGATGCGGAAACCAGCATCGATCAGAAATGTGGAAAAGAGGAACGAGGCGCTCATGGAAGAGTGAAACAAATAAAAACCAAGCTCATCTCACTGCAAAAAGATTTTGATTCGGTGCTTGAAATGCTAGCTACACAAGTTCTTGAAAAAAAATGTATATATATGACAATGATACATAACTGTGATTGTTGACTAACATCAAAAACATGTTTAATAGAAGAACAAAAAATTAGGCAACATGACTTAATTAGGCTACATTCTAAAACCTGAATGTGTCACAAATCTCTCTGGAATCTGTTTTCTGGAATTCAAACATGATTTAGATCTTATGGAAAGTTGCCTGAAATCATGCCTCCTCCTTTTCGTTGGTTGTTGGATATGCAAAAAAGAGGAGAAACATAGGAAAGGAACATGAAAAATTAGTAATAAAAGAATATGAGCGTCATGAGTAAACTTTGTTTTCACGCACTGGCTCATTTTCGACTCTTCACCCAGGACCTGACATTCTTCAATCAGCCTTCTTCTGACGCTCGCTGGGGGAGAAGTCGGCGCAGAAGCCGTTGGAGACGACGCCAAACGACAGGAAGTTGCTGAAGAAGCCCGTGTTCTCCGCATACAGGAACTCCTCTGCGAAATCGGGCTGCTGCTCGGCAAAACTCCTGAACATCTCTGTCAAAAAGAATTTTTGTATGTACAATTTTATTTATATATTTATCGCTACTCCAAAACATTTCATTGATCCCAACTTCAAAACTGATGCAAATAAATGAATAAATAAATCAATCAATAAAAATTAACTACAACTTTTACCGCTTAATTTATACTGGGAATGTTGAAGATTTCAAACAGCATTGAAGGTTCAACAAAGGTTTTTAATGATAGTTACGATACTGTGCATCTAGTATCTAAATATTAACATTCTCAGAATTTAAGCACTTTTGGATAATTTTTTTCTTTCTATTTACTGGCTGACAAAACAAAAACAAAAAACTCAGCACAATAGTTAAATACTTTTTGGTTATAGGGGAAGTACAAAACTTGTAAAGATGAAAAACTTTTTTTTTTTTTTTTAAGTCACTAGCTGAATTCGCTGAATTATAACTGCTCCAAAAACATTTTGTTGGTCCCATGTTCATTAAATATGAAATAAAAGTTTAACTTGAACAAAATATTATATTTATATTTACACTGAGGACATTATTAAAGGTCATACAAGGTTTTCATAATGGTGCTCCTAACTACCAAACGATCACAAGTTTAATAAGTCCTGGGGCATTTTTCCCTTTCTATATAATTCATTACTTTATAGCTGATTAGCACACGATCTAGTAGACGGGCACGTACCTGTACTAATTGCCAATCAGTACATTTTCGCTCCGCCTACTGTGATTTGGCGCTAACGTGCAAAGTGTTACCGCAGTGCACCTACACGTGTCACAGCTGGTCCTGAAGCTTCCTGTTTTTCTTACCAAACGTCACTCTTCCGCTGTTTACCACGTCGATGGCGCGGAAGAGTCGAGACACTCGGAGCTCTGTCACTCCCAGGGCCGTGTGCAGGATACACTCCAGCTCTTCCTCCGTTACTCCTTCGTCCTCCTCCTCGTACATCTGAGCCCGAAAAGAACAAGAGGGAAACATCGTCTCAAATATGATCTCAATGTGTCCGATCTCTAGAGGGCGTAGCCTGTCCGACCCAAACGGTCATATTGAGAAACCTGATGAGTGTCAAAACATGACACTCCTGCACATCCACACATGCACACGCACCGTGAAGGCGAGTTTGATGGTCTCCAGCGTTTTGGCGGGTCTGCACACTACAGAGAAGGCGATGACAAACTCGCGCACGTCCATCAAACCCTCATCGTGCTGCGAGACACAAGCGTGATTTTAAATAGAAAGCCAAAAACAAAAAAAAAGTAATTTAAACAAACACTATTATTATCACACCCTGATGACTAAGTGCAGATGAAAAGGAGTTAATGATAATAACATGGGTACTCACCTCGTCGAACAGGGCGAACATGTCGCGCAGCACATCGGACAGCGGCTGCTTCAGGAAGCGAGCGAACTGCTCGGCGTTCTGCTTTATTCCCTGCAGATCCCACACTCTCCGACTGTAATCCTCAATCTCGCTCTTCTCCCGCTTCAGCCTGAACGAACACACACACACAGATGTAGAGAAAATAAATGTACAACATACATAAATTCTACCCTTTAATTCTGCACATAGCAGGCTCATATTAATCTGCTTGTTATGATTCATGTTATCGTTTCTATAGCAACAACTGTACAGTATCACGCCTAGTGGTTTAGACAGATTACTAAAACTCTCTCATACTGAAATGTTATGAAGTAATTTAGGGTTTTTGTAGAACAGTAGGAACAACAACAAAAAAAATAGAAGATTCCAGGGTGTGACATTATGGGAAAATAATCAACTTCAGAGATGTAAAATTGACTCTGCTTCATCACACCACTCATCGACACACTTCCACAACACTGTTTTCTTTCCTAAACAAACTGGTAAGAGCAATTATGAGTCAGTGGTGTGACTGTCTGACTGTGTGTGTGTCTGTGTGAGAGAGAGACAGAGAGAGAGAGTGTAAGGGTGTGTGTCTCACCCCAGTCTGCGGACAAGACGGGCGAACTCTAGCAGACTCGTGTCCACTGGCAGTCTAAGCTGTCCCTCCGCCATGGCCAACTGACAATCCTCAAATGAGTAATCAGTCACGGGGACCTGCAGCGCTCTACACACACACACACACACACACACACACACACACACACACACACACACACACACACACACACACAGAGAGAAAAAGAGAAAGGCACTTTAAAAAATTCTTGTAAGAGCACTACTGTGCTGAAGCTTACTATTTTGCTAGCTATCAAATCTAACAACATAAAAGGAAAACAATGTTAAAATAAAATAAAAAACCCCAAACATTACACACAACCATCCAGACCTTCAACATTTACCTCAGAGATCTTGATTAGTTACTAAGAAAATGTTCAAAACAACTACAATGAGAACGGAATTAGCTTACATTTAGATAAACAGTGGTACCTCGACATATGAACTAAAGGTAAACTAAATGTTTCGATAGTTTGTATAATCAAAAATATGATTATACTGTTGGAAATTGGTAATATCAGTAATATTTACTCAGTAAATAGTTAAATTAGTAAAAATTTACCTCAGATGTGTGACAATTGTAAAATAAACAAAAAGAAAAAACACTTAGCATAACTGCTAACCAACGTTAATCTCACAGATGGAAATATTGTTTCACACATATTGTTTTTAGTTGTTTATTCAATGATAAATTACTGTATAAAAGTATGACAATTTGTATCAGATGGTAACCTTCATGTGTCCTAACATTAAAAACATCAGCATTTTAGGCATTGTGAGGACGATGTTGCTAGGCAACTAGAACAACCTAGCTAATGACTGGCCCCAACGCTTTAGGTTTTATAAAATAAATAAATAAAAATAAATGTATATACTTATATAAAAAAAAACTTAGCAGTATATTTAGTATTAAATTATTTTTATATTTATGTTATATATAATGTTCTTATGATAATATTAATATAATGTACATAGTACTATTTTTATTTTCAGGAGAGGAAAAACACTGTTGCTACAGGAGTCTCCATGGACAATGATGTTTACAGATGACATTGTGCTTTGTAGCGAGAGCAGAGAACAGGTGGAGGAAAATCTAGAGAGGTGGAGGTACGCTCTGGAAAGCAGAGGAATGAAGGCTAGATGTAGCAAGACAGAAGACATGTGTGTGAATGAGAGGAACCCAAGTGGAACCTAAGGCTACAGGGAGCAGAGGGAAAGAAAGTGCAGGACTTTAAGTACTTCGGGTAAACGGTCCAGAGCGGAAAGGAGAGTGTGGAAAGGAGTTGAAGAGATGTGTACAAGCAGGTTGGACCAGCAGGTACAGAAAAGTGTCAGGTTTGTTATGTGACAAGAGAGTATCAGCGAGAATGAAAGGAAAGGTGTACAAGACAGTGGTGAGACCAGCGATGCTCTACGGAGATAGTGGCACTAAAGAAAAGACAGGAGGCGGAGCCGAAGGTAGCAGAGATGAAGATGTTGAGGTTCTCTTTGCGACTAACATGGATAGATAGGATCAAGAATGAGTTCATCAGAGGGTCAACCCATGTTAGATGTTTTGGAGATGAAGTCAGAGGCCAGACTGAGGTGGTTTGGACGTGTTCAGAGGAGAGATTGTGAGCATATTGGTAGAAGGATGCTGAGGATGGAACTGGCAGACAGGAGGTCTAAAGTAAGACCAAAGAGGAGATTTATGGATGCAGTGAGAGAGGACATGAAGTTAGTTGGGGTGAGAGAAGAGGATGCAGAAGACAGGGTTAGATGGAGGCAGATGATTTGCTGTGACGACCCATGAAAGGGAATAACCGATAGACAAAGACCATTTTACTTTTCCTGAAGTATGTATACACATTTTGATTGACTCTGTATAAATAGGGTCGATATAAATCCACAAAAATGGTGGAAATTAGAGTACAACTAAGAACAAACTTTTTACCTCAGATGTGTAGATAAAATTATTATAAAAGGTTCTGTTTGACTGAAAATGTAATTCACCTGCTAATCCAAGTTTTATGGGACCATTAAAATAAATCACAAATAAAGCACAAACTAGCTAATCGTTGAAGCTAATGTTTTAGCTTGCATGCTCATTATACAGATAATATAAAGCCACAGGGAGATGGGATATGAAACAAATTTTTAGACAACAGCAACATTTACCTCAGAAATGTTGATACATTAATAGGAAAAAGCTCAATATAACTGAAAACATACTTAGTGTGTCCGACTAAATGAACTTTCATGGATTATGGGTTCAAAGACGTTATGACAAAATGATAAAATATAAAGAAAAATTATAATAATTCTTGTCACAAGAGTGAAAACCCTGTTGTTAGACACAAGGCTTGGAGACATTACATTACTAGCTAAAATTTTAGCCTTGGCGATTAGCTAGTTTATGCAATGTATGCAGTCAATATTAAGTCCCAGGAGACTAGAAGTGAGACAACATGCCAAAGAACACCAGCATTTGCCTCAGATGTCTAGGCAAAATTATTAGAAAAAAGGTTCTGTATGACTGAAAACAATTAGCATCACCTGCTATTTTGGGGGATAAAAAAATAAATAAATAAAATAAAATCAGGAGTGGAAAAACACTGTTCCTAGTAAACCTGGTGTCAAAGTGCTTAGGCTAAATTTTTTAACTAGTCAGGTCTTATACTGTATATACGATTGATATGAAACTACAGTGAGACTTAAAATGAGACCATCTCTCAGACATTTACCTCAGATGTTTAAATAAAATTATTAGGAAATGCTGTGTGACTGAAAATGTACTGAGCATCACATGCTACAGTAATTGAACTGAAAGGGGGGAAAAAAAACACAAAAAGTCGGTCACAAGTGTAAGAACACTGTTGCTAGGAACCTGGAAAACCTGGAGACAGAATAATCGCCAATGCTAATATTTAATCAAGCTAGCATGCCGACCTTGGGGCTGAGGTAAAGTGGAAATAAGACAGAACCATGGGAAATAAAAGCATTCCCCTAAGATGGCTTCACACACACACACACACACACACACACACACACACACACAAACAGTTTTAAAGATAAAAACGTGGTTTTGGACAGAGGAATTGATGCGGGTGTGGTTTCAGTTTGAGAGAGAGAGAGAGAGAGAGAGAGAGAGAGAGAGAGAGAGAGAGAGGGGCCGGCTGCTAAAGGGAACGGCTGCTAAAACATAAGCGAGAACAGGAACTGACAGGTTTCCAGTTAACCCTGGGTATCACATAAAAAAAAGAACAGATCTTAATGTATGTTTTTGTTCTCTCTATCTTTTCCGTGCTGCCCCGGTACACACACCACTGCGCCGGATTCTTACACAGGTTGCCAGATCGTGTCTCGCAAGCTTTCTAGACACGCATACAGGAACACGGTCGTGCACGCTTCCTTTCCAAGTACACAAAACACACTTGACCTCTCACACACACGCTGAGATGGGAAGAGAGTTAATGACTCTAAAAATACTTAGAAGACCCTGACTGTATGCACGCACACACAATTATGTAAGCATATATGACTATGTTTAGGGAAACTGTATTTCTCTCTCTTTCCCACACACACACACGCGCACACAGAAAGTCAAGGTCTTACTTGGCCATGATGCGTCGCACATTCTGAGCAAAGAGTTGAGGGTTCCTCGCCTCCTCCGAGCTGGGAGTGTATATCGGGAGGAACTGAAACGCCACCACAACAACACAATGTTCAGACGCTCAAAGTTCAAACACACTACGTGGTATTAGTATTTGTTTCGTGTGTGTGTGTGCTCACCTCAATCTCAAAATCATTATGGAGTTGGCACAGAGTGAGCCACAGGATCTTAAACCTGAGATGTAAAATATCGTTATTAAGCGATCAAGAGCACAATGTGTGAATAAATGTAGACGCACACACACACACACACACACACACACACACACACACACACACACACACACACAGTACTGTCTTAGGCGCAATATTATCTGTAGTACAAATTTTGTTATACAAGCTTATTATGTCTTATGTCTTTATTAAGTTTATTCCCTACAAAGATACACCTAAATTTATGAACAACTAACATTACAGAAGAATATTTTCATGCCTGTAAAGAAAGCAACATATTACATGACGGACCAGTTTTCAAATGGGAAAAAAACAAAATCAATAATGTAGACTTCTGGGTTTTGCATGAAAATAGAAAGGAGCGAATGTGACGAAGTTACCAAAAGAACTCGTATTCTTCGTATGTGTGTGTAGGACGACTTTCACACACACCAATTTACCAAACAGAGACTCACCCGCAAGAGAGTAAACTGGTGTGTGTGTGTGTGTGTGTGTGTGTGTGTGAGAGAAAATAGTCCTACACTTCCCCTTCTCCTCTTTCTGGTCTAAATCCCTACAGACATGATTTTTTTCTAATGTAAAGTGCAGGTTAATTAGTTTTATTTTTACTTCATCTTTTTGAATTAATTTTTATATGAATATTTTTGGGTTGTGAGTTGTCATTTTTTATGGGGAAAATTTGATACACGAGTGTTTTGATATACAAGCATGCGGAACGAATTATGCTCACAATCTCACTATTCCGACTAGGATCAACTATATATAAAAAAGTCAGTACTCACGCTCCGGGACCTTGCCACGTCCAAGTGATTGTGTCCTGAAAAAGGAAAAACAAACAAACAAAAGAAAAATCACATGAAATAAGTACAGCATATAAAATGTAACAAAAATGTACTGTATACTTCCCAGGAAAATGGTTTATATTTAATTAAAAAAAGTATATCATGTATATTATATATATATATATGTATATATTTTTTTTACCAGCTGATTGGGATAACGAATAACAACTGGCTGTACAGGCACTGCTGGGATAAAAGCACCTGTGAAAGAAACGAAAAACAAAAACAAATTCAAACATTCAAAAACGTCCAACTGTACTACATACAGTGGGGCAAAAAATTATTTAGTCAGCCACCAATTGTGCAAGTTCTCTCACTTAAAAAGATAAGAGATATCAGATATACCTCTATACAAAATAAGAAAAAAAAAAATCCAGAAAATCTCATTGTAGGATTTTTAAAGAATTTATTTGCAAATTATGGTGGAAAATAAGTATTTGGTCAATAACAATTTAAACTCAATACTTTGTTATATTCTCTTTGTTGGCGATGACAGAGGTCAAACGTTTTCTGTAAGTCTTCACAAGGTTTTCACACACTGTTGCTGGTATTTTGGCCCATTCCTCCATGCAGATCTCCTCTAGATCAGGGATGTTTTGGGGCTGTCGCTGTACCACACAGACTTTCAACTCCCTCCAAAGATTTTCTATGGGGTTGAGATCTGGAGACTGGCTGGGCCACGCCAGGACCTTGAAATGTTTCTTACGAAGCCAATCCTTCAATGCCCGGGTGGTGTGTTTGGGATCATTGTCATGCTGAAAGACCCAGCCACGTTTCATCTTCAATGCCCTTGCTGATGGAAGGAGGTTTTCACTCAAAGTCTCATGATACATGCCCCCTTTCATTCTTTACTTCACACGGATCAGTCGTCCTGGTCCGTTTGCAGAAAAACAGCCCCAAAGCATGATGTTTCCACCCCCATGCAGTAGGTATGGAGTTCTTTGGACGCAACTCTGTATTCTTTCTACTCCAAACACGACGAGTTTTTACCAAAAAGTTCTATTTTGGTTTCATCTGACCATATGACATTCTCCCAATCCTCTTCTGGATCATCCAAATGCTCTCTAGCAAACTTCAGACGGGCCTGAACATGTACTGGATTAAGCAGGGGGACACGTCTGGAACTGCAGGATTTGAGTCACTGGCGGCGCAGTGTGTTACTGATGGTAGCCTTTGTCACTTTGGTCGCAGCTCTCTGCAGGTCATTCACTAGGTCCCCCCGTGTGGTTCTGGTGGTGAGATCTTGCATGGAGTCCCAGATCGAGGGAGATCATCAGTGGTCTTGTATGTCTTCCATTTTCTAATAATTGCTCCCACAGTTGATTTCTTCACACCAAGCTGCTTACCTACTGCAGATTCAGGTTTCCCAGCCTGGTGCAGGTCTACAGTTTTGCTTCTGGTGTCCTTTGACAGCCCTTTGGTCTCGGTCATAGTGGAGTTTGGAGTGTGTCTGTTTGAGGTTGTGGACAGGTGTCTTTTATACTGATAAGTTCAAACAGATGCCATTTATACAGGTAACGAGTGGAGGACAGAGGAGCCTCTTAAAGAAGAACTTACAGGTCTGTGAGAGACAGAAATCCTGCTTGTTTGTAGGCGACCAAAGACTTATTTTACAGAGGAATTTACCAATTAATTAATTAAAAATTCTACAATGTGATTTTCTGGATTTTTTTTTCTCTTTTTTTTGTCTCTCATAGTTGATGTATACCCAAGATGAAAATTACAGGCCTCTCATCTTTTTAAGTGGGAGAACTTGCACAATTGGTGGCTGATTAAATACCTTTTTGCCCCACTGTAGCTTTAAGTGCAACTTGGTAAACTACAGTATTTCTCTATCCGTAATACTACATTTAACTATTTACTTTACATAGTAATGATAGCTAGCTAACCATTCATTTCATCTTTACTCCTTTCTTTTAAAAAAATTCCTTCATCTACAAAAAAGTTACATGTACAACTCATTAATGCGCCAATTTACACAGAGGCAAGTGAAATGTCCCTCTGTAAACCAGACATCACATGATGTTTGCAGGTTTCACCACTACATGACCGTATTTATCTGAACACTATCTATACGTATCTATCTATAAGCAGTGTTTGTGGTTTGCTATGAAAGGCAATCGTCTGAGAGCTTGCAGTTAAAGAAGGAAGGAAGTGTGTGTGTGTACGTGTTGTATGTGAACTAAAGTGCAAACGCATGCACACACACCTGGTTTGAATGTGATCAGGCAGGACCTGTTGGTGCACGTACCCTCAGGAAAGATCATGATCTGTGAAATGGAAAAAAAAAAAAAAAAAAAAAAATATATATATATATATATATATATATATATATATATATATATACTTATTAACCTTGAACTCCAGCTACGTCATTTAGCATTCGACAGCATTCTGCCTGTGTGTGAAGGAACAATTAATGCTTTAAAAGCGCCGCCACTCTACCTGAGGCCACGCCCCTTCAGACTGAGCCCTGCGTTTGATCTCCTCTACGGTTTTCCGCCGCGAGTCCTGATCCGATCTAGACACGAACACGGGCCGGATGTACTTAATCAGAGCTGAAGGGGACAAAACAAATAAATGAATAAAAAGAATAAATATCATCACACACACAGCTTTTCTAACTTTTGAGACGTAAAAGTTGACTAGAAATGGCGAAGCACCAAACACCTCTACATCCGCCGCTCTTGTTAAAATAAAACTGCATGAAGATCAACATTATTAATTGTCTCAATGATTCATTTATAAAAGTTTTAAAGTATGTATAGTGTAACCATGGCAACCATGACCGTGACAATAGCCAAGTGCCTGCGTAGTTTCTATGGCTAAATGTTTGCCCTGGAGTCTGCTCATATCTACATCAGGTCACAGAGAACTGAGAAGTCCTACACGCTTCTCTCTGCAACTGTGTGTGTGTGTGAGTGGGTGTGTGTGTCTACTCACTTCCCCACAGGGGTATGTCCTTGCTCTCTGCTTTCATGACTATGGAGGCCATTGTCATGGTAACAGGCATGGCGTCGAAGTAGGACGAGTGTGGGGCGAGGGTGAGGATGGGCGCCTGGGCAGGCAGAGCCCGACGACCTTTGACCCTGATCCAGTGGAAGCCGCCTGCAAACCACATGGCCCGCATGAGGAAGCGCAGGACGACGTCCACCACCCTGAGGACACATAGGAGAACGAAAAACTACGTTACACAAGTGTGTGTGTGTGCGTGTGTGTGTGTGTGTGTATACGTGTATATCTGGGTATTATATGACCTGACTGTCGCTTAGACAATATTCACAAATCTCTTATTTTAGATACATGAGGAACTCGATGTATGTGTACATGCACAAAATGCATATTCAGTGCAAGTTCAGCAGCTCTATATCTTTCCAAACCACACACGCGCGTGCGCGCACACACACACCACTCTTAACACAAAGGGAGGAAGTGACGAATCATGAAGTCCAGCTGCAGGCTAAAATTCATTTACAACTTCTCTTAGGCAAATGACTCTGGGTGTGCTCAGCTCCCCGTCCATAACACTGCGCTCCCAGGGCCGTATTCATGAAAAACCCTTCGAATGAACAGATTCTCCTAGTGACAAAATTCTTAGAAAATTTGTAAAACTGAGATCATTCGCCAGGAATTCTCCTTAAAATGAAGGTGTAGATCTGAGAACACATACAATTTATTTATGAAGAATCTTGATGTTTTAACACTGATCAAACACTGTTGGTAGCGGAGACGACTTTTAAGAGTCTTAAGAGTTTCTAAAGTAGAGGGCTGTTGCTATCGAATATTTTAGTAATCGAGTATTCGGCCAAAAATTGAATCAATCAATTGAGTAATCGGATAAAATGCACTTTTGCTTAATTAAACAGCAACGTAAAATATATAAGAGAAACAAAGATTCATCGGTTTTCTTTTTAGAAAAACCTACTTTTATTTTTTAAATGCATACAGCATTTTATCAAAAATAAACATTGTCATTATTCACAGTAGAATAATAGAAGGAGTACCTTATACCCCTATCTCACCTATGCGGTTTGACTCGCAGTGAGATGCGGTGTTCGGCACCGTGAACCGCCGCGACTGACGTTTCGCAAAGTTCTGCAAGGTCCGCCATAAAAATTAAACATGTTTAAACATGTGTTTAAGGCGGCTTAAACATATTTAATTTTCACGCAGAAAGATGGAAATGCAATCGCAGCGCCAAAACTTGCGGTGAATCTTGAAGAACCGTACTTCCGGCCACTGCGTGAAACCGCGTAGCTGAGAGAGGGGTATTAAAGTTGACTGAGATGAATTATGTGCATCACAGCACCATACATTCTTATTTTAAAGCCTTTTCTCGAATGCAAAAAAAAAAAGTTTTTCAAATGACTTTAAGGATAAAAAAAAAGCTAAGGCACACATTAAAAGAAATAATTAAACCAAGTTGTTCAACTAAAAGTTTCAAAATCTACATCTCAGGCGTAACATAAGCCTTGACCGACAATTTCTGCTTTCTTCTTCTCTTGTCCTCGCTGATCATTTTATCGCTCCCATCCATTTTGCAGCCGCAACAGAACAGAACGCTCCCTCAGATCAATACACAGCTAACTGTTTGCGTCTCCTTCCGCTTTGTGGGTGACGTAAGCGCTTCTTCTTCGTTGGTGTTCACTGGCGGCTTGCACCCGGAAGCGCGCTGTGTCAAAAGCGTGCTGTCAACAAATAATTGCGCAAAAACATTACGCAAGCTTTTAAAATAAATTGAACGAAGCTTTGAGGCAGAAGATTTTGCCTCGATAATTTTTTGTAATCGAATTACTCGAGGAATCGTTTCAGCCCTATGCAGATGTAAACAACACTTTCTCCAAGCCGTTCTGAATCGCCTCCGTGTTCTTTTTATTTTATTTTTTAACTAATGCGAACTATAAAGCCAACTAGCTCCTAACACAAGGCTGAACCCCAAATCCCGCTCTAACCCCTGATCAAGGGCACTACTTGGTATGTGGACCAAGGGATAGTGCACTAGCTTTCCATGTAACACTATTTGGGATTCGACTCCGGACGTTTATAGGGCCATGTAGTTTTGGATTTATAAAAACCTTCATTTAAAAATTGCTTGACATGTTTACTTGTGTTATCTTGGACTAATATTTAAATTTGTTTGATGATCTGAAACATTAAAGTGTGACAAACATGCAAAAAAAAAAAAAAAAAGAAAGAAATCAGTAAGGGGCCAAACACTTTTTCACACCACCAAGTTTTTCTTTTGTGTATACACCAAGTGTATGTTTTTTGGCTGACTCTGCATGTGTGTGTGTGTTTGTGTGTGCGAAAGAGGAAAATAAAAATCAGAAAATATTATTTTTTTCTGTACATTTATTAATAATTAGTCAGACTGTAAACTGGACTCGCCCGCGACCTGCGATATTTCCTCTGAAGATATTACGATCATGTTCATGCTATGTTCACGTGTCCTGTGATAGAAGCTTTAAAGTACATATCCATAAATAAATTAATAAATAGGAAAATAAACAAAAACAGTAAGATCAGAACAGTTGTGTTTGCTTTAAAAGAGTAAGAGCAGAGAGAACTCAAGAAGAACAGTCAAAGAAGAAATTACAGCCATTACAGCTGTGCCAGATGATGACATACAGTCAGTACGATGGGTATGAAGTCGATATCATGGATGTTTTATGATGTCACCAGGTGTGTGTGTGTTTCACCTCCTCCAGAAGCACTGATGCTCTACGCAGGTCTCGCTGCGTCCTATGGTGGCGATGAAGGCGAAGGGCCACGCCAGCAGCATCATGAACGCAGCGAAGAAGAGGCGCACTGGGAACAGGGTCAACGTCATCACGCCCAGCTGTGCGCACACACACACACACTTTATTACATCATATCTTATCTCATTTATCATTAACTGAACATTTGTGCTCATTAAGTCGTCTGCAAAGATGTAATGGCGTTAGATGTAACTCAGGTGCGCGCAGCAACGACAAAGACGAAGGAGCTCCTGAGGCATGGGGTCTGGGTCTGCTTTAGTAAAACACGAGCAGCTGCTAACATCAGCCTGCACATCTGGCGCACAGCTACATCTTCCTGAATGGCAGGAAACTGAAACTGTTAGAGTAGTATGAGAAACTGTGTTCGTGCGCGAGTGTGTGGGTGTGTGCTGTAGTAAAACACGCCATGTTGATATTGTGAATGAATTATACATGACTTAAGGCCAAAGCTGGCGATAGATTTGGCTACAAACTTGCAACTGCGTGTGGACGTTCTATACTTTTAGGTGGTAAAGATGTCCAACACTAGACAACACGCCCTGAAGATCTTCATTCATCAGACTTCAAAGTCAAACGGCTTTTTCTGTTGAAGCTGCTTTTACAGTCAAATGAAGGCCACGCCCCCAGACCTCTGACTGGAACCACTGAAGTCCCTCATAGAAACTCCATCCATAACTCATCATACAAATGAACAGAAACAATGTCTCCTGACACGAGACTCCGCCCCCAAGCAACAGAACATCAGATACCTTTTGTACATTTTTCTGGCTGCTATCTTCAGGAACTTTAGCTTTGAAACCTGAAAAATCTTACCAAACGAGCATCAGAAAGAATTCAATGAATCATCATCATCATAATATAAAAGGTGTGTGTTTAGGGGGAAAACAAACAAACAAACAAAAAAACAGCCAATAAAAATATGGTGTGAGGAATCTTTTCAGACTTAAAAAGACCTTGAGTGGGACTGTCTTTTTTTTTTTTTTCAAATATTAAAAAGTAGTGACCTAAAATCCTAGAATCAAATAGATCTAGAATATTATAAGATAAATTTAAGAAGAAAAGCATGACAAAGACACATCATTTAAAATATTTTTAAAAAATGAGGAAAATAAAATAAAGAATACAGAAGAAAGAAAAGGTATTTTTAAAAAGAAAAGGATTTAAAAAAAAGAACGAACAAAAAGGGAAAGCAGATAAAAACATTTTTTTTATTTATTGGACAATAACACGGAGTTGAACAGCGGAGCGATGTTAACGTTTGTCTTCATTAAACGCACTACAGGTTTATGCGAGACGGCGGTCACTAAAGTGGTGTTAAAGTCACGCCGCTATCTTATGTCAATGTTTACCTCACAGATAACGCCACTAGTTCACTGATAAGCTTCTTTTAAGAACAAACCCAGGCGAACAGAGGCAGCATTCAGGTACAAACCCGTATTACTAAACGCACAATATCGAAAAAAAAATTAAGTCAAATCAGAAGTAACATTTCTTAAATTAAAAAAAAAAATAAATGTTTTTAGCGTTTAAAATACTTTCACACATACGGTGAAACGTCAAGTATGACATCAAGACATAACATGGCCCAACTCATTTCACCCGACTCGGGGGTTTGCAGTTAGATCCTCGTCACGCCGCATTACTTGTTCGAACTCGTATTTACACTTACACCCTGCGGCTCTAGAAATCTTTTTTTCTTTGTTTAATGAATAGTTCGCGTTACTTTCCTGTGACTGAAATATTAAAGGTTCCTAGAAAGCTGATCCTGGGCTTTGTCTCTGCCTCGACCTTTTGTGTCGCTTTAATGCCAGACGTGAATGAAAAGCTATCGACACACGGAACACGCCTTCACGGGGCATGAAGGACGAGAATAAAACATGAAGCGAAAAAAAAGAGAAGAAGAGAACAAATCTGTCATGCTAATCATTCTCAAAGCTAATTCATCCTTCTGTCCATATGTACATCTCCCTTTCCGATCCATCAATCTATTATTGTCTATTATCTCTATATCTACAATCTCTCCGTCCTGGTCATCAAATGCATCAGTCCAGCTGTCTCTCCGTCCTCAAATTTATTCATTCCCAATCTCTCAGTCCTCAAACCTACCCATCCAGAAGCCTCTCCATCCGCAAACCTATCCGCCCAACCACCCCTCCATCAGTCTCTCTCTCTCTCTCTCCATACCCCAGTCCCCGTCTCTCTCTCTCCATACCCCAGTCCCCGTCTCTCTCTCTCCATACCCCAGTCCCCGTCTCTCTCTCTCTCTCCATACCCCAGTCCCCGTCTCTCTCTCTCTCTCCATACCCCAGTCCCCGTCTCTCTCTCTCTCCATACCCCAGTCCCCGTCTCTCTCTCTCTCCATACCCCAGTCCCCGTCTCTCTCTCTCTCCATACCCCAGTCCCCGTCTCTCTCTCTCTCCATACCCCAGTCCCCGTCTCTCTCTCTCTCCATACCCCAGTCCCCGTCTCTCTCTCTCTCCATACCCCAGTCCCCGTCTCTCTCTCTCTCCATACCCCAGTCCCCGTCTCTCTCTCTCTCCATACCCCAGTCCCCGTCTCTCTCTCTCCATACCCCAGTCCCCGTCTCTCTCTCTCCATACCCCAGTCCCCGTCTCTCTCTCTCCATACCCCAGTCCCCGTCTCTCTCTCTCCATACCCCAGTCCCCATCTCTCTCTCTCTCTCTCCATACCCCAGTCCCCGTCTCTCTCTCTCTCTCTCCATACCCCAGTCCCCGTCTCTCTCTCTCCATACCCCAGTCCCCGTCTCTCTCTCTCCATACCCCAGTCCCCGTCTCTCTCTCTCCATACCCCAGTCCCCATCTCTCTCTCTCTCTCTCTCTCTCCATACCCCAGTCCCCGTCTCTCTCTCTCTCTCTCCATACCCCAGTCCCCGTCTCTCTCTCTCTCTCTCCATACCCCAGTCCCCGTCTCTCTCTCTCTCTCTCCATACCCCAGTCCCCGTCTCTCTCTCTCTCTCTCCATACCCCAGTCCCCGTCTCTCTCTCTCTCTCTCCATACCCCAGTCCCCGTCTCTCTCTCTCTCTCTCTCTCTCTCTCTCCATACCCCAGTCCCCGTCCCTCTCTCCATCCCTCAGTCCCCGTCCCGTCTCTCTCTCCATACCCAAGTTCCCTCTTCTCTCTCTCTCCATACCCAAGTTCCCTCTTCTCTCTCTCTCCATACCCAAGTTCCCTCTTCTCTCTCTCTCCATACCCAAGTTCCCTCTTCTCTCTCTCTCCATACCCAAGTTCCCTCTTCTCTCTCTCTCCATACCCAAGTTCCCTTTTCTCTCTCTCTCTCCATACCCAAGTCCCCATCTCTCTCTCTATACCTCAGTCCCAGCCCTCTCTCTCTCTCTCTCTCTCTCTCTATACCTCAGTCCCCGTTTCTCTCTCTCCATACCTGTTCCAGTCTCTCTCTCTCCATACCTCAGTCCCCGTCTCTCTCTCCACCCGTCTAGCCGCCGCTCTGTCCTCAAAACTATCCGTCCAACTGCCCCTTCATCAGTCAGTCCTTCAGTCTCTCTCCCTCTCCATACCCAAGTCCCCGTCTCTCTCTCCCTATACCCAAGTCCCCGTCTCTCTCTCTTTCTCCCTATACCCAAGTCCCCGTCTCCCCATCCCTCAGTCCCCGTCCCTCTCTCCATCCGTCCCTCTCTCCATCCCTCAGTCCCCGTCCCTCTCTCCATCCCTCAGTCCCCGTCCCTCTCTCCATCCCTCAGTCCCCGTCCCTCTCTCCATCCCTCAGTCCCCGTCCCTCTCTCCATCCCTCAGTCCCCGTCCCGTCTCTCTCTCTCTCCATACCCAAGTCCCCCTTTCTCTCTCTCTCCATACCTCAGTCCCCGTCTCTCTCCATCCCTCAGGCCCCGTCCCTCTCTCCATAACCCAGTCCCCGTCCCTCTCTCTCTCTCCATACCCAAGTCCCCTTCTCTCTCTCTCTCTCTCTCCATACCTCAGTCCCCGTCTCTCTCTCTCTCCATCTCCATACCCCAGTCCCCCTCTCTCCATATCTCAGTCCCCATCTCTCTCTATATTCAAGTCCCCGTCTCTCGCTCTCCCCATCCCTCAGTCCCCGTTTCTTTCCATCCTCCACACAGATGCTAGTTATTTGTGTAATGCTAACAGCATCCCCGCCTTCTTAAACAAAAATCTCAACCACAAAAAGCTCTAAAAACAGAACAACAAACAGAATGAAACGATGTTTCAGGTTCCTTTAAGTTCCTCATTTGGCAGAAAGTCATCATTTATTTAGCTGTTAAAGCCTCTTAAAGAGCTTAAAGTGAGAGAAACGCTAGCTAGCAAAGCGGAGTGCTAGTTAAGGCCCTGAGCCAAACCAGTAGCGGCCAATAAAAACAAAGTATGGAGGAGAAATACACAGAATACAATAGATAAAGAAATAAAACTTGCTACAGGAACGGAGGTCATTCTGAACACATTTTAAAAAATACAAAGGAAAATGGGATATTTACTAAAATAAGACTAAAAAGGAAGAGCTCGCGCACGTTGGCTAACTCGGTTTAGCTTAAGCTGGAATGGTGATGCGAGTTAGCATCGAGACTAAACCACACAAATAAATGAAAATAACTTCATAAAAACCTGTTGCTGTATTTTGTTTAAAAGTGAACTAAAATGTGATAGAAATGTGACGTCACAGAGGTTGCATTTTATATTCGACGCAAGCAGTTAAACGTGATGCCTTAAAAAGAGAGAGAGAGAGAGAGAGAGAGAGCATTAACTTCTCAAAACAATGCCTGTTGCACACTACGAGGTGTTTCGACTCAAATGCCATTCATTTAATTTAACTTGCAAACCAAACTGTATCTAAAATCTAAAAAAAACATTAACATGAACTCATGAATAAAACAAGCCGGGACACGAATGCACGTGCATCCACCCAAATGAAGTGAATACTTTTTTAAATTTTTTTTATGATGCATTTATAATAATTTAAAAATAAATATATATATATACACACACTACATTTGAAAAGGACTGGCAGAAAGCGCGAGAGCGCGCGAGCCAGATGATGTGCTGCTGTGCGCACGTGCACCAGGCATTGAATTATGGCAGATGTTATAAAGCATTATGCACGTCTTCTGCACCATCATCACAACTCACTGCGCGCGCGCGCACGCACACACTACACACGTTCTGCTCTGCTCACCTGAAGCTTCTGGAGCAGTGTGAACCTCAACTCGTACACGAACGGGTTTCTGAAAGGGAGAGGCAGCTCCTTCTCCCCGTCCTCTCCTCCATCCTTCCTGCAGTCCGGCAGCCTCATCTCCTCCGAACAGCCTGAGCTCCACACGAGATCCGCGCCCGGTGATGATCTATCTCAGCGTCCTTCCAGGTGAGGGAGAGCCCGATATTAATCCGATCATGTGTTTCTTCTGCGTGACAGTCGCTAAAATCCCGCCGGATTATCAGACACACACACACACACACACACGGAGGGACAGAGACGCGCGCAGGATCTGGCCCGGGGGGAACTCGACTACGCATGCGCATGGGCCGTCCTTGGGTGCGTCTCAAATCAGAGGCTTTCTCCACCCCGCGCTCCCGTGGTGACGCTGTTTTCAACGCCCCTTGTGGACTTGCTCACTTTCCTTTTAGTCATGTCGCCATCTCAATAACCCCCTAAAGCTGCATTTTAGCAATTATCCGTTTTGCTGTTGTTTATGCATTCTTCTTCTTCTTCTTCTTCTTCTTTGCCTTTCAGGGCTCTCCACAGGGAATCATCTGCCTCCGTCTAACCCTCTCCCTCTGCATCCTCTTCTCTCTTCTCAGCTAACCTCATGTCCTCTCTCACTGCATCCATAAATCTCCTCTTTGCGCTTCCTTTAGACCTCCTGTCTGGCAGTTCCAACCTCAGCAACCTTCTACCGATATATTCACAGTTTATATACACACAAAAAGTGCTCATACGGAGGCCCTTGAGGAAGATTGGTGGAATTTATTATTATTATTATTATTATTATTATTATTATTATTTTTAATCTGAGGAAGAAAGAAAAAAAAAAAACAGGACATGGGATGAAAAATAAATAATTAAATAAAACCTGGAGAGAAAAAAGGGCCGACCCAGTCCAGTGAGTGGCAGTAATGCACTTAAGAGCTGGCTGCCAAACGCTAAAAAAAATAAAATAAAGAAGAAGCAAATAGGCGAGATAATACACGGATTAGAGTTACACGTGCGTCGTTAAACAGGCATGGAGAGAATTTCTGTGTTTTACTTTTAGCTTGGCCTAAAATATAAAGACATTCAGTTTGTACTGCCCTTTCTGTATGTTGCCGCAATGTGGCCTCAGGCGTTGAGCTCAATGAGATCATTGGGATCTGAACCATTTGAGATAATGCAAGAAAGTGGGCTTTTGTTTGATATTGGCAATGAAAACATTACAAAACACAATCAAATTATAAGATCAAACTTTATTAATCCTGGAGGAGATTCTTGTGCCAAAGACTGTTCCAAGAGCAAAGAGAGTAAAAAAAATGCATGCAATGAAGTAATAAAAATTATTTGTAAAAAATCTAGACATAGGATAGATAAAAGTAGATTACAGCAACCAGTAGCAATAGAAGAGCTGATAATAATTTGCGCAGCAGCAATGACGAGTAATATTGCACATGATATTGCTAAATGATATTTCACATTATATTCTAACTCACTCACTCATCATCTGTACCGCTTAATCCTGTGTTCAGGGTCGCGGGGGGACCTGGAGCCTATTCCAGATGTGCCAATCCATCTTAGGGCACATACTCACTCATTCACACCTTACCAGGAGTTTTTTTGCATGTCTTTGGACTGCGGAAGAAAACCGGAGGACCCGGAGGGAACCCACCAAGCACAGGCAGAACATGCAAACCCCATGCCCACAGAACCCAGATCGAGCCCACCACTATGCAAATATGTAAGAATGGGTCACATGAGAGTTTTATATATTTCTGATGATATTCCCATATTCCGGTAGTGGTACAATTAACACAGTATGAACACAGTTTGATGTCTCAAGTCTCCCTGTGATTATGCACTGGCAAGGCTTCCACATAAAACACATATTTCTTTTAATCGCCATTGACATATGCTGTGTTGCCGGCACGGATCTGTGCCACATGGGTTTTAAAGTCTATTTGAAATTAAAGTTCCTAAAATGTGGTTTTATGTCCATAGTCGTGGCTTAATTTCCCTCCTCTGATGTCCTCGGGTCCAGAAGCTGTGCTCTTCAGAATATCCACGTCCGACCCCTGATTTTTTGAAAATATCATTCTGATTCTGAGTTTTGTGCTTAAAATACAATTCTAAAGGAAACAAATAAGTACATGACCCTTTGTGTTAAAAGGAACCGAAATGACAGACCCTCCTGCTCTTATTAATGATGCAGGTAATTAAAGGTTTTATATGAGTATTAAACATATAGTATATATGTTTCTGTTGAGAGAAAGGTTTTAAAGATGTCTCTTCTCGTTTCACGTATTCTCGTGGTTTAATTATTACCTATTATTAAAAAAAAAAAAAACATTTTCTTTCTCCATTCACACGAACATTTATTTCTCTTCACGAGTGTCTCAGAGTGTCTCTGCTGCCATCTGGTGGTTGCTAACCGCACTTACAAGATATTGTTAGAAAGAAAAATAATACAGAGCTGCTGCCTTCTAGTGGCAGTGAGGCGAACTTGCATCTAATAACGAGACAGATCATTTGACTCAGGCTACCAAAAAGAGCCGATTCTTTCAACATATAAACGGCTCACTACGATTTAGAAACGCCCTTTCTGAACCTGCGCCAAACCTCAGGCTGTGTCACAGGTCACATCAACAACACCATCATCATCAATGAACAGGGCATGTGGTTTGGGTCGCCGAGTGCACACAAGGCCGTAAAATATTAATCTGGTCTTTATGTTGTCTTATCCAGAGCGATTTACAAAAGTGCTTTAGTTTCCGTCATTGGATAGATCCTTACACTGGGTTACTAGGTTGCCAGGTTAGACATCCACACTGGACTGAGATGATATCTATGTGGACTATATAGTGAAAATAATGACTAGGATCTGTGGTTTGGGACACGTCCACCGTGGACAGACAACTGTGTTTATTTTTCACTCATGAGGCCTATATAATGACTTGGGTGTGGGGTTTGAGACATGGCACCTTCACAATGTACTGATGATGGAGTTTGTCTCCTCTACAGTGAGTAGGGTGTGTGGTTTGGGACGCGTACTGATTTGGGACACGTACTGATCATGGTGTTTAGCTACCTACTGTACTGTATATACTGAATACAGTGTTCGGTTTGGGACACATGTACAGTAGACTGACAATGTTGTTTATGTTGTCTAGATGAGTAGCTATGGCGTGTGGTTTGCGACATGTCCACATCGTCCTGCTGATGCTGTATGTTGGGTGTGTGGTTTGGGACACTCCCGCGATGTACTGGTGCTTGTTTGTTAGTGACTTGGGCGTGTGGTTTGGGACACGTCACGTCCACAGCGTACTGATGATGGTGTATGTTGGGCGTGTGATTTGGGACAGGTCCACTGTGGACCGACGAAGGGTGTTTGTGTGTCCTGTTTACCGTCGCCATGTGTGGTTTGGGACACGTCCACAGTGCGCTCACAGTGAAGTACTCGTCTTTTCCACACTCCTCTGTTTTCCTCTCCGTAGGGGAACGCTGTGTGTACAAACCGCCACATCTCATTCTGGCCAAATGTCATCGGGATTGATTTTTACAGCTGAATTACAATTCTAATCATCGGTGTAGAACGGCGTGTAAAGCCGCCGCCGGCCCCCGGGCTACGCTCCCAAATTGAACACGGCCTGAGAAATTGTATCGGCGGCAAGAACACGTTGTTTACTTCATGTCTTTAAATTGCATTTCTTCCGCTTTAATTTCCACACAATCCCCTTTTTCTGACTTTCCTCTCTCTATCCTTTTTTTTTTTTTTTCCCAGCAGCCTCGGCGTATGCAAATGGCACGACCCGAGGCGCACTCGGGAAGCTTGGCGAGCCACGCTTTCACCGTTCAAAATGGCGTCCAATCAGGCGGAGGCGCAGGAGTGTGACCGTGGTGTTGTACGAGAGGATGTATGATATTATAACTCAATATAGCCACATGTTTTTCCACATCAATAAACCAGAGCAAGGGTTTAGAGCAAGTGTACACACACAGGAAGAACAGGTGAGAAGTACAGGTAGCTCCCATCATCCGCTGATTTACAATCGCTCGACGCCAAACCTGAAATAAAACCCATCGTGTTGATGACTCATCAGAAATGAGTGAAGGTGGTCCAAGATATGTAGACGGACAGTGCTGGTGAGGTGAGGAGTGCCGTAGGTTTAAGGTGAGGAGTGCTGACCGACTGGTTTAAGGTGAAGGTGAGACTGCACCAGGGATCTGATCTTAGTCCCTTCCTGTTTGCGGTGGTGATGGACAGGTTGACGGATGAGGTTAGGCAGGAGTCCCCATGGACTGTGACGTTTGCAGATGATATTGTGATCAGTGGCGAGAGGAGGGAGAAGGCCCGAGAGGAGAGAAGAGGAAGGCTCGAGGAAGGAGGTTTATGGATGTGGTGACGGAGGACATGCAAATATAAAGAAAATTATATGATACTCACTCACTCACTCACTCATCATCTATACCGCTTAATCCTGTATTCAGGGTCACGGGGAGCCTGGAGCCTATCCCAGGAGACTTAGGGCACATGGCAGGGTACACCCTGGACAGGGTGCCAATCCATCGCAGGGCACACAGACATACACACATACACTCACTCATTCACACACTACGGGCAATTTGGGAACGTCAATTAGCCTAACCTACATGTCTTTGGACTGTAGGAGGAAACCGGAGTACCCGGAGGAAACCCACCAAGCACGGGGAGAACATGCAAACTCCATGCACACAGAGACGGGAATCGAGCCTGGCCGGGGATCGAACCCGGACCCTGGCGGTGCAAGGCGACAGTGCTGACCACTACACCACCGTGCCGCCTTAATTATATGATAATATAAGATAATAAATTTATGACTTTATATTGTTAAAAATATTACTTTGTTAAGGTTAGTTGCGTTTACTTTTTTTTTTGTTACAGTAAAATAAAAAGATATTTAAAAAAAAACGTTTACAGTTTACTAACAACAATAACAAAAAAAAAACCCACACATGATGATAATGTGAATTGCGTACAGAAGTTAATTCCGTATTCTATGTTTGATTTACACTGCGCTCCTCCTGTGTGACATTCCGACATCCCAGAATGCACTGCGGACCCTGTTCCGAACCCTGAAGCCGAGATGGTTTCTACAGTATCTCTCTAGCTCGTGAGTGTGGAATGCGAGGGGAGGGAAAGGGAAAGCTGTTACGCTGGTCCGGTATCGACAGACTCGAGTGTTCGCTGAGTGGAAGCTGATTTACTCCTGTGAGCGAGTCGAGATAAGAGTCACGCCGCCGCTGACCTCTGCCTCGTCTCTTACTTTAAGGTTATCCGACTCGAGTGGAAATGAAAACTACTTTTCAAGTCTACTTTCACCTCGAGCGCGTTCGGCTGGTTTAGGGTTCGGAGTATAATGTGCCCCAAATGCTGGTTACCGCTAACTGAGGGGAAAAAACAACACTCTATAACTTTCCTTCCTACTGAGGTTGCACCTACGGTAGATTACCCGAAATGCACTGTGAGGATGAAGAGCGCGACATTCCTATACAGCACAAGAAGTTCGCAGCTAGCTACAGTAGCAGTAGGGCTAATCTCAGGATGTGCTAATCGACAATTAACACACTGGCTAGAAGACTTCTAACGAGACTTCTTGTAAACACTGAAGGAAGTGTCTCTCTCTACCGCAAGCGTTTACTGTACATCAGCTAGCTATCACGGAAGGATTAGCATTAAGGACACAGCCCTTACCTTCGTTAGCATAATATAAAACTGTATTCATGGTACAAATTAAATATGAAATTAATTAATGTTTGTTAGTAGAAATGTATAATTGCTTTAGAAAGTATGAGAAATAAATCTATAAAAGCATTTAAAAGCTGCTTTGATAAGTCACCATTGCTAACACCACCTTTGTTTTGCTAGTTTAAGTGTCTTTGCCTCAGGAGTGCATTTATTTTCCTCTCAGCTGTGCTTCCCTTTATTTATGTACTGTTTTACACACACACACAAATGTTTATGGATGCTAATTTGTGTTTGGAGTATTAGCTAACTAGCATCTTAGATATCAAGATATAGACAAGATATCAGAGTACTATAATTATTAGCTGTACTTCTCGAGGCACAGGGAGAGAAATCATGCTAACAGTCAGCGTTATTAAATGACTGATTTTCCTGAAAATTACTCTCCAAGCCACCAGCACTCGTCCGCACAGCTAAAACATGCTAACCCCAGACTGATGTAGCATCACAAAGTGACCTTCAGCTCATCCTTTAGCCAGCCATGTCTTTCATCGCCATAAAAAACGGACAGCAACACGTGGAGACGCTCGGAGCGCAGCAGAAATTTGGCTGAGCATCTGCGCTGATGACGGGTGAATCAAGTCGAGGAGGAGAGAAAAAAAAAACCCCAGTTCAGCTCGGGTTTCTTCCCGACGAGAAGAACAAAACCGCTGCTGTTATTCAGACCTTGAGCAAACAGTGTCGGTCCAGCCTGAGAAGCATCAGGGTAAAATGTCACACATTCACACACACTCACACACAGGTCCAACATGGCTGAAAGATGCTAACGCCAACTGGCTAGTGTGTTTTAGCTGTAAGAATCTTATCGGAGTTAAGCTAACTCTGTAGAGAAATGTTCAGCAGCTGTTAAAAAAAAGAGCCGCGGCACAACTTTAACTAAGTTATGATCTTGTTTTACTTAATGATTTATCCTTCAAAGTATATCTAAGTGAGGATGATCTACCAGGATGACGCTAAATAGTTGAACCATAACGAATCTCATATTTAATAGAGCTCTACAGCGAATGAACGTTTAGCTAATGATCCAGTCACATCTTCTCATTGTAAGGTGAGGTAGTCTAGCTTAATATCTTTCTTTTATTTATTTTATTCTGTATTTGAGTGTCAAGCGTCTGTGGTGTCATTGTGGGCGTTTCCCACCATTGACAAAAATAGTTAATGCAGAACATACTGTATATACCAAGTAACTGCACACAAGAACACAGAAATGTACATTTATTAATATGCTTTAAACTGAAAAAAAAAACTGTTCATATTTTTCATTTCTAATTTTGTGACAATGAATTATTTAACATATTATTTTTATACATTTTATTATTATTATTATTATGTTAAATTGAAGCTGAAGCTCTCAGGAATGTTTCAGTTCCATCAAGTTCCAGCTGGGGGAGCTCTAGTGATGTTCAATCATCTGGAGAGAGAGAAGGAAAGATCGAGAGTGAGAGAGAGAGACAGAGACAGAGATAGAGACAGAGACTTGACTTTAAATAAAACTTAACTGCCACACAGAGAGGTACAGAGAGAGCGAGAGAGAGAGAGAGAGAGAGAGAGAAAACGACAGATGGGGACAGTGAAAGAAGAAAAGAAGAGATAAAGAAATGGAGACAGTGATGGACAGTTAAAGAGAGAGAGAGAGTGAGCGAGTGAGATTTTAGTTTTCTGATCTCAGAGTCTGATCTGTTTCCTGTAGTTTTTATTGAAAAAAACAAAACAAAACAAGGGGCACTGTTTAACCTTGACACGTCGCAGGTTCACTCATTTGCTTTTAAAATTTTATTTTAAAGGAGGGAGTGCCCAGTGTCAGAGCAGTAACGGTAACTTCGCAGACGTTCTACAAGCCGAAACCGATGACGTCTGGAACAAAGCGTGTTTTGTCAAAATCAGTCGACTTACAGCTGCATCTTTCATACACCCGAATCTGTTCCTGTCCAACATGGCCGACGTATCGCCCCAGCTAGCAACAGCGGCTAATCATCTGTCGCGGACACCACCTGGTTCTGCTTATCACGAAGGGCTTCGGGTTGCAGCTCCACTCAACCCCGAACACCTGCTCCTCCTCTGAGCCTCGCCTCACGCTCATGAAAGGACTTTTTTGAGCAAACGCCGGCTTTTATACCTGATATCCGGCTCGATATTCCATATCTGAGTCTTTGATTTCCAGCCAAGCCGAGTGCCGGGGTTTCAGACAGCCGGCAGAATGAATGTCCTTTGAGTGAACGGATAGAGTCTCCCTCTCTTGGCTTCCTGTGCTGAGAGAAAGACAGCTAGGCAGATAAAAGACACCAGGTGGACGTGGCTTCAAACAACATAAATCCAGGAGACTAGTTGAACACTAGCTGCGAGAATGAATTACATCATGAATTTGTAGGAAACTCGTTACAAAAAGCAAGTCTTCAGGAGTGCATTCTAAACTCCGTAACAAAATATCTTACAGAAATTCATGGTATAGTCACAAAACCGGTGTGCTCGGCAACAGCAGTTATTAGTTTCTAGATCAGACGACAAATGACAAAATCAGAGCCTCGGGCGTTGTGTACCGCTGCATCGTTTCAAAATTGAAAGCTTGATCATTGAAGTATTGATTTTCACTGAAACAGGTTTTTTTATTTTTTTATTTTTGTGGTTGTTTTTGTTCATCGTCTTGCCTTAGGGGATTTTTTTTTTTAATGTTTACAATTTTACAAAAATGATCAACAATTGAAAAATTGTAATGTTTAAAATGGAGGTCTGGTGAGAAGGGGTTGAGGGAACTTTAAGGGGAGGAGCAAATTAATGGCTCAATAGCTTTTAATTAAGCAAAAAAAATTAAATAAAGAAAAATAAAGAAGAATGGGGGGAAAAAGCTATAAAGCCTTAAGTTTTATCCATATTATATATTAAATATTTGCAATTATTATTCTACAATTGTTATTAGTAAAATAGAAAAGCTGATTAATTTATTTATTCTAGCTGAATAACAAACGTTAGCTGTTTAGACGTCCTTACATTTGAAAAATTCATAAATGAAAACGCTAGAAAATAAATTTTTAGATTTGATTAGATTTGTGTTCTCATCCAGAGGCCTTTTTAGGCGAGTAAGAGCTCGCAAACAAGTATTTCCATGAATAATGCATAAAGGTGCTCGATTTTGGAACAGCGCAAAAAAATTCAATTGAATAAACCCACGATGTGGGACCCTGACCATGTGTGAAAAGATGACGGCGCTAAAACAAAGCTAGCGCTAATCCCGTGTAAGTGCGTGTGAGTCAGCGCACTACTCGGGAAACTTGTTGTAATTTGGATGTTTTTGTGTCCGGCGCGGTGACACGCTACAGAACCGGCCTGCGTATCTCTGTTTAGGGTCAGGGGCGAGGAAAACGAAGGCGCTACACCCTGTTTGGTGTACGATACGCCGTAACGATATTCATTTTTCTGGTTGTTGGCATTGATGCATGTGTAGCAAGAGATACGTAATGCATATGTAACCTGAAGGCCTTTAAATAAACATGTAGCTCTTTATCTGCATTCGCAGGTTGGTAAGATCCATCAATGTTCTCGAAGCAGGACCTCGTAGAACACACACACACACACACACACTCTTTCACTTATACACACGCACCGTGAATATCATCACCACCTCATGCTTCGTTGATATCATCTTGAATTATTTTCATGGAATTTCCTCTTAAATTCTTTTTAAAGATGAGTAGGATAAGAGGAAAAAAGGGGCTTCCCTCATCCCTGGGCCGAAGATAACTAGGGTTTATTAATGACCTGCCACGGGACGAGGGGTAATTAACGTCTTCCTCCCGCTTTCCTGGACAAATTTTGTTGATTGTCTGATAAGCGCGGTACACGGCCGAGCGAAAGCGGGACGAAAGAGAAGATGGCTATCAGGCCCGGCTATTGGATTTGTTCAGGAACAGCGTCTGTATCAGCGCTCCTCACCTGCGCGTAGTTAATTACTGTACGGCATGCAGATGGGAGGGGGGAAAGAAACCCTCATCCGTTTCCATTTGACGATTGGATTTTACGTGTGTTTCGCATAAAGGCGCGAACCTCGTTAGCTACAAGCTGGGTTTAATGGATCGCCGTTATTACAGCCGCAAACCGATTGAGTCTGGATCTGCATTTTGTTGGATCGAGTCCCTGGAGACCATCAATAACAAACATCCTCCAGGTGTCGAAGAGCTCACACCGAGTCCCGGACTCTGATTGGTCAGAAGGCGATGATGAAGTTTCTCGAGCAGCAGCTCTGATAGGAGTGCAGCCACAAAACATCGGAGGAGGTTACCGTGTTCATATATAGTGACACCAATATGAACAGGTGTACGAGGTTTGTGGAACATCATGTATGGAAGGAGTCTCCAGCTGCAACTTTACATTTTATGACGTTTCCTGGACAGTCGAGTTTACACTTCACTGAAGGTCCTCTCTAACATGACAAGCGGAGCTTGATTTTTGGATTAATTGTCACTAAATTGCTTTGATTAGCATGTATAATATAAGGATATCAGGCTTTTATAACTGTATTAAAGGTCCCATATATATGACTTTCAACACCAGCTCCAGCATAGCACCCCAGGCTCCCTTTCACTCCTCCTCCCAATGTGCCACGCCCCTCCAGAGAAAAGCGGAGCTTAGCAACAGACTGGGGGAGGGGGCTTCTTATATTATCTCCCTACGGTGGGAAAATCTAATTGTCTTGTTTCAAACCCGGGTCAATACAAAAGTAGAACTTGGGAAGAATAAACACTCGCTAAAAATAAAAAATAAAAATAAAAATGTATACAGTGTATAACCATAAATTGTATCAGATATCACGATACGACGTTTTAGTCATATCGCCCGACACTACTCATCAACATGATTAAAATAGTACTTTTATTTTCAAATAATCTAAATTTAAACTACACCATGAATACTTCAACAGGCCTCCGGTGGTAGCTAGAGCCGAACATTGTGCTGAGCATGAAATATGAATCGCCATTTGTAATGGGCCTTTGTGTTGCTCTCTGCTGGGACGCCGTTGTTCCTCGGCAGGGAAAGTAAACCAAACCGCTGGGGACAGAGAAAATACATTTCATGCGACACTGTCAGTGTAATTATCTTCCTTCCTTATTATATTTTATTCAGCACCGACGTGAAGCTCAGTGAGGTGGCGAAGTCATGCATGGCAGGGATGCCATATTATAAGTGTCTGTGTGTGTGTGTGTGTGTGTGTGTGTGTGTGTGTGTGTGTGTGTGTGTGTGTGTGTGGATCATGCATCAATTTAAAGAAGAAAAAACAGGTAGAAAACATGGATGACTTTGTATAAAACAAACGAAGTACAAGAAAGACTCTCGTCCTAGCATGTCTACTCTCATTGAAACATCTGAGCTAAAGCAAAGCCGCAGGACTTCCCAGCTGATCTCTGATTGGTCAGAAGGTTTAGATTAATTTTCTCACAGTACAACAGCCAGAAATTGCAGGTTAACTTTTAACGTTAACTTTAATGCACTCATTCTAATACGCTATTGTTTCTATAGCAACAGCTCACTCATAGGGATTCGTTACAGACAGATTCATTGCTAGCATCATCCTAACATCCACCAGCAAATCTGAGTGGTAACCAGTTAGCATGATACTGCATTAGTGACGCTAGTACACGTGGAGTAATTGTGTTTTCTTGCCACACTTTGGGTCCCGTAGTACCAATTGAGCATGGTTTAAATGCCGCAGCCTTCCTGAGTTTTGTTTTATATATATACATACACACACACACACACACACACACACACACACACACACACACACCTCAGGTAAAATTTTGTTGTGTACTGTGAGACCTGAGACTGACCCCATTTAAAAGAGGCCAAGCTGTGCGTGTGCGTGTGTGTGTGTGTGTGTGTGTGTGTGCTCAAATACGGTAGGTGCTGTCAGTCACACAGTCTTCAGGATGGTCTCTCTCTCTCTCTTACACACACACACACACGCACACACACACACACACACAGCCCCCAGCTTAAACACAAATCGACCCTGACCCTGACAGACGGGAGTGAAAGCAGAGCGATGCTACGGCTAACGTTTATCGCGTTTCTCCTCTTCTGCAGCACACGTTGTTCAGTCTCTCACACACTCTCCCGCGCTCTTACACACTCACACACACATGCTGTCAGGACCTCTTACAGCCTCTTTCATCATTTGACAAGGATCAGATTGGGCCCGGGTTGGAGAATGCTGCTCGTTCCTGAGTGAGGCCGCGCTGGAGGTTATCAGCGCAAAACTGCAGCTCAAATCGGCTTTTATCGGAAAACGCTTTGATTCTCGGACGTCGCCGAGCTCAACAACCCAGCACAATGTTTTTTTCCCCCCCCTCATCCTTGCGTAGAAAAAATGATTTTCCAGCCAATATTTTGAACCCACAAATACAGTCTTATGCAAAAGTTTAGGCACCCCTTGATAAATAACAGATTTTGGTGATTTTTTTAATTGAAAAGATGTTAACACAGGCTCTCTTGGAAATGGAGAAAATGCACAATATTTTCAGCAAACACTGATGCATAGTTATCTCTTATGCCATAAATAATAATAATAATAAAAAAAAGAAAAAAAATATTATTATGGCACTGTGTAAAAGTTTGGGCACCCTAAGAGTCTCGGATTCTTTTAACAAGGTTTCAGATCTTAATCAGCTCGTTAGATCTGATGCATGGCAACAGCTGTCATTAGTAAATGCCAATTTCAAAGCTTTACAAATACTTTGACTCTTCAAACCTTGTGCACAAGCTTGCGGACACTCAACAATCATGTGTTCCTCTAAGCAGCTGTGTAAGACTCTGAAAATGTAAGTTATTGATGCTCACAATGCAGGAGAAGCTACAAGAAGATAGCAAATCGTTGTCAGCTTGCAGGTTCCACAGTGAGAAATGTAATTAAGAGATGGCAGTTCAGGGGAACTGTGGAGGTCAAGATGAGATCTGGAAGACCAAGAAAAGAGAGAACTGCTCATATGCTGGTCAAAAAGACAAAATCAAAACCCCCATTTGACTGCAGGAAGATTCAGCAGCCTCAGCAGAGTGGTGGTGCACCGTTCCACAAGACCTTCATGGAAGAGTCAGCAGAAGAAAACCTCAACGTCAGAAGTCTGCAGCAGAACATCTATAGAAGCCTGATGTGTTTTGGAAACAAGTGCTGTGGACTGATGAAGTTAAAATAGAACTCTTTGGCCACAAACAGCAAAGGAGAAAAAAAAAAGAGCTGCATTTCATGAAAAGAAAACCTTGCCAACTATTAAGCATGGAGGTGGATCTATCATGCTTTGGGGTTGTGTTGCAACCAGTGGCACAGGAAACATTGCACGGGTGGAGGGAAGAATGGATTCCACTAAATACCAGCAAATTCTGGAAGGAAACATCACTTTGCAAAACATCATTTGCAAGCTGTGATATCGGCCAGAGGAGGTGTTACTAAGTACTGATTATGTAGGTTGCCCAAACTTTTTTTTTCACAGTGCCACAATAATGTTTTTATTTTTTATCTTTGTCAATTTATCAATTTATGGCATAAAAAGTAACTATGTACAATGTTATATTCACACATTCACACATATTGTGCATTTTTCTCCATTTCCAAGATAGACTGTGTTAACATCTTTCCAATTAAAAAATCATCAATATCTGTTGTTTATCAAGGGGTATATGTAATAACAAAAAAAATTAAGAATTAGCTCAATATTAGCTACAGTATAATACAGTACACCATATTTAAATATCATAATGCTAACAAATGTATGCTAAATGTTATTCATTATTTCTGCTAACATATTTGCCAATTTGTCAGCATAGTTGAACTTGTATAACGTCAACGAGCCCAGACACTTGTTGTTTTTTTTTACCTCACAGAGTGCTAAAGGTTTTATGCAAACTGTAAAACCCAATAAAATCAAAACTAGCTTGCTAGCATTCATATAAGTAGCTACTGTAGCAGTGTTAGCCACAATGTGATCATATTTTATCATCACAATGCTAAATGCATAGCATGCTAAGTAGCTCTCAGACAAATGTCACACACAGAATGTGTGTTTTTTCCCTCATAACATACTGCACCAGAAAAAGCTAAACATTTAAACACGCTAAAATAAAAAAAGTAAACATTAATATTAATTCACTCAGTGCTAGCCAATACAGTATGTTTAATATTTACCGCAAGTTAAGCTGCCTAAAGTTTTTAGCGGCTAGCACGCAGTCCTAATTCATAATTTATGCACTTTCTGTGAGAAATAAATGTTTTATTTTCACAGAAATGTGTTTTTATTAATATTTTTCAGGATTAATTATACAGCGGCACCCCGGCATACAAATTTAATCCAGGTTTGAAGAACCAGCTAGCAAAACTAGCTTTCTTTCTCTACTCTCCTTTAATGAGTAAATAACACTGACAGAAAGTTTGGAGAAAAGTTAGGATTAATAGTTACAAAGTGACTAGCTGTTATCAGAGTTTGTTCATCTCTACAGATTGACATATACAACACACCAGAAGAACTTCGGATAAAAAAAAAAAAAAAAAAACGATAAAAGTTTTAGCATGCTGTAATCACTACACACTAGAACATAAGTTCAAAGTCTTACAGAATTTATACAACAGCGTGATTCTGGGCGCATCTGCATGCGCATGAATAAATGATTAAAGACGATACCGATCAGAGTTAATTATTTCCATTGTTAATTTTTCATCGCTTTTATCCGAGACGGAGAAAACGCATTAGCTGCTCGGTGTCTGCTAAATCTTTCATGGCAAGCTGTTCCACAGGAAAACAAAACAAGCGTCTGGAAGAAAACAATGTGGAAAAGATGTCGAAGGTGCTTCTGAACCCCTGGGTCATGTGACCTGAAGAACGGAGAACCAACTAACAATAAACAAACAAAAGCAGGGTTTGTTTTCTTGCATTGCCATGCTAAATTTCTTCTTTCACTTGTAAATGTAGAATGCTCGTTGGAAGCCTAATGAACAGAACGTATTTCCATAAAGAACCTGCGAAGAACCGTGTGCCAAGACGCCAAGTTTACCTACAGTAACTGTTCTCTCTATTGTAGCGGTGACACCATGACCAAGGCCACGCCTCCTTCCATATGTTAAGGCCACAAAATTCCTTCTTGGAAAACAGCCCTTCTGAATATTATCCAGTTCTGCTTAACTGTCAGTATTTTTCTAGTGTAAATTATTCTTATTAATAAGAGAGCAGTGTAACTGTATGAGGTCGTGAAACACTCCCGCCTCTGTCTCACTTCCTGATGTATTTTGCATGACCTTTCATACTGAAACATTGTCGAGCATTAATCAGGCCAGACAAGTGTTCTGCATATTAATGTCATTCATTTCAGCCGCCAGAGCTGATTGGGTTAAAATCAGCTCGTTTAGCAGCACCAACATGTCACCACCCTACAAGTAATTAGCATTTTTCTGAGTCGCGTTTTAGCGATGAGGTTTCCCGCGATCAACAATAAAGCTCTTAATGAAGCGTGCCGACTCGCTGTGTGACGCTTTCATCCAAAATTCATTCGTTACTTGTTTTATTCATTCTGAGAAGTTGAAAACGGCGGGACACTGGAGCCTGTGGTTTTAGGCGAGATCTGCCTCGGGTGTGGGAGCTAAACAGGAAGAGGGCTAACTGTACTAATCTTGCTAAACTGTAACAACCAGTAATAAAACCAGCACTTGATGCTAAATAACACATTGAGACATCGCCTCCACTGAAATGTACAGGTACAGTGGTCACGCCCCTGGCACTGATGCACACATGCCTCCCCTCCTTCACCGACACTAAAATACAAAAGCCACACCTCCGTCATTGAAACAGTCATAGAGGCCACGCCTTCTTAATTGTAACAGACAAAAAGGCCACACCCCCGTCATTGTAACATGCACAAAGGCCATGCCTGAAGTCAAGGCCACGCCACCTTCAGTATCCCTACATCATTAAAAGGCCACGCCTACTTTGTTGTTCCTAAATCATTAAAAGGCCACGCTTTCTTCGTTGTCCCTAATGCATTAAAAGACCATGCCTCCTTCGTTTTCCCAAAGTCTATAAAAGGCCACGCCTCCTTGGTTGTCCCTAAGGCATTAAAAAGCCACACCCTCTTGGTTGTCCCTACATCATTAAAAGGCCCCGCCTCCTTCCTTTACCCTAAGGCATCAGAAAGCCACGCCTCCTTCGATGTCCCTAAGACATGAAAAGACCACGCCTCCTTTATTGTCCATAAAACATTAAAATGCCACGCCTCCTTCATTGTCCCTAAGCCATTAAAAGGCCACACCTCCTTGGTTGTCACTACATCATTAAAAGGCCACACCTCCTTTGTTGTCCATAAAACATTAAAAGACAACACCTCCTTTGTTGTCCCAAACTCACTAAAAGACCACGCCTCCTTTGCTGCCCATAAAGCATTAAAAAGCCACTCCTCCTTCGTTGTCCTTGGACATTAAAAGACCATGTCTCCTTTGTTATCTTTTAGGCATTAAAAGGCCACACCTCTTTGGTTGTCCCTACATCATTAAAAGGCCACACCTCCTTCACTGTCCCTAAAGCATGCCTCCTTTGTTGTCCCTAAGACCTCACGTTTTTTCAGTGTGACAGGACCAAAGGTTACACCTCCATAATTTAAACACAAGGAATTGTCACACAGGTTTGTCTTCTAAGTGATAGATCATTTGAATCTGTTCATTTAAATGATTAATTCAGATTTGTTCACAGTTGTGTTCAGTCCGAGGTCAGAGACAATTTTTTTAACATTATTTTTATTCACCAGCTTATAAAAATCTAAACACTGGTCCCAGATCAGCGCTCTGCTTCGGTCGCTCTCGTGAGCCGTGCCATTTTTGATAATAAACCAAAACCAGAGAGCGAACATCACACCGTCACGGCCTGGCGCGTCCCCTCGTGACCTATTACCCTCTTCTCTCTGCGATTAAAGACTGGATCTTTTTTAAATACCATTTGAATAATTCATTGATTTTTTTAAAAGTAGACCAGGCGAGGATGAAATGTATTCGAGATGAAAAAAATAAAACTCACAAGTCGGCGTGCATGTAACTCTTTCCACTTCCCGGATATTAACTCTTACTGAAAATGAATATTTCATTTTTGCAAGGGCCGAGGCTTCACAGGAGAATGACTCCATGTCCATTTACATTAATTTTTTTTTTTTTTTTTTTTTGGAGGGGGGAATTTCCGCAACTAGGCCCCCGGAGGTCACGTCGCACCTCGTGTCGGACTGACAGGTCTTTTTAAACTGGTTGTCAGTCGAAAACGGCCGAGCGGAAATTTCTCCCGTATTTTTTTTCCCCTTCTTTCTTGATTGGTTGCCTTGATGTGTGTTAGTGTAACCTGGAAGGTTAGGGAGGGTGTCACTCAGCCCGGGACTGTCTTACTGTAAAATGTTGCGTGTCTGTCCACGGTGGGCGCACGCACTCAGGGTTTGTGGCTGTCAAGTTGATTTTATCCTCCTTTAGTTACCCAACACGCTGACAAGCAGTCTGTCAGGTGTTTGTCTTCGGCCCGTACTGTCGCTGTGTCTGAAAAGTGAGAATTATTCGCATTAGCGCCAACTTTTTCCCCCTCTCTCGCTCTCCCCGGATCCGTGGCCGTCTAATTTGCCGGCGCTCTCCTGTCTCTGTGACAGCGGCTTGTCACAAGAGCTGCAGGTTTTTTCGCCGAGTTTTGAACGAAGACAGCGAGAGAGAGACAGAGAGAGTCTACTTTTTCCTTTGCCTCACCTCGCCTACTCCATTTGCATTCGGTTTCATCACCTCGTCGTGTTTTTTTTTTTTTTTTTTTCTTTCCCCTCTGAGGGGAATTTTTTTTTTCTTCCTGAAATCTGACTTTTATTGTCAAAGTCATGGACATGCTTCAGGAATCTCAGCTCAGTCTGAGGAAAAAGTAAAGATTCTCCAAAAATAATTGATGGTTTTGTTTCAGTGCGAATTTGAGAAGCCCATGTGGAAACCAATCATTTGTTACTTCCAGGATGTCGTTTTTTTTTTTTTTAAACTTTATTTAAAACTATGTTACCTGGAGCCATGTTGATTAAAAATCAGAAAGACCCAAAAATCAACTGCTTACAGTAGAAAAAACATATACTTCAAACGTGTGACTCAGGATACTTTGTGCAGAGGCAAGAATATGATGTAATTCCATTCCCAGGCAAACACAACAGACACCATTTGCATTTTTTGTGCTCATGAAATTAGAGGTGCCAATACTAATTGCACAAGTTTCCAGTTGGCCATCTACTTGTCAACTTGTCATGTTTATTAAAAAAATATATATATATGTGAAATATTAAACAGATTAAACCTAACAGATAAACAACGTGAGGAAGATGTCGGCCAAGCATCATGCTAAGCCATGCAGTCGCTAACACGTCGCGATCTCAGCTGGCTAACTTGGTCTATCTGTGAGAGTTCTAGAAATCCGGCAGCTTTATCTCCGCTAGAACACTGCACAGAGTTCCACATCACACCCGAGCATCTCACGGTTCAACAGCTACGGCACAGCTCGTCATACACACCTGACAAGAGGAGCACGGCTAATCTCGGCTTTCTTACAGACAGCAACCTTTAGGCTTCTCCGGCACGGAGATATCACAGGCGGGAAAAAAATGTCAACGTGTCAAATCCTGAAGTCTTTGAGAAGGTGAATCTGCTTTTACGAGGTTGAGAGTGAAAACTTGCTTCTCAGCCATGATGGATTAATTGGAGTAAATCAATGTGAAAATAACTGCGGCTCGGCTTGGCCGCTAGCGCAACTAGAAAGAAAAAAAAAAAAAAACACTGACAACTTCGCCAGCTATCGATGCTAACAGGACTAATAAAAAAAAAACTGTTTTTTGAATGAATGAATATTAATTCTGGAGAAAATTAACCTTAATGTAACATTACTATCACATTCAGGATTGTATAAAATCCACATGACTTTTCAGCTATTCAAAAGGCACGAATGCTACATTCATCACGCATGACACTTTTATTCATTCTTGACAGCCACAAGAGACAAAAAGCTGCAACTTATCGGAGCCCCTTCGTGAAAATTAAACTTAAACAAAACCTCTTTAGATTAAAAATGAAATATCCCAATAAAATATAAAAAACTTCCCGCAAAGTCTACTAACATTCCCACACACTTCCATTGAAATTCACATCCATTAAAATCCACTTTGTAAAAACCTACTTCCTAAAAAAAATCCATTTACTAAAAAAATCATCTACTTCCATTGAAATCCATTTCCTAAAAATTACTTCCTGCAAAATCCATTTTCTTAAAAAAAAAAAAAAAAAAAATTAAATCCATTTTAACATCCACTTCCATTAAGACCCACTTTTAATATTTTAATTTACTAATTTAATATACTTCCATTAAAATGAACTTAAAATTAAATTAAAATTATCTGCAAAATCCACTTTGGATAAAATCCACTTCCATAAAAGTTCACACCTGTAAAATCTACTTCCATTAAAATTCACTTCCTAAAATATGTATCCAGTTCCATCGAAATCATTTTTGCTTAGATAAAATGCACTTTGCTTGTTGATAAAATGCACTTCCTGCAAAAAACCTATTTCCTGCAAAATTGACTTCCATTAAAATCCGCTACCAGCTAAATCTACTTCCATTAGAGTCCACGTACTTCATTAAAATGCTAGTTGGATGCCATTGATTAAGAGAAAGTTCCTAAGAGCCCTGATGCATATTTAACGCGGATCGCTCGGCTGCTCTTTAATTGGTTCGGACATCAGCTGTTTAAAACTTTAAAGGAGCACAAAAGCATCCCTTTTTCTCCTCTGTTCTTCTCGAAGGCCTTTAATAGCTCAGATACCCTTTTCTCTGAGCCGGGGCCTGCCAAAACCGACAAGCAGGAGGTCGCGACCTTTGGCATTCGCTCTGCAAGTGTAACGAGAGTGAGGGAGAGGGAGGAATAAGGAGACTTCTCATGAATATTGTAATGGCCTTTCTCCACACGTTCAGGGATACCACGACATGACATAAGCATACGGAGCGTCCCGGCCCCGAGGATCCGAGGACGATGAAGCTGAAGGCTCGAGGAGGAGGAGGAAAAGGAGGAGGGCGCTGAGGGAAAATGGCCCGAGCAGGCTCTCATTAACCCTGCTGAGTGTTTAGGAAGTGACAGGAAGTGAAGGAGACGGACGTTTAATTGCCCCATCGCGATATTCAAAAGGAAGGGAACAGCTGTTAGGCGTGACATAATGAGGCTGGATTTGAATGTCAAGAGCCACAGCTGGGCAGTGAAGGGTTAAGAGTGGAAACGAACAGCTCAAAATCGTTTCAGTTGGCCAAGTGAGGTCTCAGTTATCAGGAAATAAGACACTGTGGAAAATAAAAGAGGAAAGAAATATGGTGCACTCACAGTCACACACACACAAGGTACACTATCTCTGTGGAGGAGGAAAGGGCTGTTCGGGCTACGATATGGTTAACAGTTTAAACTTTCGAAAAGTGTTTTACCTGCAACTTTTCTGAAAAGGGAATCGTTGTGTGCATTTGGTTCCCTCAAAGCAAATCTACTTCCTGGAAACCTGACAATATCATCCTTTTTCTTGTTCCTTTCCTGGAAACCTAACTCAACAGAAATCCACTTAGTGGGAAGTTTACTTCCATTAAAATCTACTTTGTGCAGTTAATCATCTCAGCTTCTGTACACCACACGGCAAGTAAAATCTCCTTCAATCCGAATTCCCACTCTGCGACTTTCCCTCAAGAACAATCTTCCATCTTCTTTCTCCTCCACCAGGAACGGGTGTCTAACTCCGGTTATCTCACCTCGGTCGTGTATCGAACCAGGAAATAAAGTTGTTTATTAAGATCCACTTCTAAAAATCTATCTATTCCTTTACGAAACATGTTTAATCCCAAATCTACATCTAATAACAGCCTTAATCTACTCTTTATCTTAATCACTTCCAGGATCTTTCTCCTCCAGCCGAGGGAACCGTTTCATCCCGAATCTGCACAGGCGCTGTGATCACATGACCTTAGTGGGCTCGGTTCCTCGGTTCCTCTGTGCCAGGCTCAGGAAGTCTCTCCACGTCAAACACACATCCCGAGCGTTATCTCGCGCCGCCACGCTCCCAGAGCAAAGTTTAAGCCGATGCCACGATAATCTGCAAAGAGCGAGAGTGGTAATTCATCAGCGCAATTAAAAAGCTGTGTTTACACGCTGGACGTGGAATATAAACAGCTTAACACGGTGGTGCGGGCCATGTGGAATTGTGTGTGTGTGTGTGTGTGTGTGTGTGTGTGTGTGTATATAGATGAATCCAGGCTGCACAATACGTTCCCACTGATGGAATTTAGGAAATTGGCTCTAATATTCGAGCACAAAGATAGACATGAAAAAGAACAACAACAAAAAAAGAACAATCAGAGGACATCGAGGTAACAAAGATGGCCATGCTAGCTGACTTTCCCCTCGTGATCATCATATCCAGGTTGCTTTTCCAAAAGTGACTATATTCAGGCTGCAAATCCATAAACAGACCATCGGAATTCTCCAGTAGATAATCCATAGGACACACACACACACACACACACACGCACACACAGAATTAGTGGGTTTACATGATGCAGTGATGAAAACTGGCAAATTTGTGTCTACAATCCTAACAATAAGCTTTCTCATTCAGACGTGTCCAGAAATCCAAAATAGACGAATGTTTAGGACCAGAGCTCTAATTATTGAGCTAACGGGATTTTGTTTGATAGTGTTCATCAGCCTTTGGGCTGATTTTAATATGCACATTTGTTGAAGACTTTACAGGAGCTCTGCTACTTTCAGGAATTATGCGAGTTGGCTACGGCATGTTGAAAATCATTGCACACGTTAGCGTGTTCATTTTCCTATTTTATTGTGTTTTTAACACCACATCTGTATTCTGGCTAGCTGGGGTTAAACTTAAGCATCAGAACTTAATCTTAAGAACTAGTTTAGCTAACTTCGATGCATGCTCAAGTCAAAGTGGGACTTTTGCAGAATAACAGAACACAATTATGAAAGAAAACAACTCCCTTTATTTCTCAATATGCTACACTATCCCTGCTACACTAACACACGTATCCCAGTTCCTGGATACCATTAAGGTAGAAGGTTTTCTCAGTATGACGGAGCCATGATCGACCTGTCTGCTTCACGTCTGAAACACTGGCTTCCCAGGAACTCCTTTAATCCCTTTTCCAAACATGTGGAAATGGCTTGGAGCGAGGTCAGGACTGTATGGGGGACGTGGCAATAACTCCCAGTCGAGTTCCTGTGATGTGCAAGTGGCGCTGGTGAATGATTTTGTGTACAGTTCACAGACAGATGCGTCTTTTCTGCTAGTCTGTGATGTCTAATTTGTATCCATACATGCATATTATTTACTAGATGTGCCAGTGACTTAAGTCGTTTATTTAATTGCACGCTCATAAGCACGTATAAAAGAAAGTACAGCGCCATCTGTTGAATTTTGAGACAGACAGTTTGTAAAAATTCCAAAAACCATCTTGATATGTTTTATTATTCATTTTACATCCCCACAAATATATATATATATTTTTTTTTTCGGAAATATCTACAGACATGCCAAATTTACAGTTTTATTATAAGTACTGATTATTTTTTAAATGTATAACGTTAAAGTAATATGGTACTTGTTAGTGTATTTACGGTAGCCCTGCTACTCTAAGAGTTACGGTAATTTGCCACTCCATGAAATCATGATCACTATTGTTAGCTTGGAACTGAAACACTATTTATACTGCAAAAAATTACATGCTAGTTAGTGAAAATATCTGGAATACAGTTAAATTTATCAACACTTACTTAAAATAAGATTACAAAAATATATAATTATAATTATAAAATTTTCTAATACAATTTTTCTTGTTTTGTTTCTTTTATGAAAATATATAAATAGTTTTGGGAACTTACTGTATTTCTTAAAAGAAGCAAAATGTTCTGCTAACATTTGACTAGAAATAAGGTCAACAATCTTATATGTGTTTTTTTTTGTAAACTTGTTATAAATAGATTTGGTTAGATTCAAGAATATTTTACTTGCTAAGATGCTAAGATTTTTTACCTTGTAGATTTAGCTTTTTTCTCAACCAAACTATTCTTTTCAAAAGTGAAAGAAATCATTTATTTTTGCATGGACTATGTGTGTGTGTGTGTGTGTGTGTGTGTGTGTGTGTGTGTGTGTGTGTGTGTGTGTGTGTGTGTTTGTGTGTGTGGACGAGACTTTACGCACAGGGCTATCTAATGTTACGTGACATGTTGTGAATCCGCAGCAGTGCTTTACGCTGGCACCTTTTCTTCATCGCTGCTTTTATCTGCAGCTGTCTTCACTTTGTCCTTTTTGTTTTTCTCACATGTCCGAGATCCACAACACCGTTTTTTTGGATTAAGGAATCCAGAAAAAAAACAACAACAAAAAAAAAACAACAGCAACAAATATAAACACGTATCGCGGTGCCATGTAACTCGAGTCCGTGACATGCTGTCAGGAGCTCTGTTCTCTCACAACCCTGAAAACTTTTCCCCCCTCAGTAGGGAGCGAGATGATGAACGCTGACAGGTAGCCGCTCCATCCTGCCGTTTCCGTGCCAGGCCGAGCCAAGCCGAGCCGTCATGCCAGGCTGCCCGCGCCCTACAACACGCTCGTGTGTAGCTTGTAGCTCAGGTCCCATCAGGAGGCTTCAGTGGTTCATTCGGCCGGACCGGTCACACTCGGCAGCCTGAGGGGTGCCGGATGCTCCTCTGGGTAACTAGCACGAACACACTTCTTCATTCCACCTTCCTGAAATTTATAATGCTGGAACCAGAAGCTGAGTGTACCTTGGTGGACGAGACAGTAGTGTATGTGGGGGCACGATTATACCCTTATACATATCATCATAAACTGTGTCAGAATACATTTTGAGATTTATGAGATTACTTTTTTTTTTTTTTTGATAATTACAACTAAAAGCAAAGAATTTCATTTTAATTCAACTGTTTACATTGTTACATTTTTTTCTCATTTAATTGTTTTTTTTTCCCTGTGTAAAAAATATTATACTTTTTATGTTAAATTTCTTTTTTTGTGGAGGCATGATAATATCCATATTCATATCATCATAAACTGTCGCTGACTACACTTTTATAAGATTTTTTGTTTGCTTTAAAAAAAAAATCTAAAAATCTAAAATCTTAGATTTTAGATCTTAGACTTTTTTTCTAAATAAATTAGTTTTTAATTATGCGAACTACATCTGTTCTCCTTAACATTATGTCAAAGTGTTACTATGGTTTTGCTAATTGCAATTTGTTAGCAAGCCTTAACTTTTATTGTGCGTCATTATTATTTTTTTTTTTTGAAAATCGTGATGCGCTATTTCTCTCAGATCGAACACCCCTACGAGACAGCTAATTAATTTTTCCAGAAGAAAAGTAAGCACAGAGGCAAAATGTTATGGGTGACAATACTTAATTATTATTGTTAGCACCTTTGCTTTCAATTTAGTCAGTAAACCTACACACATACTGTATTGCTTACATTTTTGCAACATTTTCTCGCCGTTTTAGCTGCTTGAGCTCCCGTATTGTCAAAGCGAGGGGCCAAAAATCTGAAAAGATACGGTTCAGGTGTAAAGGCTAGCACCGCTCTGATTACTTCAAAAAAAGAAATTTGGAAAATGTTTTATTTGGTTTTGCAAATGAAATGAAATGTAACTTTAGCAGGTAGGCCTTAAAGGCGCTCTTCTGGACATGCTAACATGAAGCTGCTTTTTTGTTCTGCTTTCTTGTATTCCCTTTTCCTGAAACTTTCAAATCACTGCTACAAACTTTACATGACTAGAATATTAAAAAAAAAAGAAATGTTAATCAAACGACATAATAATTTAGCAACCAGAGCTAGCCAAGTGCAAAGTATAAGTTATGTTATAACCAGCTAACATCAGGTAAATATTAAATATATTTTTACAATTTACTGTAAACTAGTTAGTCACTGACTAGTTGACCTTCTTTGTCACTTAAGTCAAGACAACCTGAAGTGATTACATATTTGTTAAAAAATTTTTAAAAATCTAATAAATCAACAAGTGAGTTTGGACTACAATAACGCTACTCTCTACTCATCTACAACTTTCCGTCAGCCATTCTCATTCTCATCAGCTGATATCACAGAAATATTTTTGTGCTCAAATTAGTTAATCCTCTGGTATTGCGGAACTAGCTAATGACCTAGCTAATTTGATTGTATAATTAAATGTAATAGCCATGTTCACTAACAAAGTAAAAGTCTAAAATGTCTAAAACATCTAAAAATAGCTAGATGAAGTTCACTAGCTAGTCTAAGATATATAATTTTATTGTAACTAACATTAATTTAAAAGTCAATTATTAGTTATATTATATAACTATATATTAGTCAGTTATATTAGAAAAAAACATATGTTAAATAAGCTGGCTAATATAATACATTACTTCAAGAATGTTATTGTTTAGTTGCGCTAGCCAACATCTGATAATTAAAACAATGTCATCATGTAATAAGCTAGTAAGGTAGCTCTTTTAAGAAAATCTGTATATTTACAGTATAATAAACCTGATATTTTATGCTCCTTTACTTAGAAAGAAAAAGTTAAAATAAAAGTCAGTGGGATGTTTCTTTTTAATTATGTGCTGATCGTGCAATTTCAACATTTAAATGACATTTTTAAAAATATAAATATTCAACTCTTTAATAATTCAGGACATTTGGCAGTAAACAAAAGCTTATGAAAATAGGAAATATACTGATATTTCTTCTTTCTATTGTTTACATTTTTTTCCTGGTCAAATGATTTCTTTTATGCAACTGTAAAAAAAAAATACTGCACAACATTTTAGTTTGAGATTCCCCCCCCCCCCCGCTCTTGTCCTGTTTTGCTGGCATTTTGTTATATTCCAGCATCACGATGTGGTGTTTTCTTCATATTATGCATGTTGCATCATTCTTGCATGTTGCAGAACAGTGTGCAACATCACATTAGGACAACATGCATATTTATATTGATATTTTTACATTTTTTGAGCTCCAAGAAAGTTTTAAGAAAAAAGAATGCAATTTTGATTCGACAGAGCTGCTTTTTCTTTTATAAACAGAGTTAAGTCTGAGCAAATGGTTTTTCTGTGATTGAGTCGGCTCTTTGTGTTGACTCTTTTCAAGGGTTCACCCACATATTATTATTATTATTATTATTATTATTATTATTATATAGACACATAATTCTGCTATTCATTTAATTATTCGTTCACTACTTAAACTATTGAGTGAAGTAAATAGTAAATTTAGATCTACTTTGCAAAATGCAATTCAATGTGAATTCTGCTTCCTACGAGCTAGACCATCGAGTCATGAAGCAGCAACTGCAGACACCAAATAATCACAAACTCTGTCCGGATTATAACAAAAATTTATAGTGAATTTGAGTCGCTTGATTCGATCCTTAGAAGTGGGCCGAGTCAAAGGATTTGACTCACTTAAAAGAGTCACTAATGCTGTTCCTCTGTTTAAAGAAAGAGGTCACTGTTGATTTAGTAAAAGAAAAAATGCAGGGTTTTGGTGCCGTCTCTGTCTGTCTGCTTTTTTTTTTTTTTTTTTAAACAAAAGTAATAAAATTATAAGCACTTTTAAAATAATTATTTTATTCGCTGGCTTTTAGGAGTCGATTATAGCTGGTACTGGGGTTTTATTGTATTTAATTGTCTGCAGGTTTTATTCTGCATAAAGAAATAGTCAGTATCAAGTGGCAGTGTCTAATAGATGACTGTTTAAAGCCAATACAGTTTTAAATTGAAAATTAATCTACAGTGTCTAGGATCACTAACCATGAAATTAGGCAGTGTCCTGTGTTAAAAAAAAAAGAAGAAGAAGAAGAGAGAGAGAGAGAGAGAAAGAAAGGATGAGTACACACAATATCCTATTCAATTCACCCAAAATACACATTGAGAAATAGCAGCAACTTAAATAATGGATTATTATTATTATTATTATTATTATTATTATTATTATTATTACCATCATCACTCTGTCTTAGAGACTTTTGAGAGTTGGATCACAATTTTTTTAATTCACACACACACACACACACACACACAGTATCCACACATAGCCTTATGTCTTACCATGAGCGTGCAGTTGATTTCAAATCTTGTAAAGCTGAGCATCGCAAATTATCGCGAGAGCAAAAACATTTTTTTCATAAGCAAACCCTGACACAGTCAAATGATATCTTACGCCAAACAGAACGGCGATATACAATTATCCATGATCGTATTTGCTAACAAAACATTTCCAGAGTTTACACATTCAGAATCAACTTCTCCCAGTGCACACAAGCAGACCATAGAGAGCAGTGATACCAAAATACACTACGTAATTAAGAGGAAATAACTTAAGGATCGATCACCCGACACACACATACTGTACAGTACATAGACCCGTTTTCGTGCGTCACAGGTGATCCTCACTGACTGTAACAGCAGGCAGCGTCGCTATGCAGAAAACAGGTACGTCAGGCCGAGCTCTTGGGGACTGAAACCTCGGGTCAGACTGCAGAGCGTCTACAGCGACGGCGCACATGAGAGACAGAAGTACGGGTTGCTGAATCATTGGAGCGGCGTCAGGAGCGGCAGCGAGTCGTCCGCACACTCCGTTCGCAGGTAATGGTAGCGTGCAGGCAACGGGATCCGGACGCGGTACTCTCTAGTAAAGTAATCACACATTCACACTTCTGAGTTTCAAACATAAGCTTGGCTAAATGATCTGTTTGTTCGTATGCCAATTAACTGCAGAGCGCTAATCTAACTCCCAACCTCAAGGGGCGCTGCAGCTGCAGCTCACTTCTCGGGTTTCGAACGATAGAAGAAAAAAACGGTCGATGACGATGTGTCTGAATATGAATTAAAAGTACTCACCATATAAACACCATAAATGTCTTCATTTCCTTTTCCACAAGCGATTACAATGTTTCACTCAATAAAGTATGACACATCATAACATAATCTGTTAACAGCTTCAAAATAAGTTTCGTTCTTGTTCTCACTTAGCAGCAAGTTTTGTGTATGATAAAAAAAAAAATAAAATAAAAAGTACTTCATGTTTGATTATTTAATGAAATGTTTGTGTATAATTCGCATTGCCGAGGTTATTTATGCCTTTTAAGTCGACTATGCGATTCACAAAACATTTCCTTAACCTTTAGTAGTGATGAGTCGTCATTTTCACTTCATAACGAATTCGTATTTTTACTACAAAAGACGTTTCAAAACTCTAAAACACACAAACACTGAGCCTTCTCATTCTCTCGTTCTTGCGCGAAAACTTGTTTGGTTCGAATACAGGAGTCGAGGTTTCGGTGTGTGTGTGTGTGTGTGTGTGTGTGTGTGTGTGTGTGTGTGTGTGTGTATGTATGGGGGAGATGTCGAGGTTTATGAGAGGTTGTAATTAGTTGCTACAGGACGTGTGGAACTCCTGGAGGTGAAAGTGGCGTGTCATTAAAGCTCCTGCGCCGGCGTGTAGCTCGCGCCGAGGGTTTTAACTCATTTTGGCGTGTAATTACTAAAAGAACATGGCTTGATAGATGGGAGAGTGAAGTAGTCGAGTCGCGCCAGCTCACTTTGTCACCCACACACAGAGCTCATGTCATTATTAAGAAAAATCCCTGACTCTCCAGACCACACCTCAGACTGCATCTCAACTTTCTTTCCTTTTTTCTCTGTTATGTTACTAAACTCTGAGCCCCTGCCCGTGTTTGGGGGTTTGGGACTCTGCTCAGGAGTTTCGGGGGATGTAAGGGTAGGCTAGGGAGTTCCAGTTCGGGACTGAAGACTCGGGCGATAATGCGATATGTGGGAGGCGTCGGTGCAGCGGTTGGTATTACTGCGGGAAGGCGTTGCGACTGTAAAGTAAAGTCAAAGTAAAGTTCTTGAGTTGGACCCTAATGGTGTGTTTAGTCATAAAGAGTCATCTTAAATTAACAACAAACCACTGCTAACTTGCAGCTCTCGCATTCGCCAATTCTCCATCATATTATTATTCTACATCTACAGTATGCACTTTTGTTTCTTTAGTGACTATTTCTATATTTCTATCTTTTTTTCTTCTTCTGTTACTGCTATTATTTATAACATTATTATCATTTGACTTTGTACAACTGTAATTTGGAACGTTTTATTATTTCTCACGTTTTAAGATTCTTGACACTCAATTCACTGAGTCGACTCTTTTGGAGTCGGTTTTTAAGCGGTTTCTTCATTCATTCATTTGATCATCATCTCTCAGGACTTGGTGTGGAAAAAGAGGTTCTTTAAAGCTTCGTCAGATAAAAACAGGTTACAGTACGTTATGGTTCACATGACTGACGTTATCCAACACGTGAACTTACTCAGCATCAATACCCCACCAACAACAATAACATCAGTACTTGTATTAATTGATGTTTTATTTTAAGACAGAATTAATTATTAACATTCATCCCCTTTAAAGGACATGCTTTAATACACACTGTAAACCCGAGTAAGTTGGCAAAACTCTAAATTTTTGAGGTAATCAGTTACATCAAATTTTTTTAAGTAATGATGTTTCCAATTTGAAGTAAACAGAACTATCCGTTTTTGAGTTTGTTGAACTTGTGCAAATCAAAAAGTAATTTGGAGACCATCCGGCCCGGGAATCGAACCCAGGCCCTCCGCACTCGAGTTTTATTTAAGTTATTGTTACTTAAGTACTTACGATTACATAAAATATCAAATTTGCTCAGCTGACTTGAAAAGTCTCATTTCTACAAACTCATAAATACCAAAAAGTTCTGAATACTCAAAAAGGTCTATTAATTTGAACGAATTGCAATTATTTAAGTTAAGACTACTGAATGTGTTTAATTACTTTGAACATTAGGGTTTCCAGTGCATGTGTTTAATATGCGTGTTTAACTAATCTTGCTACTTTGTTAACTTTACTTATTATATCTATTATATGTATATATAATTATATGACATTTCTGATCATTATGATTTCATACACATTTCCACAATTTGTTTTGATTCTGCAAAGCTGCTTCGTGTTAATGAACATTGTTAAACTGGCTATACTAATGAAATTCAACTGAAATTTTAGAATAAATCGAATTGAACTTCATATTTGAGTTCTTTTAGTTTAACACTAATGTACAGTAACTAATGCGATACAGGAGACAGGATACAAAAATAAAAAACTCTATACAGTGAACTGTCTTACTGCGGTGAGTTTTATACAAACGTGATAATTTTTTTAAGAGATGCATTTGAAATAATTTCTCATTTTGTTTTAACGCTCATGGCTTAGGCTGTCATGGTTGCGAGTTGCTCTTCATTGTACTGTACCTTAAAAAAAAGTTTTTATCTGGCTTTGTTTTGTTTTTTTTTATTGTTTTTTTTTTTTTTTTTAATTCTTTGTACATATGTCCTTTCAAACTCCAATGGCGAAATGTTATCATGAGAGCAATTCACAGTGAGGACTGAAACCCCAGCCGGTGCTGTTCAGTGTTTTCCTGAACTGCTGCCACAATCCTGAACGAAGTGGTGGAAAAAAAAAAAAAAAAGGAAGGCAAATTCACTCAGATGCCAGCATTCAAATCTTTTCAGTCAATATGAAAGTCATTTCTGTGCTGAGGATGAACAAACAGAGCTGTGGACACAAGCGATGGACAGAGTGGACACTGACACTGATGCTGTTATGAACTTCCAAAGCATTCGTCATTTTTGTCATTTTAGATTTTGTTACATCAAACATCACAAAGCTTGATATTTAAGCCTCATATTTAAAAGCTTGCACAATATATAATATTTATGTTCATGCATGTGCGTTTAAAAGGCAGTACACAATCTGACGGTGTCTAATGTACAGTACAGGTTTATTCAACAGTCCAGTTGTTCAGCAGCATTTAATTCCAGACACTCTGAAGCAAAACACATGCTGATTTTTCAGCTCAAAGCGTCTGATTGGAATATTTCTTTTTTGTCAAAAAAGGTAAGAAGAACAAAACAGAGAAACCAATAAATGACCTCTAAATCTGTAGTTCTGTAGGCCATCTGTAGGCCATCTGTAGTTCTGTAGGCCTGTTTTTTATCTAACGTCGGTTAGAATACGGTATGTTAGAATAAAATACTTTGACATGAAATGCGCCAAATTTGATGCATTCCTCCCCAGGGGAGGATTTACTGACACAGAATTTTTTCACAAAAAAGAAAAAATATAAGGGAAGTGGTTCTGCTCGATATGAAGCGAATGAACTTAATCTGCTGCAAATGTACCCGAAGAAAGAGAATGGGTCAGGCTTCCAGGCTTTTCCTGATAAATCCCGCATTCTGCGATGTGATTGGTTACAGGAATTCAGTCTCATCTACAATTGGTTAGATGTTTTATCTCATGAGAAGTGCGAGCCAATCAGTGCAGCCAGTGGATGAAAATCTGAAGTAAACACGGGAGAGAGAGAGAGAGAGAGAGAGAGATGTCTGTTCTCACAGAGTTTACTGATCAGGAACGGAAAGGAAATCTCCGTACAGACTTATTTTTCATCTTTTTACATGAACACTTCTTTCCTGTGTATTTTTTTTTTTTTAACTTTATTTATTTTTTCTTTTTACTGTAGACTCAGTTAAGGGTCTCTGTAATTTTTGATGAATTTTTGATCCACAGCGAAACTGTTAATAATAAGAAGAGTCACTCGTCACATTTGAGCATTTTTGAAAAGCGGTGCGAACTTCAGGACAGTTTAAAATCGCCCCTGTTTTCTGTTTTTGTTTTACTAGTATCGCGCTTTACAGCGGCGGAGTCGTCCAAGCAGGAACAGAGCCAGGCCTCCGGTTCTCCAAAGTAATTCTAATGGTTCCACATGGAGGTTTTCAGGAAAGAGTCCCATCGGCCTGACATAATTGCTAGCGGTGACACAACAAAGAGCCACTCTAATGACTACAAACACTCGTGTGCTTGACTTCACCGGCTGTAATTGAAAGGAGGGAAGAAAAGATCAATAGCATTCACCGAAAGCAAATTGTATTGGAGCGGGGGATTGTTGGCTTAAAGGCGCCCGAGCCGGCTGCTGAACCTGCCGCTTGTCGAGGCCCCATTTTTTTGTGAAACTGAGCGTGAAAAAATAAGGGGAGGGAAAAAAATGGCTGCATAGAATGTAGGCCTTTTCTATTATTAATGTAGGAAACTAAGGGGAACAATGGAGGACATGAAGGGTTGGAGAGGACAGCAGAGAGACACTGAAAGAAAAATCTTCACCAAAGCGCTTTCTTATTTTATGATTTAAGACCAAGTATTAAAACTCACAAGGAGCTGAGATTCATGTGTACGAGATAAAAACCTCCGTGCTGTGCGGTTCTGGGTAAATAATTAACGGTCTGATGAAGCAACGTCACGCAGCACGTTTGTAACTTATACTGTCTCCCTGGTGCGAGATGACAACGCAACTGTGAGCACTACAAAGTGGGTGGGACGAGTGTTATGATAATTCGGACTATAGGTAGGAGTGAGACATGTTTGTCACTGCATGCATTTGTTCCTACTTCCACCATAAATTGCATACACTGAATACATTCAGGCATTTGGCAGACACCCTTATCCAGAGCGACTTAAAAGCCTAAAAGTTGCTCCTAGTGATGAAATTCTAAGAAAAATCTTAGAATTATGGCATTTTCTTAGAATTTCCCCTTAAATTTAGGATTAAATCTTAGTAAAGATAAAAATTATTCTTAACGAAACATCTTAGCCCTAACAACAGGTCCTACGGTAAAATGTGTTAAGAGTAGTGAGGAGGACTTTTAAGAGGCTTAAGAGTTTCTCTAGCAGAGGACAAAATGGCGGAAGGAAGAAACATTCTCCAAACACTCAATGTAAAGGTAAAAGTAAACACTGCTTTTCTATCCATTTTGGTTTTCTTGTTGTTTTACTTCCTTCCGTCTCTCTTGGATTGTTGGCTACAGACCATCCAAAAGTGCAACTTAAATAAACTGTCCTGTGATCATGTAAATTGTATAAGCTGAGACATTTTGCTCCCATCAACCTGAAATGGATCACAAGTAATAAAATCAGCGCGGTAAATAAGTGTGAGAACTTAAATATAGTAACTACTGCGTGGAAATTGGTTGCTTCAAAAGTCGACACATTTTCAACATTTAGCTGTTTAATTATCTTTAACACATTTAGCCTAGAATCTTTGCAACTTTGAAAGTAGCCTGTAGTCGTGATGATGCAATTTCTTCATATACAAAAATGATGATTTCACTGTTTGTTCTATTATCATGTATTCTGTCTTCACAAAGAGCTCATTCCAAGACCTTTACAGAGGTCAGAGGTTATTTTTTTATTAACCAATCACAGTCCTTGAATTGCTGCATCATCCCTAGCAACAGGGTCGACCACGCCCCCTCACTAAGATAAAAGTTTTTCTACTTTCCTTAGTCAGAGTCGCTCTAAAAAGTTTCCTAAATCACTTTTAGTCTAGGACTCCCAGCTAGGACTTTCTAAGCTAAGATAGGAGCTCTCTGAGAGAATTCTAACAAGCTTTGTGAATACGGGCCCACGTGTAAGGCCCCTTTTTCCAAGTGAAGGGCAATCTTAATGTTTCAGCAGACCAAGACATCTTGGAAAATGCTATGCTTCCAAGTTTGTGGCAACAGTTTAGGGAAGCCCCCTTTTTAGTCCAACACGACTCCGCCCCAGTGCACAAAGCAAGGACTATAAAGACATGGTTTGAAGAGTTCGGTGTGGAAGAACTCGACCGGCCCCAACACAGAGCCCTGACCTCAACCCCATCGGGCACCTTCGAGATGAACTGGAACTGGAGATTGCGAACCAGGCCTCCTCGTCCAACATCAGTGTCTGACCTCATAAATGCTCTACAGAATGAATGAGCACGAATTGACACAGAAACACTAGAAAATCTTGTGGAAGAGTGGACGCTGCTATAGCTGCAAAAGAGGGACCGACTCCATATTCAAGTCTATGTATTTGGATTCAATATTGTTTCAGGTTTGGCCAAATACTTTTCAGCTGTATCCAGCTGATGTGGATGTTGCACTAGCCTAACGCTAAAACACTGCATTAAAGATAGGACACGCCCACAAGTATTCAGAGTTAAGCAATTTGAGATTTTGACATTAAAATTAATTTAAATAACAAATGACTAGAAATGTTAATAACTTTACCTTTTCTATAAAATTGAAAACTGTTTCAGCTTATGCTAGCTAGGCAAGTTAGCTAGTTAGCCGTACTGTTTAACTTTGTTCTGTGAGAGAGCATGAGAGAGAGAGGGTGAGGATTTTGATGAAGCTACTCATACCGTGTTGTGGGTTTGACACTGAACGAGCTAGCGTGAGATCACTGTGAAGGAAACACTGACGTGCTTTAATTAGCATCTCATCTCAGCGAACAGGAAAAATCCTGAAGAAAAAGCCAAACAAGCCCGACTTTGATGAAAAGCGGTTTCATTCAACCGGGCTTTTTTATCCTCCAGATCGGATAATAAGGTGGCGTCTGTCAGGTCGGCATTCGCTGACTCCCTCAGACCTCGGGAATATTTAATTGCCCTCCAAAAAAAAAAAAAAAAATGCTTTGCATCCATCACAGTATCATGCCGAAAGGTATTAGAGCCAATTACCTGCATTTTTCCTCCTGTACAGTCACCTACATTGCAAATGTGACCTTTCGCTCGGGCGCTGAATGCATGTTCTGGAGAATAGTGAGGGCAAGATGGGGAAGACAGGGCATGTGTGTGTGTGTGTGTGTGTGTGTGTGTGAACTCAACGCCCCTGTGCCCCGTTCGTGTTAATTTGCTTTGATATCCCTGACACACACCTGACACCATTCAAAGGGGAAAATTGTGTTTGAGTTAGAGGTGTGTGTCGATAGGATATGATCGTGATCTCAATGTTCTCAGCGTTCTTCGTGTTCTAGATGTTCTCACTGTTTGTGGTGTAAATAACGTCCTCAGTTTCTCAAAGTTCTTAATATCCTTTATGATCTTAGAGGACTCAATAGTCTAGATTTTATGGTCTCAATATTCTCAGTGTTCTTAAGCTATTTATTTCACTCAAATTTTCGATGTTCTCAATGTTCTAAGGTGTACTATGCATTCTATGTTCTTAATGTTCCTGTTATACCCTGTTCTTATTTCATGTTCTTATCTCCATGTTCCCAACTTGTACTTCATGTTCTTGATTTGTCAAGATTTGTCTTGATTTTCTCAGTGTTCAAGACGTTCTTAATGAACTTGGAAGTTTGCAGTTTTTCTTCACCAATATCTACACAGGCCACACCTCCTTCACAAATATACACACAGGCCACACCTTCTTCACCAATATCTACACAGGCCACACCTCCTTCACAAATATACACACAGGCCACACCTTCTTCACCAATATACACACAGGCCACACCTCCTTCACCAATATACTCACAGGCCACACCTCCTTCACCAATATACACACAGGCCACACCTCCTTCACCAATATACTCACAGGCCACACCTCCTTCACCAATATACACACAGGCCACACCTCCTTCACCAATATACTCACAGGCCACACCTCCTTCACCAATATACACACAGGCCACACCTCCTTCACCAATATACTCACAGGCCACACCTCCTTCACCAATATACACACAGGCCACACCTCCTTCACCAATATACACACAGGCCACACCTCCTTCACCAATATACTCACAGGCCACACCTCCTTCACCAATATACTCACAGGCCACACCTCCTTCACCAATATACACACAGGCCACACCTCCTTCACCAATATACACACAGGCCACACCTCCTTCACAAATATACACACAGGCCACACCTTCTTCAACAATATACACAAAGACCACACCTCTTTCACCAATATACACACAGGCCACACCTCCTGCAACAATACACACAGACTGCACCTTCTTCAACAATACACACAGGCCACACCTCCTGCAAGAATATACACACAGACCACACCTCCTGCAACAATACACACAGGCCACACCTCCTTGACCAGTATACACACAGGCCACACCTCCTTGACCAATACACACACAGGCCACACCTCCTGCAACAATACACACAGGCTACACCTTCTTCAACAATACACACAGACCACACCTCCTTCACCAATATACACACAGGCCACACCTCCTTTATTGTAATTAATACATACAAGCCACACCTCCTTAATTAATAAAAACACAAGCCACGCCTTCCTATCTGTAACAAATACACGCAGGACACACCTCCACTAATATACAGGGCACCTGGAAAAGAAATTGTAATTTATTTCAAAAAGTCTTTTTTTGTTTTAATTTTCATGATTACGGCTAACAGCTCATAAATCAAAAGAATTAAAAATTCTGAAAAATGATGTATATTAATGCACTCAGTACTTAGTCGAGGCTCCTTTAGCAAGAATTACTTCATCAGTGTAGCATTGCATTTCAGCCTGGGGTACTCTACGGCATTATAGAAGACGAGGTTGCTTTAATAGCAGCCTTCAGCTCATCTGTATAGTTTGTTTCTGGTAATTCTCATCTTTCTCTCCACAATGACCCATAGATTCTCTATTGGGTTCGGGTCAGGCTGGCCAATCAAGCACTGTAATATCATGGTCAGCAAACCAGATATGGTAGCTTTGGCACTATTTGCAGGTGTCTAGTCATGCTGAAGAAGGAAACCAGCATCTTCATAAAGTTTGTCAGCAAACGGAAGCATAAAGCGCTCTAAAATCTCCTGGTAGACGGCTGAGTTGCTTTGGACTTGAAAAAACACAAGTGGACCAACACCAGCAGATGTTTCTCAAATCATCGCTGACTGTGGAAACCTTGCACTGAACTTCACGTTGCTTGGATTCTGTGCTTCTATGCTCTTCCACCCGACTCTAGGATCATAAATTGCGAAATTTACTTTATCTTGAAAAGAGGATTCTTGACCACTGAGCAACGGTCCAGTTCTTTTTCTCCTTAGTCCAGGTAAGACACTTCTGATATTGTCCGTGGTTCAATATTAGATTTCCTATGTCCTTATGATGTCTATGCATGACGGCTCTTGATGCACTCCAGCCTCACTCCACTTCTTGTGAAACTCTTCTTTGTGAAGATCTTGAATCGGCTATGCTTGACAATCTGGCTGCGATCATTCCTGTTGCTTGTGCACCTTTTCCTACCACACTTTTCTCTTCCAGTCAACTTTCCATAAATATGCTTTGGTACAGCCTTCTGCAAACATCCAGCGCTTCCAAGCCTTCTGTGGTGTATCCTCCTTGTGGAGGGGGTCGATGATGACCTTCTGGACAACTGTCAAGTCAGCAGCCTTCCCCATGATTGTGGTCGCATGTACTGAACTAGACAGACAAATACACAGTACTTATACTGCTGGCATAGTCATTTAATCAAATTTAAAAAATAAATTCTAATATTTTGAGATTTTTTAATATACTGTATGCATGAGTCATAATCATCATAATTAAAACAAAGCAAAAAAAAGAAGTCTTAAAATATTTAACTTTATGTGTAATGAATCTAGTGAATGTAAAGAGTTAGGGTCAGAATAATTTTTTGTGAAATTCTGAAATAAAATCAACTTTTCCACAATATGAAGATTTTTGAGAGGCCCTGTGAGCACATACACACACACACACACACACACGTTCTTCACTGTAACTGATAAACTGGCCACACCTCCTTCACTGAACTGATGTACACACAGACCACACCTTCCTCCCTCAACAACCATTTCTGAGTGAGTATATTGGCTCAGTGGACTCAGGAGGGTCAAATGCAGCTCTGTGTCATTTATCTCACACTTCCATGCTCTTGACCCATTTTAGCTCGCTGCTGATATCTCAAGCTTTTTGACACCCTACCGTGATCTTAGTCCACTTTAAAATGTGCACTTTAGCACTAGGAAGCATGTTTGAAGTGCACTCTTGTACCTCGTATCTCTCTCTCTCTCATTCCTTGGAGTAGGCCGATGATGTCATGCTGACCTCGCTGCTTTGCATTACGCCCGCCGATCCGCTGAACTTTAATGGCATTTAAATGCAATTTTGCAGCCGTCGCCGGAACACGAGTGGCTTTTTGCATGTCATTTGCTTTGTGATTATTATTATCGACTGGCTCGGCGGCGGCGCCTCGACATAAACACATCATTTACTTTGCTCTTATGTATATATGTGTTACTGAAAGTGCTGGGATACTGAAGGGAAAAGGGTCACACTCTAGGCTTTGTATAGATGCATTAGCATGTTAGCAACTTATTTACATTCTGACCTACTGAAAATGTCACAGAGGGAATCATTTTAACGCAGCTGATATATGTGTGTGGAAGGTGTGTGACGATATTATTAAGTTTTACATCACGATGCTCATCTGTTTACTCACGCGTTGACTCTTAGTTTTGAGGCAAACACAGCTAGCAAATCTCCTGGATAGCCCCTATATCAATAACTAGTTAAATCTCTAGGCTAACCAGCTAACTTGTTTAAATACTTGTGCATTTTGGGTAACAGAACTAGCTTAATAATTGACAAGCCACAAATTTACTATGTAACAGTGTAAATGTTTGTAAAAGCCTAGCTAACTGCAGAGTAGTCTAATGCATAACACAGCTAGCTAGACTGACTAGCCCCCAATTCACTGAAAAAAAAAAAAAAACTGTAGATTAAGCGAACTAGTTAAGTACATAACATTTTAGTAGAAGTGGTAGTTACTTGTTTAAATACTTCTTACTTTTAGGAAATTGTACTAGCTAAGTAATTGACTACTACAAAGTCGATAAATGTCTGTAAATGTCTTAGCTAGCTAAACATACAGTACAACCGTCTAACACAGCTGGCTAACCTGACTAGCCACTAACTCACTACATAACTAGATGTCTTTTCTCCAACTGTTGTGCACAAACAGCAAAAAAGCTAATATATTTATTTAAGAAATGTTAAACTAGTAATCCATGGTTAAAATAAAAATGTGGCCAAAAATACACACACAGTATTTATTGTTTTTTTTTTTTTCTTGTTAAGTTCATGCTAAATAAAGAATAGACTGTAAATCATGTAAATTGGCAAAAAATTATAGTACAGTACACTGTATGTTAATGAAATGACATTTCTATAATTCCAATTCAATATTTAAAATGTGAAAGGTTCTACACAACGTTATATCAATTATATTCACAATCATGTTTAAAATTTAATAGCCATTTTAATCTGCTAAGATTATACACTGGAGTACAATATTATATACATGAATTACTCAGTTACTACTGTATGTATACTGGTGCATTGTGTTTATAAAAATTAACAGTGAGCATTTTTTTAATGCTGGACATGATATTTTATTTTAGAGCTATGCTTCAAAAATTCTGCTGCATAATTATTAATATAAATATACAGTTTATTCAGACAAATACATAAAAAATTCAAACTTTTATCAGTCTCATCTTTACTCATCCCCTCAGTTTTTTATGTTCCCAGTCTTTCCTGTACGTCGATGCATTCAAGAAAAAAAGAAATAATAATAATAAAAAAAGAAACCCTCAGGTCGATAAAGCTCTTAGATTCTGTGTTTTTTCTCCCACAGAGCCTATTTTCTGCAGGCTAAGCGTCATTAATGGAGCTTTAGGAATTATCTGGCGGACCTGCGCCGACCTGCTTTTTATTTTCTCTCGGGTTTTATTTTTCGTCCAGCCCGAATATGCTGCTGTCAGAGCGGCTTAATGAAAAGTAACGCGCCGCTGATTACACTTTTATTTGCTCTCTGTGTAAAAAGCGGCGCTGTTAATTTAGCATCCGCGTGTTTGAATTTGCCACGGCTGAATGATTTAGTCAGGCAGGGGGGAGAAAAGCAGCCCATCTCTCTAACACACTCACACACATTCTGATACTGCTGCTTTACGGGGACCAGGGGTCTTGTTTAGCCACAATTTTAAAGATACAAAGTTGGGTTTTGTTTATTCGCTCTGTATTATAACAATTATTCCAGGAAAACATTTTTTAAAATTTTGTTTTAGCCTAAACGTCTGAATAAAGGGTGATTCTTATAAAGGTTTTTTAAACGGTGCCTTGGAAATTGAATGACAAAACATGCCTTTGTCTTATGTGTTTTCTGTTAATGTTTCCCTGTGAAAAAGGTATCAGGTAAGATTTCCAGAAACATGTTTTCCATCTCGGTGAAATTATAGTAAGGACAAAGAATAATGTTTACCCAACTATCAGATCATGATAGTTTACAGATTCAATGGGTACACCCCCCCCCCCCACCCCCCCCCCCCAATTTAACGCTTGGGATGCTGATTGGTCAGAATGTGTTGATTAAATTTCTCGGACATTACTGCAAATCTGAAGTTTTATACTAACACGCTCATTCTAATAAGTTATCGTTTCTATAGTAACAGCTTGTTCTCAGAGGTGTTTAAGGTAGATGCTCTGCAAATCCGTCTTTCAGCTTTTTTTAAATTTAAATTTAACGTTAATGGAATAAATGAAATGGAATAAAGAATCTCCAGTGTCAGCACGTTGTAAGAATCAGAGGTGAAACTATACAGTAACTATAACTTTTTTTATGCATTTCTTTGTCCAGCTAAATTTTTTAAATTGTCATCTTTCCAAATTCGAGTGTAATTGTGGTAACAATAACTTTTTTCATCACAAAAACCTGTTTTTGATCATTTTACTAGAATAGCACAACACTGTGTTTTTGCCTCATGAAAAACACAAAAGGATGCATGATTTACGCAAACTTTCAGCCGATTCCTACTCGTTGTTTGGAATTTTAATACATTAAAGCAGAATTTTCCAAAATTCGAGTGTGAATAGTTCTGAGGATAATAAGGGATTATAGTGTGACTATAGAGGATGGAATATCAGACTCAGACAAATATCAGACTCTCTTTAGCTTGAACTACAGTATTAGCTGTATCTTGATAAGCTTTACTCTAAAAAGCGTCAGTTCTGGACGGGGAAACGGCTCTATCTCTATCTGATCTACAGTGTTTCACCAATGAGTATCTTTTCTATCAAACAGGACACATCCTTTGTCCACAGGGATCACACGCGAGAAGGTCTCAATCGTTTTGGGGCTTTTTTTTTTTTTTTTGGCATTAAAATTCATTACGCCGGCGTCTCTCGGCAGACCTGTTCCCTGGGGAGGCACACTTTTCCCATCGCTGTCAAGTCCTGCTCTGCCTTTTTCTGCCCTTTTTATCTTGAAAGAACTAATTCCCCTCCTCTTGCCCTTTTCAGTTCGGGACGTGGCCCGGTGAAGCCCGTAGAAATGAAGGGTTTACTGTCAGCGAAGGAAAGAAAAAAAGCACACACTGGGAATGATCACTGTAGGCAGTATATTAAGGGGTTGATGGGGAAAACTAGGGCCCTTTAACTTTGACAGCGAGGAGGATTTGATGTTTCGATGATATTATCAGGAGAAGCCGAGCAATCGATAGGAGAGATGACGGGCTGCGTCCCAATTACCCTGCGGTTATGGGGCGGGTTAATGAGGCTCGTCCTCATCGTCTCTTCAACACACACACACACACACACACACACACACAATGCACTGTGATTGACTGTGATTGTAAAGCGCACAGAGGGTTGTCTAAAGTTCACTGTGTTGAATTAACACACTTAAAGCACTGCATTCACATGTGATGTGCTCATTTAGCACTCAGGATTTCCCTGAGGTTAGTGGTGTTTTTTTTTTTTTTTCAGTTTTGGATTTTTAGAGAAACTAATCAAGACAAGCCAAAATGTTATGGTTTTCAACAAGAAAATCTGCATGGTTTCCAAAAACCAAAAACACGACGCTTGAGTGGAAATAAAATAGCTTAATCTAATTCTCATTTTTTTTTTAAAAAACAAGGAAAAACAAAAAGCAAGCAAGACGAGAAATGCACATCTGTTTTGACTTTCGGTCAAACTGTGTGCAGCAGTGACTTTTCCTAGCAGAGTTAGCATCAGTAGAAAACAAACGTTAATTCTCTAAGGCTTCATTGTAACTTGACATTTTCTTTGAGTTTTTTTGGTTTGCTTGGTGATTTAAAGGCTAATAAAGAGAATTTGAGAGAATCTGCTTGTGTGTCACATCATTTATCGCTCACAAATTTACATCAACTTTCCACGTTCGGGAGTGAAATACTTGAAGTAAAGCTCATTCATTTCCGACTTTGTCTTGCTCCGCTGCTCTAAATTTGCAAAACCTGATTATTTATGATTTTGATAAAATGTTTAACATTAATTTAATTTGTAAGCTCTCACTTCCTGTAGATTTAGGTATAAAACATAAGAAAGAAACTTGGGGAAAAAAAACAAACAAAAAAACAAGTGCTAACATCAAATCAACCTAAGTCGTTGGCAGATACTTGTGACATCAGAGGATATTGTAAACTTGTACTCCTTACGACAATAACGTTACTAAAACATTTTTCTTACAAACACAATTCCATCCATAGCTTGGGAAAAAAAAAAAAGTTTATTTTTACGATTTTTAAAAAATGTTTTGCTTTTCAACATTAGAATTTTTCTCCTGTCTATAAAAGACACCAGAATGCACTGCACATGCAGACATGAATCCGAAATCGACTATTTTATTACAGTGAACACTTTCGAACAATCCTTAAACAAATGTAAAGGAACTTGTGTAGGATTTTTCTCGTTTTTTTTTTTTTTTTTTACTTTTCTTTTTCCAACAGTGACATCATCGATGAAATTTTCAAAGAATGTTTTTAATAAATACGACCAAACCTATGCATGCCAAAAAACAAACAAACAAACAAACAAATAAATAAAAACGCAATCTGTAAACTTCTTTTCTTTCCTGAAATGTAAACTTTTGAGTTTGATATTTACATAATTGCAACGTGCGTTGAACATATAGTCATATATAGTGTATATTACTTTCCAGAACTGACCTATATACGTGTTTGAGTATATATAAGACATGTGCCAATAAAGCATGATTCAGATTGTTTTCATGATGATTCTTGGACAGGTATTATATCTGCGTTAAAACTGTTTAAAAAATAAGTTTTAGTGCATAAAATCATTTTCCTATATTAAAGTTGTAATTGTTTCTTTTATTTAAAAAAAAAACGTTGGCTATGAAACAAATTAGAAATTATTCGAAACATGTTTAACAAATGTTTAACTAGTTTTTATGATGCACTTGTTTTTTTTTCTTGGCACATGCCTAATATAATATAATATAATATAATATAATATAATATAATATAATATAATAAACAAATCCCATCTTGTGGCATTTGAATTGAAGTGTCAATAGGACAATAAATACATATTCCACATAACCAATCAAGCAAATTGTTAAAATAAATAAATAAATCGGACACGACAGAACAAATATAGGCCTTACAAATGTCCAAACACAGTCTTGTGAAACTGTCCCAGCAGCGTATTACTCAAAGATTTCTATACAAACATTGTGGATTTTTGTTGTTTCTGTCACTTTGCTTAAGTCACATGAGCGGTTTAATCACGTTGTGGTCCGCTCTCCAGGATCGAGCCTTTGGTTGTGCTCCAGGAAACAGCCGTGTTGCTGTTATGTGCTTGCTCCAGAGTGCTGTGTTTGAATAAGGGATCGTGGAAAACACCGTCCATCCAGTGTCTCAACGTGGTGACAGGCGAGTCCTGCTGCTTCTCCGCGACTTTACCGGGTGGTGAGGATGAGCCAGGGATGGCTGGCTGACATCGTAGCATGCATGACGAATACTCGGTCGGATGTAGCGAGGTGGCAGTTTGGGCCAACGACCAAATCCGCGGCTTGCTATCGAGTGTTTGGTGGTCTTGCTGGAAACAGATTTTGGTATTCCCATTGGGATTGTGCTCGCAGTCTCGGTTCTGAGTTTTCAGGCAGCTTTTGGGCAAATCAGGGTCTCTTTCCAACGAGGTTCTAATTGAGGGTAATTTTAAAGCGTCCCCATCGAGCGAAGGTAACTTTAAGGAAGTCTCTTTGAGGTGCTCGGGTAGAGTGTTCATATGCGTGTTTACGTGGAACTGATGCTTCATGTCGCACTCCGAGCTCTCTGACTCGATGGCGTCAAAGTCGTCCAGGTCGCTCAGCTGAAGGTCTTTATCGTCTCGACTTCGGCTCTCTGATAAAAGAATAAGAAATATAAGCAAAGTTCGATTTTATTCTATCATGACAGCCAAATATTTGCCAAAGGTCCTCACTTTTTTGAGGCCCATGACTTTTAGTTGCTTTTAACTCGTAACAATGCAAACTCTTGACCAAAAAAGTCAGCAGTAATAAGTCAAAGGGGAACGAAAAGTCTGTAAAATTGCAAATTTTTGCAAATTTTTCTCAATCAAGGTGCAAAATTATACTAGCAAAAATTAAGGCTCCAAACAGGGGCCCAAAGTCTAGTTTTGCTGTAATTGTGGACTTTTACCCCATGGTAAACACCTGTGTAGCACTTGTACTGTTTACTTCAGCACTAGTGCCAAAACTTACACAGTTTATTGCAAAAATATTAAAGCTACAAAAAAAAAAAAAAAACAGGAAACAAATCTCTGAGAAATATACGTTTACAGTACATAGAATCTGCCCCAAATTGAACTTCCTTAAAAGTCCTTATTCTTCCTTTCTACATTAGGCACACTTACCTTAGAAGTCTTGACAAAAGTAAGGACATTGTAAAGTAAGTGAGATTTTTTAAAACAATGTGCATATTTTGTCTTATGATGTTTATTTATATAATAATAAAAATGTTGTAATTTAAAAATTCTTAAACTAGGAGAGTTTTAGGGGAGCAAAGTTGCCTGGCAGTCTGTTGCGAAGGACTGTTTATAGCTGCTATAACGAAATAATGTTACAATGTTAAATCTAACTTTAAATAGAAACTCTAAAATGTACGATGTGTCAAAGTTCAATCAATTGAAAATCGTGAAAACTGTCAGCAACATTGCTGTTCAAGAACATCAAAGGACGTGCTATTACAGGAAAAGGTCACTGATTGCCGGAAAAAAAAAATTTTTTTTTTTTTTTTACTAAAACATAAACATTCACACATTGGTTAATTATTTCCATGGTAAATGTTTGCAAAACTATAAACAGACTGAGCAACCAAAGTAAAGTGATTTCAAATTGCAGACTTACAGAAAAACTTTACATTTAACATAACTTTGACCTTGAAATTTGTAACAAACCACACTTTTTTTTTACGAACTAAAACTAACTTTTAGAGTCTAAGCTAAATGAGTACTTATTGTTCTATGGTTGTGTTACGAGGAGCCACATTCACAAATCGACAATTTTGAACATCATTAGGCTGAATGGATTAGCTACAGTAAATAGATGTTATTGGAGTTCAGAGCTGAAAATTAACATTTGAATAGAAAATGTACAGACTAACAAATAACAAATAAATAATTAAATAATAGCCACGTGTTACTGGCTGGATTTTCAAAAACTTGACTGAAGAACACATTCGAATGCTACCTTTGTTTACGTAGATTGTGCCAGGTGAAATCACTTATTACAGCTTGTATATTTTCTCTAAAGTGAATCATCATCGTCATTATCACAAACGGGCTTTTTAACGCTACATGAGAATGCAGAAAGCTAACCGTCATCGTTCACGTCGCTTTTGATCTGCTCCTCCTGCGAGCCGTTGTCATCGTCGCCGCATCTCTTCTCGTCCGAGCCCTTGTTTCTCGGTGCCCAAGTCATCTTGTTCTCCTTCTTGAGTCTCCGTCTGGCGTTGGCGAACCACGTGGACACCTGCGTGAGCGTCATCTTGGTGATGATGGCCAACATGATCTTCTCACCCTTGGTGGGGTACGGGTTCTTCCGGTGCTCCTGCAGCCAGGCCTTCAGCGTGCTCGTGGTCTCGCGTGTGGCGTTCTTCCTCCTCGTGCCTCCGTCCATCGAGCCATATCTACAGCACAGGAAATATAACTTTATTTACTTATTTATTTATTTCCCTCTAAATTCAATTCATCGTGTTAAAAAAAAAAGAAAAAAGGCCCCTCGGGGAATGGCATAAAATAAACATGGCCTGCCGTTTACTCGAATCGTGCACTTTCTCTTATGTGGGTTAAAAGCTCTGGGACGGCGTTTAGGCTTCGATGTGAAGACAAAGTGAGTGTAAAAATTGTTTTATTGACCGCAGAGAGCATTTTAGACAGATGACATTTCTAAACAAAATATTCACGTACGCTACATTGCTACTAACTAGCTAAACCTTTTCTCCGTATAAATGTCCAAATACATATTCATTAGCATATATTTTTTATAAAATATCACAGTTTTCATTTCACAGAGCGTAATCTTTCTTTCATCACTAGCTCCTGGTTTTTTTTTTTTTTTTTTTTTCTAACATCAAAAAGCGATTAGCATCTCTGGAAATGTCACGCCGAACTAATTCGAAATCTGATATGCAGGCTAATTATCTGATCGATACGCAACAAGACTTCTGATAGAGTTTGATTAGCGTGTTAGCAAAGTTAGCAAATTAGCGAAGCACTAATAAAAAAGGGGGGGGGGGGGGTGGTGGATATTCAGCACCTGTCGTACTGGTACTGCCCCAGAGTGGGATCGTAGGGGTAGTAAGCAGCAGCGGCGGCCTGGGTGATGCTCGCAGATGCCGCACTGTCTTTCGTGTCGAAGGCACCCTGTGATCGCACGCACGCACGCACGCACACACGCACACACACACACACACACACACACACACACACACACACACACACACACACACACACACATCATAAACATCATGAATGGACTGAAAATAGATTTTACCTATGAGGAAGGAACAGTATTTATGCTTTCAAAAAACTGATTATACAGCTTTATATACTTTTTATGTTAATCAGATCCAGGTGTGTTAAGCCCTCCTTAACAAAGTGAACATTAATGCATCGGTGTAAATGATGAATACATATAATAATAACATGACTTTAATATCACAGTACGGCGTTATTACACAGCTCGTTAGGATTTAAAGGGAAAAACAGTTTCTATTCATTAACTCAGCTAGGCTTCGTTAATGTTTAGCTGTGAGGAGGGACAAAAAAATCAATACACACACACACACACACACACACACACACACACACACACACACACTAAAACAGAATCTATTCCTTTCTATGGTGTTCATCATGAAGCATATTAAACTTTATTTGCAGACAGGCCTCACTCACAGAGAGCCATATTTATCGCCATATTGGTTCATGTTTGTTGGATTTATTTTTAATGGTCAGCACATTTCATCTTATTTGTTTTTACTCTGGGAAGCATGGCAACAATCATGACAATAGAATTGTGGCCAATATAATAGAAACAGACCATGCTCTATACTATATCACTCAGCTAACTGAACCGTGTCGAGGATATTAACATTCGGTCCTCTGTAAGTGTTGACTAGATTTACATCTACATTACGCTGACTTTATATACAAATCTAATTTATAATTAATGAGAAAAACACAACATCTTGTCTTTTTTAAGTTTCTGTAATAAAAGGTCTAATTACTTATAAAAATTTTTAAGTGATTTTTTTTAAAACCATGTGAAGATGAGGTGTAGAGGGTCAGCAGTGTTACATGAGGACTTGAGGGTGTTGCGTTGCTGCAGCTTTAATGTAATCTGATATCTATATTTATACCCAGTACGCACAGGCAGAAAGTTTTAACATATCTTTGGGCAACAGCCTACCATAACCTAAACTTATGTATTACAGTTGCTTACGTTCTCTCACAGCAAAAAAAAAAGAAAAAAAAAAAAAGGACTGTATGAAATGTGTGATATTTTATCTCCAGCTGAGCTGAGGTCAGGTGATGCAATAAAAGTCAAAAAAAAAAAAAATCTGTAGAGGAAAACTAAAACTACATGTTAGGCGTCACTTGTTACAGTGATGTCACACTACAGTGACAAAGATAAGTCTGTGTTTTTATTTGCACCCAGCTGCACTGTGATCAGAAGAATTGTGAGAAAGTGCAACATGACAATAACAAAAATAAATAAATAAATCAAAGGCAGGAAGGATTTAAATTTTTTTTTTTGTGGTCCCTCACCAGAGAGTAGAAGGCGGAGGCCTCTGTGCCGTATGTGACGTAATTCCCGTAGCCTTGTCCGCTGGCGTATGGGTTGCTGTAGACGCCGAGCTCGTGGCGCGCGGTGGCCAGCAGCCTGCTCTCGTACACGGGGCAGTAAACCGGAGCCTGGGGTGGGGGAGGAGGAGGAGGAGGGGGTGGAGGGGCCGGTGCGCACGAGCCAGACTCAGACACGGAGCGTGCACGAGACTCGCAGCACGACGTCAGAGAGTTGGTGGGCATGAGGAACTGGAGGAAGGACAGGAATCATCATCATCATCATTTGTCAGTAAAGAAATAAAGGTACAAAGGCGTGTTCAGACAGATACACAGACAGGAGTGTCTAATGTACATTTTACATCCTCATAATGACAACATTTTCTACATTTTTAATAAACGTCTGAGCTAAAAGTGAAGATGAAGATTTAACTGAAGTGCCCCAAGAACAAGATCGTTAAGAATGTCATAATCTCCTAAACTGAATTTTATTATTATTATTATTATTATTATTATTATTATTATTATTATTATTATTATTATTATCAGGTTTTAGGAAATAATCATGATTAAAGAACCTTGGAATAGTGACAATCTGGATGAACTAAAGTAACAAAATCACATTACAAATCTTTAGGAAAAAAAGAAGTTTAAATTAACCTTTAATTAACTTTAATTAAAAAAAAAGATTAAGTCATATAAAAAAAACCATGAACTATCTAGTGGATCATAAGTTCCTTTTGCATTTTTTAAAAGAAACACAAAATTGGCAGAAAATATTATTATTATTATTATTATTATTATTATTATTATTATTATTATTATTTAATTTTGCACTGTCGAAACAATTTACTAAAATTGCAGAAAGGTTCTGTAGGAGCTTTTTGTGTTTCTTCTGGGGTTTTTTTTTCCTGCTTTTCAGAAATCTACATGATGCTTAAAACCATAAGAGTTTGAGGATTTCCTAAATCATACTTTGGATCAGCGTTTTTAATGATACCTAGTGGAAACTTTCATGCATTCAAAGACCCACATAACATACAGCTTAAAGGAAATGATATGTGTTTTTGATCCTGTATGTGTGTTTCTTTAAATACAGAAAGATTCCACCAGGTCCTGTACCTTTGTGAACTAGAGGAACCTTTATGAATTTAGAGTGCAACAAAAATGACTTATTTTTCTTTCTATCTTTCTTTTTGTTTTGGGTGGTTTTTAAATGATTCTATCTGCATGAATCTTCACACACACAGGTTCTTATGTCATAACTGTTTCCTGAACTTTACTTTTAAATAGATAGATAGATAGATAGATAGATAGATAGATAGATACTTCTATTGATCCTGATGGAAATTTCCATAAATAAAAATACATACAAATTAACACTAATCATCCCCAATTAATACACAGAATCAGTCATGAATAAAGTCATTACGCCTTTACAGAATTACACACATGATTAGACTTTTCTAATGAGGCTACATATAGATTTAAACATTTATTTTTTTTCCATCATCTGTGTCCTTTCAGAGATTTTCTATAAGTAGACAAGGATCTTTTCTTTTCTTTTCTTTTCTTTTCTTTTCTTTTGAGACCGCCTTCTTTTTAATTTCTCAGGACTATTTCCGACTTTCGATTTGAAGTGCAGGCTGCTGAGTGGAACCTTTATGCATTTACAGAACAACAACAACAACAACAACAACGAGACATTAACTACGTAATTGTTTTTTTTTCTTTTGGTTGTTTGTTTTTGTTTTTTGTTTGTTTCTTCCTCACTTTCCGACAAAATAAAACAACAACAAAAAACTAAAACACATATCCTGATCGAGCAGTGCGAAGAAAGAGGTGCGATGCCACACACAAACACACACACACACACACGCACCGCAACAGAGCAGGTGCACTGGACTTCCAGAGCAAGCACGCGCGTACAGATGTGCCAAAGCGATAAGCACGCGCGTGTCGGGGGTGTCCGGTTACTTCAGGCACGTGCAAACCTCAAACCGCGCGCCGGTATCACCACGGAGTAGATCCCTATACATCGTGTGTGTGTGTGTGAGAGAGAGAGAGCGAGAAGTGTGTGTGTGTGTGTGTGTGTGTGTGTGTTACCTGTGGAGCGGAGGAGTAGGGGTATCCGAGCTGTGGGTAGGACATGGCAGATGCTGCCCCGGCTGCAGGAAGGTACGGAGAGCGGTGCAGCTGTGCACCAGCATGCAGTGGACCTCTGGACGCTCACAGGGCGAAGAGGAGGAAGAGGAGGAGGAGGAGGAGGAAGAGCGACAGCATGTTGCTCCGGCTTCCTCTTCTCCTGCTTGCTTTTTTTTTTTTTTTTTTTTTTTGCTTAACACCTAAAACATCTGCAGCATCTCCACCAAGTCATAATGAGCACTAATTAAATAATCCCATTCCATTGTTGCAATTAATAATAATAATAATAATAATAATGAACCGTTACATTATTCCTGTTGTTTATCTAAGTATTAATACTACTAATACTAATGCTAATACTACTAACAACAACAACCACAACAATAATAATAACAATAATAACAATAATAATAATAACAATAATAATAAACAGTAGCATGAAACAGGTCAGCCCTGCTGCAGGTTTGTTTTAAACACCAGCGGGGTGTGACGTCACAAGCACAAAGGGCGCGCTCAAGAAAATGAGAGAGAGAGAGAGAGAGAGAGAGAGCAGACTGTAACTTTAATATGCCATTTCTTCCTGAAGATAAAAAAAAAACCCAACAGAGAGAGGGAGGAGAGAAATGGTGAACTTGTCACATTGAGCTTATTCTCTCTCTCTCTCTCTCTCTCTCTCTCTCTCATTTATTAATTGCACCTTGCCCCAGTAATTAATATCTATAGATATGTGAAAATGCAAAAGCAGGAATTAATTAGAGGATTATAGGAAAGTCTGTA
>CM059207.1:1840000-1855000 GCA_030347435.1 Clarias fuscus
CTCCCTAATGGAGATCTTTAGGAACCCAAGGACCCTTAATGAACCCTCACACAAATATTAATGAGTGCTCAGTGTTCTAACAACCACATAGAACCATTGCGACTGATTAAAGTCCTGAATGGCTAGAGGAAAAGTTAAATCTAAGCACCTGTTGGGGAACACAGTGGTAAAGTTAAAGTAAAGTAAAAACGTCTTAAGAACCCTGAAAAACCCTTAAGGAACCCTTGAGGAACCATTACAAGGCTCAGGTATCGCTAGTTCATTTCTGAGTGCATCCCAAAACAAGGAAGATCAAATCTACAACCCCAAATGTTTGGTTTCTAACTGTGTTTGTTTTTTGTTTGTTTGTCTGATACAGTGAGCTCCAAAAAAAAGTAATCCCCTTTAATTATCCAAGGAATCCTTGAGGAACCCTCTTATCTAAGCTTCAACAGTACATTGTGTTCTTTTGGCTTTGTTGCAAACATCACATACATTTTTGATCTACAGATTTCCACCCAGAACTTAAAGAGGCAAATGCCATACAAGTTTCCCCATTGCAAAAAGAAACCAAACATGTTTAAGAGCGACAAACGGGAGGACGCGTCTAACTAGAACCCTGGATGATGGTCCTTCTTTTGCTAGTGTTTCCTCAACAGAGAAGTTACTGTATAACTTATTATTTTACTGTAACAGCAAGACACAAACACTACGCATGCAAAAGAGTGCACAGAGCTTCTGCGGCTGCATAACTGAGCTGTGTGTGTGTGTGTGTGTGAGATCAATAATGCATGGACAGCGGAGTGTAACACACCAAAGCTCTTTAACGCCGCAGAGGAGAAGCCGAGAGCGGACGCAGGGCCATCAGGAGCGATGAGGAAGTGTAAGTGATGTTTGATACAGAAAGGAAGAAATAAATAAAGCGTGAGATGCAACAATCGGGTTCTCTGTACGTCACGTTGTACCACCTTAGTACCGGAAAAAGTATCATTCAGGGTTCTTTAAACCACAGTCCTGTTGGATCCTGGTCAGAAGGTGTTGTGGTGGTTGCTGTACTGTATGTTAGGGTTCCTATAACAATGGCTCGTTAGTGGTAATGTTTGCAACAGATACAGGTACTAGGAATAAGTGGATTTTTAATTTGTCATTGTTTTTCGTAAGATGTTACTTAGACATAAGGAGTCTCCAGTTTGAGTAAATAAGGAGGCGAGTTTATGTTTGCTTTTACACTTCTAGGCTGTGGAGGCGATGACTACGATATGTTGTGGATGTTGTACATCATTATATGTTGCTGTAAATGGATAAAAGAATAAAATAACATTCTTCACTAATTAAACGGCGTAATTTTGTGTGCGTGCCGTGGTGTAAGAAGAATAAAACACACGCTACGCAAGCAATTAACTCATTGTCACTTACTGTATGATCTTGTTTTTGTGTTTCCTACAGTATGTGGCATACAATGGCATGTTAAAAGTCCTCCAAGATGGCGTCCTGTGCGTCCTTTTTTATGAAAGACAAACAAACAAAGAAAAAACTATCACAAATGCAGAACACAAACTTAGGTAAAAAAAAAAAAATGCCATTTTCATTGTACATTATGGAGCACACTGGTGGAAAAATCATGTCCTGCTCAAACCTGCCATGATTGTTCCCTCTCCACCTGCATCTTATTTTTCCAAAAAAAAAAAAAAAAAAAAAAGGTAAGCTAAGATTTAAAAAGCAGCTCGGAGTTAAAGATATATTAAAATTGTATCATGGACGCCAAGTGGATTTGGACGCAGGCCTGTTTGTCTGCGGTGTGATTGAAGGGACTTGTGATTGAGTTTCCACACGCTGCTCCCGTTCCGGCGATCCGCTCTGATATTAACACGGCTCTGGCATTAGGATGACGAACGCCCGGGACTGGGGGGGTAAGAAGAAGTAGAAGAAAGAAAAAGGAAGCAGAATGAAACGATGCTGCGCATTTGTGTTTTCCGAAGCGGGATTATGAATAAATAATTGTTAAGTGCCTACATTTGGGAGATAATCACGCGTCTGCAATACTGCAGGAGGGACGGAGAGAGACTGGTCAGGGCTGTTGATGAAGAGAATGAAAATCATACAGGATTATAAGAAGAGGCCGTAAAATATGTACCAGATCCCACATTTATAATCCAGAGAATTTTAGTCCTAATCGCTATAAAAGAAGAGAACTGCTTCAATAAAAGTTTTTTTTTTTTTTATTGAAATGATCACAATGACTGTCCAGGTGTTTGGAAGTGACTATTATTTAAGAATGATACAAGAAAACACATGATTTACTAACATTATATTTGCACGTGTACATAAATGAAAGAAAAAAATGGACATAAAATTTTATTTAGAAAGAACAAATAATAAATCAGTGTTTTTCCGTCTCAGTTCATTGTAACTACATTGTAACTATGTTTAAATATCATTACTAACATACTTCAGAAACTATCTTCCTTATTTATAAAGCTACGCATTTATATATATATATATATATATATATATATATATATATATATATATATATATATATATTTATTTATTTTTTAAATAATGTTTTAAGTTTGTCATGTTTTTTTTTATTCCTGTAAAATTGCTGAGTGAGAATATCCACTGAATTGAAGTTTGCAGCAGATTAAGCTATCGAGCTAACATCTCAACGCCTGAGCCTCTGTCCTCCATGATGCTTCCACTATTTATCACAGAAAATGTTTGCTTTTGTTCCTCTGAACACATTTACCCTTGGGAAATATTCTATATGGAACATGGAAAAATGGAAGACACGGAATTAGCATGGATGCTTGTCACACACAGATTTTGTATATTTTAATTCCCAGCAAGATTTTTTTTAAACACCTCAATCAATGTGTCAGTTTAAAGGCAGGAATAAACGATCAGACTGCGAAATAGACTTACCTGTTGGATCAAACCAATTTAAAATCATGAGACCTGTTAGCTTACACACCAAACACACCAAACACACACACACACACACACACACACACACACACACACACACACACACACACACACACACACACACACACACTAAGCTTAGTGGCCTTAGGGAGAAAAACAAGTAAATGAAAGAAAGTAAGTAAAGGTAGTGGTCTCGAGGTTGATGGACAAAGGTCAGGCAAGGAAAAGTGCTTCTTAAAGAACAAAATAAAAAAAGCTAAATCTGTTTTATTTATTTATTTATTTATTTTGTAAAAAATATGACTTTTTTTTTTTTTTTTCAAACAGGGCAATGTGATCATGATGGTCTGGTGTGTTCATTGAGAAGATTTGGAAAGCAAACAGATCTGATCATTAATTACAGAAACAACTACAAAGTTAACCTACCGTTTGTCGCTACTTACTGTACATTTTACCATTGTATGGTGGAACTGACTGAATGTGAATGAATTATTCAATTATTCAATTCAGTTAATTAATTATTATTTTTTTTCAATAAATGATTCATTTATATTAATTTATAGGACATTTTTCAAATCTTTTGATAAAACCAAAATAAAACTAGAAATTTAATTTTTTTTATTTTTAACTACATTTTTTTAGCGTCTCAACGATTCTTATAGCTTTAGATTTGAAAACTGTTTTATTAATTTAATGGTGCAAAACGTAGGAATATGCATGGAGAATGGCCAACCTAAAAAGACTTTAAAAAGAAATCAATACTAGTCAAACTTTGTGCATGCATTCTACTGTAGTTATACAAATTTTGCAAATCATTTGCTGATAAAAAGGTTAAAGATCAATGCCGTTACCTGAAATCAAAAAGGTCTAAGGTCCAAATTAAGAAGAAAAAGAAAACAATGAAACACTGCCATGATAATGAAATTATGAGAAAATCAGGAAGGTTTTTTCCAACATACATAGTTCAATTGGATGGATTGTACCAAGTTGCAAAAATGTAAAAGAACGTGATATTCAACAGGCTTGTAAAACTTGCCATTTAAAACTTGAAGATTTAAAGTTAAGCATAAAAAGTACAATCATGCAATCATATCAAAACTCAAATCAAAGTGACATAAGTAAAAATATTTAATTTACTTTTAAAAATGACATTTTTTTAATTAAAAAGGATAAACCAGACAATAAAAATATACGTATGAAAGTCAGAATAGCATAAGGAAAGACTAGAATGAAAGATTTTTTACCATTAAAAGACAAAACAGATTTAAGGAATCAGAAAAACAATATTGTGATTTAACAAAAATGGAAACATGAAAGAATGAAACGACACCATGGCATTAAACACATAAAAAAAAAAAAAATACAATTATTGACATTAGGATTAAAACCTAAATATACATAAAGGATTAGGATTAAAGCTGAGTGTAGAAGTGGAGTGAAAAATGAAGAGAGTATCTAATCTAATGTATTTATAGCCATTAGACTTTATTGTGTTAAACTCCTGTGTAATATCCGTTAATCAAAGTGTCATGTCATTTCTGCTGGGTGAAGTGAGCGGAGATTACGCCGTCACATGGATTTCGGAGGAAAGATGTTCCTCTCCTCTCGCTGCACTCTTTTATTTTCCACCTGAATGAGCCCATCTGAATAGACGGCGGAGGAGTGCTGATGTTTATATTAGCATGCATTATTCCGCCACGTCTCGCCACAATAAAGAGCGCCCATCATCCTCTCGGCCTCCTTCACACGCAAAAAAAAACAAAAACCCTTCTCCAGATAATATTTATAATTCCACCACCGAGGCCCTTTCCGCCCTGTCGAGCTCTTCTAATCCCTTCTTTTAAAACGGCCATATTGCTACAGGCTTCTGTGATGCACCTATTTTTCCCACTTTCACCTATCTTTATTCTCACTTTCTATCTTTTTTTTCCGCTATACAGATTCACACTCAGCCCTTTAAGCTTATACTACTATCTGTATTTATAAAAAATGGTGACAAAAAGTTTCTAAAAGTTGTTTACAAGCGCCAGTTCAGTTTGTCCTGCTGCAACGTGTCCACACATCACCTTGCTGTTGTTTAAAAAAACAAAACAAAAAAATATATATAAAAATCAGATTTAATCTTATTTAATTGTGCTCATCTTAAATCCTATTCGCTATCTAATTTTAAAATATTTTAAATAAAGAAATTAAGACCTAAGTTGCCTTGTTTTCAACTATTCTTGATTTTTTTTTATTTTTTATTTATGGATAGTTTGTGTTAATAACATATCAGATATTCACTTAAATTTTAACCAAGGCATTTAAAATGCCTTTTTTTACTTACATTTAACTGCATATTAGAATGAAATTATATATATATATATATATATATATATATATATATATATATATATATATATATATATATATATATATATATGATTAAAGCATTTAATACAAAAATGAGTAAAATTATCTTAAAATCAATATGAGTGACTGATAAATTCTTTGTCAAGTACACTTTTCCTACAAAAATTTTTACAAAATAAAAGTTTCTAGTTTGTATGGCAACTAAAAAGAAGTTAGTGGTTATTGCCAACTATTTGGATTTTTAAAATTATTACTCTTATTTTAAATAGTTTACCTGGTTTCAGCTTCTTGCTGTTCATTAATAAACTTGGTATCAAAATTGAGCTCATTGAACCAGGACTCATAACTCAACCAATCACACTTAGAATGTGTCTTAATGTCTTAATTGATGTGACAGGTCATTATTAGGTCAAATCTGTTCAATAACGAAACTCGTTTTCTTGTTTTTTTTGCCACTGACTTCTGACCTGAGCGTGACTCCTGACCTCATGCTTTCTAAAAAGTTGTAATGTTAGTCACGTCAGTTAAACAGCCCAGAATCAGAGATGCAGATGCTTTCGGAACTAATTTATTATTGACACCTTAAACTTTTCACTTCTTTGTAATAAAGCGCACGGTTTAACTCATAACGCTCACTTAGCGGAGAAAGAAAAAAAAATGAGGACGAGTCTTGTTCATTTCTTTCGACTTCAGGGAGAAAATTTCTGACGGGTCGCCTAATGGACCGTGGAGACGAGTCGTTCCCTCTTTTCAAGGTTAATGCTTTTTGAGTCGAGGAGCAAGTCCTAATGGAGCCTTTCAGTGCACGCGCACACACACACACACACACACACACACACACACACACACACACACACACACACACACACACACACACACACACCATACTAAAATATGGATTTCAGTAACATACATGTGTCCGTCATACACAATTTTTAGTTGAAATCAATGTTGAGTTCTGGATTCTGATTGGTCAGATTGCGTCAACAACACTTTTACACACAACAATTGTGTGTAACAGCACAATTACATAGTAACAGGACAATTATAAGGATTTACAGTGGACCCACCACATCAACAAAATGAAAATCTAAATTTTTAATTTAAAAAGTTTTCTGCAAGGAGATGTATATTTGTACATTTAATGGAAGGAGTCTCCATTGTCAGTCATTTGTAACAGTCTGTTACTTTGGGTTTCACAACAACACAAAATACGGCAATCAGCATTTTTATTTTTTGCTTTGTTAACTTCAGGAGAGTTTTGATAAAGGCACAACCGGTGTCAGGATGTTTGCAGCTGTCATAGTGTGAGGAAGAACTTCCTGAATTAACATGCAGCATAACTGTAAACAGATACTCAAAAAATATACTCACTCATCGTCTATAGTGCTCATGTTGTACAGGGTCGCAGAAGGTCAGAAGCCTGTTGCATAAGACTCGGGGCACTAGATGAGGTGCACCAGGATGGGGTACCAATCCATCGCAGGGCCCACACACACAAACACACACACACACACACACACACACACACACACACACACACACACACACACACACACACACACTACGAGCAATTTGGAAATGGCAGTTAGACTAATCTGCATGTCTTTGGACTGTCAGAGGAAACCGGAGTACCTGAAGGAAACCCACCAAGCACATGGAAAACATGAGACGGGACTCGAACCCATGATCTTGGAGGCGCGAGGCCACAGTGCAGAGCGTTGTGACATAAGTGGAAAACAGCACCTAAGGCATAATATTACTAAAAACATTAAACTGTTGGTTATCGTCCTAAAGTGCTGAATCATTTTATTTCCTAACTAATTGTAAAATGTTGTATGAAGTTGTGGATTTAACACAGTTTAACACAGACGACTTAATCATGGAATAATGGGACGTCTTTTATTCACAGTCTTGCACATTTCCTCGTTTCCTTGTTTGCCAGCTTTATTTATAAATCATGATATTTGTACACGCGATTAGCCGTATTTTCAGTGAGGCTAATAAATAAAAACTATACAGCACAATGTGCTGACTTGGCTGATGCCTGTTTTTTTTTTTTTTTTTTATGCCTGTTTTTTCCCCCTATAAAACTGATGGAGGTTTTTATCTCCTCTGGGGCTTTATACCTTTTCATACCTCTCTCTCTTTTCAAAAGCGTCGCAAGTGACATTACACACAAATGCCCTAAATCCACCGAGGGAAAGAGAAAAAGGCACTCGGAGTACCTGTTTACTCGGACTCTGTGTCCTTCTCTAAAGCCCAACCCATTACCGTGTCTTTCTGCCCTCTGTGACTCGTGCGTCACATTAGAATCCTGTCCTCCATCTGCTCTCCGGAAACCTCCACAATTTCTCAGCTCAACGCTGAAGCGCGTTGCTAATCTAGTCTCAAAACAAATCAAACAAACGATTTCAATTTGTCCAAAATGGTTATAAAACCATTTCCAACAATTCGAAAAAGACCGAACATGTACAGTTTGTGTGGAAGGATTGCCAGGAGGAACCTCTTCTATCTAAAGAGAACACGGACCATTTGCAAAACTGCATCTGTACGAACCACAAAGCTTCTGGAACAATGTCTTATGGACTGATGAGAACAAAGTGGAGTTGTTTGGCCTTAATGCCCATCACCATGATTGGCAAAACCCAACAGTATTTCAGCAGAAACGGCACGGCGGTGTAGGGCTGATGATTTGGGCTTGTTATTGCAGCAACCTTGTAGTCATTGAGACGACCATGAACTCCTCTTTATACCAGAGAATTATAGAGGCAAATGTGAGACCATCTATCCGACAGTTAACGTTTGGTCAAAATTTGGTCATGCAACAGAACAGTGATCCAAAGCCCACCACTAAGTCTTCGTCAGAATGGCTAAGAAATAAAAGAATCAAGGTTTTGGAATGGTCTAGTCTAAGTCCAGAAACCTCAATGAACTGAAGAAATGCTGTAAAGAAGAACGGACCAAAACAATGTTAAGGACCAATAAAATCATTCAAGAAACGATTACTGCAAATTATTGTTGCCAAAGAGTGATCTATAAGATATTGAATCAGGAGCATACTTAATATTGCCCACCTTATTATTATTATTTTTTGTCTTCATTTTTGGGAACTAAATAATCGCACAGTGAAGGGAAAAGTTACACTGTATGTATTCGTTCGTCTGAGGTTGTATTAGTCCAATACTGAGACCCGCTACGTTCAGATGATTTTTTAAATTATGTTTTTACACAAAAGACATAGAATTAAAAGAGGAAGCACTAACATTTACACATGACCTCATATGGATACTTTCATATCTCATTAGAAATGCTCGGCAGGCCACGCCCACAAACAACAATAACTATATAAGGAGCAGGAATTTTTTTATAAATTTGTAAAATAAAGGAATAATAAAGGAAGGAGATCCTGACTCATGTTTTGTCTGTCTTTCCTCCTTGTCGTGAACTCAGAGGTTTCCTCCATGCAGAAGGTAAAGTGTGTGTGTGTGCGTGTGTGTGTGTGTTCGGGGGCGTACACTGCGAGTCCCCCCAGTGAGAAAGCAAGTGTGAGAAGAGGCCTGCATTTTTTGCCTGACTGCCCAAAGCCTTGGCTGAATTCCCCGGCGAGAGCGAGATGGAGAGGGGAAGGTGCGGTAATTGTACCACGGCCTGTTGAGATTTTCCCCTCACCGGCTTTCAGTGAAAAGGAAAAGAGCGTCCCATGACACCGGGTGGGTGGAAAAAAAAAACAATGTGCACTCACATATGAGTAACGTTCAATTTATCACACCAGAGCACTTACGGCCAATAAAAGAGCAATGAGCGGTGAGCGGCCTTGAGGCTTTAGAGCGTTTCAGCTGAAAATATGACAATGTTTTGTAGAATGCTAAGAAAAGGAATCAAGAGATGTTTATGTGCTGAGATAATGAACCATGTTCACATTTAGTAATGGTGGCGTAGTGGTTAGCACTGTGGGCTCGTACCTCCAGGGTGAAGGGTTTGACTCGCACCTTGTATCTATACACGTGGAGTTTGCATGTTCTGCCTGTGCTCGGTGGATTTCCTCTCACAGTCCAAAGACATTCAGAGTAATAAATTGGTCCTCTGTCCAGGGTGGACCGCCTCGTGCCCGAAGTCTCCAGGAATAGGCTCCAGGACTCCCTCGACCCTCTACATGATAAATGGTACAGAGAATTAATTACTTATTTTATGGATACGATTACAATACTGAATTTACAACACATTATGTTTTAACATCATATTCATCAAAATTCATGTACAAAAAAGTTAAACAACAATATTATTTTAGATTTTGCTTTTAAATAAGTGTAGTTTTTAGCAAACCACACCTCAACAACCTCTACTTCAGGCCACACCTCAACAAAATTCATCTGCAGATCATACTTCATCAACCTCACTTGCGGACCACACTTAATCAACTTCACATGCAGACCATGCCTCATCAACTGCACCTACATGTCACACTTCATCACTCACCTGAAGACCACACCTCATCAAATTTCACCTGCAGAATATGCATCAAAATTTACCTACAAGCCACGCCTTATGAACTTCAACTGCAGACCACACTTCATCAAATTCCACCTTTAGACCACACCTAATCAACACTGCCCGCATTTCTTCTTTACAACATCAGAGGAATTCACCTACTTCTTTCAATGCTGCTTACTCAGGTGCTTATTCAGTGTTATTTCAAGATTAGTCTCCTGGAACTCCACCATTCATCCTTTGCAGCTAATCCAGAATGCAGCTGCACGTCTTTGTTTTCAACCTTCCCAAGTTCTACCACACCACCCGACTTCTCCGCCGGTTCACGTAGCTGCCCACATTAAATTCAAAACACTGATGCTTACCTTCAAAGCTAAAAACTGCTCAGCACCCACTTCCACTTACCTCTCACCTTTAATCACACCTGCACCACAACACATTCCCTCCGTTCCTCCAGTACTGCTCAGCTGGTCCCACCATCTCTCTCGCTCAGAGATCAAGGAAAACACTATTTTCTGTTCTGCCACCTAGGTGGTGGAATGAACTTCTTCTAGATGCCTGTACAGCTGAGTCATTGGCAATCTGTAACCAAAGACTTCTCTGTTTACTTGATATTAGTTTTAATAATAATTAAAAAAAACTTCCCAACATTGTTTGACTGATGGTACTTATTTAGTAACATCATAACCCAGTGTAAGGATCTATCCAATGACAGAAACTTCAACGCTCTGGATAAGAATCATCAGCCAAATGTCTAAATGTAAATGTAACCTCACCTCCAGACCACACCCCATCAAACTTTACCTGCAGACTACACCTATTCAACCTCATATGAATACACACCTCATCACCCTCTACTGTAGACCACACCTCATCACCCTCTACTGTTGACCACACCTCATCACCGTCTACTTTAGACTACAACACATCAACCTCTACTGTAGACCACACCTCATCACCCTCTACTGCAGACCACACCTCATCACCCTCTACTGCAGACCACACCTCATCAAACTCACGAGACAGACGACACCTCATCTACCTCTACTGTAGACCACACCTAATCACCCTCTACTGCAGACCACACCTCATCACCCTCTACTGTAGACCCCACCTCATCACCCTCTACTGTAGACCACACCTCATCACTCTCTACTGCAGACCACACCTCATCACCCTCTACTGCAGACCACACCTCATCAACCTCAACAGACAGACCCCACCTCATCAACCTCTACTGTAGACCACACCTCATCACCCTCTACTGTAGACCACACCTGATCAACCTCTACTGCAGACCACACCTCATCAACCTCTACTGCAGACCACACCTCATCACCCTCTACTGTAGACCCCACCTGATCAACCTCTACTGCAGACCACACCTCATCACCCTCTACTGTAGACCACACCTCATCACCCTCTACTGCAGACTACATCTCATCAACCTCACCAGATAGACCACACCTCATCTACCTCTACTGTAGATCACACCTAATCAGCCTCTACTGCAGACCGCACCTCATCACCCTCTACTGCAGACCACACCTCATCAACCTCACCAGACAGACTACACCTCATCAACCTCTACTGTAGACCACACCTCATCGCCCTCTACTGTAGACCACACCTGATCAACCTCTACTGCAGACCACACCTCATCACCCTCTACTGTAGATCACACCTCATCACCCTTTACTGTAGACCACAGCTGATCACCCTCTACTGTAGACCACACCTGATCAACCTCTACTGCAGACCACACCCCATCACCCTCTACTGTAGACTAAATCTCATCAACCTCACCAGAGAGACCCCACCTCATCAACTTCTACTGTAGACAACAGCTCATCACCCTCTACTGTAGACCACGCCTGATCAACCTCTACTGCAGACCACACCCCATCACCCTCTACTGTAGATTACATCTCATCAACCTCACCAGACAGACCCCACCTCATCAACTTCTACTGTAGACCACACATCATCACCCTCTACTGTAGACCACGCCTGATCAACCTCTACTGCAGACCACACCCCATCACCCTCTACTGTAGATTACATCTCATCAACCTCACCAGACAGACCCCACCTCATCAACTTCTACTGTAGACCACACATCATCACCCTCTACTGTAGACCACACCTCATCACCCTCTACTGTAGACCACACCTCACCACCCTCTACTGTAGACCACACCTGATCAACCTGTACTGCAGACCACACCCCATCACCCTCTACTGTAGACTACATCTCATCAACCTCACCAGACAGACCCCACCTCATCAACTTCTACTGTAGACCACACCTCATCACCCTCTACTGTAGACCACACCTCATCACCCTCTACTGTAGACCACACCTCATCAACCTCACCAGACTGACCACACCTCATCAACCTCTACTGTAGACCACACCTCATCACCCTCTACTGTAGACGACACCTCATCACCCTCTACTGTAGACAACACCTAATCAACCTCTACTCTAGACCACACCTCATCAACCTCTACTGTAGACCACACCTCATCACCCTCTACTGTAGACCACACCTGATCAACCTCTACTGCAGACCATACCTCATCACCCTCTACTGTAGATCACACCTCATCACCCTCTACTGTAGACCACAGCTCATCACCCTCTACTGTAGACCACACCTGATCAACCTCTACTGCAGACCACACCCCGTCACCCTCTACTGTAGACTCCATCTCATCAACCTCACCAGACAGACCCCACCTCATCAACTTCTACTGTAGACCACACCTCATCACCCTCTACTGTAGACCACACCTCATCACCCTCTACTGTAGATCACACCTCATCGCCCTCTACTGTAGACCACACCTCATCACCCTCTACTGTAGACCACACCTGATCAACCTCTACTGCAGACAACACCCCATCACCCTCTACTGTAGACTACATCTCATCAATCTCACCAGATAGACCCCATCTCATCAACCTCTACTGTAGACCACACCTCATCACCCTCTACTGTAGACTACATCTCACCAACCTCACCAGACAGACGCCACCTCATCAACCTCTACTGTAGACCACACCTGATCAACCTCTACTGCAGACCACACCCCATCACCCTCTACTGTAGACTACATCTCATCAACCTCACCAGACAGACCCCACCTCATCAACTTCTACTGTAGACCACACCTCATCACCCTCTACTGTAGATCACACCTCATCACCCTCTACTGTAGACCACACCTCATCACCCTCTACTGTAGACCATACCTCATCACCCTCTACTGTAGACCACACCTGATCAACCTCTACTGTAGACCACACCTCATCAACCTCACCAGACAGACCCCACCTCATCACCCTCTACTGTAGACTACATCTCATCAACCTCACCAGACAGACCCCACCTCATCACCCTCTACTGTAGACTACATCTCATCAACCTCACCAGACAGACCCCACCTCATCAACCTCTACTGTAGACCACACCTCATCACCCTCTACTGTAGACCACACCTCATCACCCTCTACTGTAGACCACACCTCATCACCCTCTACTGTAGACCACACCTAATCAACCTCTACTGTAGACCACACCTCATCACCCTCTACTGTAGACCGCACCTCATCACCCTCTACTGTAGACCACACCTAATCAACCTCTACTGTAGACCATACCTCATCACCCTCTACTGTAGACCACACCTCATCACCCTCTACTGTAGACCACACCTAATCAACCTCTACTGTAGACCACACCTAATCAGCCTCTACTGTAGACCACACCTCATCACCCTCTACTGTAGACTACATCTCATCAACCTCACCAGACAGACCCCACCTCATCACCCTCTACTGTAGACCACACCTCATCACCCTCTACTGTAGACCACACCTAATCAACCTCTACTGTAGACCACACCTCATCACCCTCTACTGTAGACCACACCTCATCACCCTCTACTGTAGACCACACCTCATCACCCTCTACTGTAGACCACACCTCAAACTTACCTGAAGGCCATACTTTATCAACCTCTATTGCAACCCACACCTCATCACCTTACCTGCAGACCACACCTCACCAAACTGAAGGCCACACCTTCTCAACCTCTACTGCAGGCCACACCTCATTAAAATTCACTTGCAGACCACACCCCATCAAATATCACCTGAAGGCCACATCTCATCAACCCCTACGGCCGAAAATTCAAATTCACCTGAAGAGAACAGCTCATCAAAAATCTCCTGAACACCACCACTCACCAACATCCCCAACAGTCCACACCTCATCAACCTCACCTACAGACCACACCCTATTATTGCTTGCAGACCACTTCCTCTACTGCTGAACCACACCTTGTCAGACTCACCTGCAGACCACACTTTATCACACTTTATCAGACTCGTCGAGTCTCTTTCTGCCCTGTTCTCCCCTCGTATTTTTTTTTCTTCCACTTCATTATGCGATGAGCAGCACTGTATTCCTCTGGGGGAACAGCTCTGCTCTGAACACTTTAACCTCATTTATCCTCCTCACAGTCACACGCGGCATTTTATATATTTACATGTAAATGTAAAACACCTGTGTTCCTTTACAGAGTGTGAACTGAGCTGACCTAATGGTATCAAATAAACATGAAGAGAACATCTTCAAAAATATTCCCATACACACATGCAGTATATATAAGATCCTTAATGATGTCATTTAATAGCGGCAGTTATTTATCTCTGGATATTATATATTTATTATTATATTGTAAAACTAGAACTACCTTTTTACAATCCCCTTTCACAAATAGCAAAATAAAATAAATCAATCCATTTTGGGTGTAAGTTAGACCCGATACTGTCTTAACCTCATGCTAACGTCCGACCCATAATTACCATAATAAACAAACAAGTTCGCTTCAAGAAGATCTTCTCAAGGGCGCTACTTACTTCATAAGGAATACCCATAGAGTATTGCACAGGACGTGAATGTAGTGCTACAGTAACAGGAAGTACAGGAAGTAAATAAATAATGGAGAGTTTAAGAGTGAATGATTGAATCCATCATGTTTCCGTGTTTTGTGCTGCGGCGCTGCTATTAAACATGCGTCCGGATGACAGGCCATCAGAATCAGAACACACTGCTGGTCAGGGGTGAAAACAGGAAACGGGCTGACGGACGACCTGGAGAGAGAGAGAGAGAGAGAGAGAGAGAGAGAGAAGAGAAAGTGGTAAAATTGGAAAAAGTGTGGAGAGAAAGAGAACAGAGA
>CM059207.1:1860000-1962500 GCA_030347435.1 Clarias fuscus
TCAGCTGGTAATAAATGGCAACACCAGACCAGCCCACACACACACACACACACACACACACACACACACACACGGCAAACAGGGCCGTTTGGCCCTAATAAATAGAGTCGGGGGTCCTCCATTGATAGGGTGCAACGGTTTAATGAAACCCTCTCTTTCTCCCCGCGCGTGTTTCCTGCGCGCGCTGATAAGTAGCGGACGCAGCCAAGCCTGTAATTACAATCTTACGGCGAACGCAGGGGCCCGATCTGTGTATAAATCTCACCGTCCAATTACAAGATGTAATAATTTTGCAGCCGGAGCTGGTAATGAGGTCTAATGCTCATGCATGTGATAATCCCCCGCGGATGCTGACTCTATCAGATGTTGGGCTTTGTAATTATACCGAGCAGGGAAGGAAAAAAAAAATCATTATTTCATGTTCGGCGGTGAAGTAGGGAAGTTAATTTTCTCCACGCTCCGTCGAAGCGTAGACCAAATTTTAATGATTTAATCATTATCCACTGTCCCGGCTGCAATTGACCCGCGTGCTGCAACGTTTTGCGCCCTGAAACAGAGTAAAGCTCGTTTTTTTTTTATTTAGTAATTACACCACAATAAAGCTATTATCCGTATGAGCAGGAGGTGGGAAGGGGTGGGCTGGTGGTGAATGGGCGTGGGTGCTATGTCTATGTCATCCGCCACCTGAATCATATTTATGGGTAGCATTTAGTTATTTCCGTGATTGTCGACCCAAAAAAAGGGGTCAAGTCCATTTTGTTGCTAAATTACACAAAATCCTTACATTCGTCGCGGAACAACAATGAGGTTTGCTCACTAAACCTGATGGATCGCTTATCAAGCTTGAGAAGCAATAAAATTCAACAAACCGCTAAGTGCCTGGTTTTACGTTTAGCTAAACGAAAGGATTATGCACAAATAACTGATAATCAAATAATCAATAAACTCAAGCTTGCTGGTCCTGGTTCGTGCTGTTAAAAATTGATACAAGAGTGTTTTTTGTTTTCAAACTCAAAAAGCAGACAAGCTAAGAACTGTTCCTGTTCCTGCTAGTTAAGCGTCGTGTAGCATAACTAGCTAACTTTACCCTTTTTTTTTTTTTCTTTTTACAGTTTACGATTTCTACATCAACAAAAAATGACAAATTGCAAAAAACAAAACGTGCAGTAATTTTCTCATTTCCGGAATCGAAAGCCTGAGTAACAATGTTCTCGCCTTTATCATCGACGACATCACTGATTCGATCGCACAGCTTAACGGTTTTTGTCAGGCTTACGGACACTCACGATTTGTTATCGTTAATATGATTGACAGGGAAGTGAGCGCACAAGCTACGCCCACTCACAGGACACAGCCAGTTTTTGCTCTGTTAGACTCGTGGTCATGACGTCATTGGGATTCTGACCCAGGAGTTCTGGATGATATACTGACCCCTGTTGGCCTTGCGTGCTCATTCAGCAGTATTGGAAAAGATATTCATAATGACATCATTAAAACACAAAATGTCATTACAAATGTGTGCCGTATTAATGTGGACAAGCCCGGAAATATGTCCTTGTTTGTTTATTTTATTTATTTATTTCCAGAAACGTTCTGTTTATCAGCGTGTGGATGAAATTAAACTCCACATCACCGTGTCACATCTGTGAGATGGTTCTGAGAGAAGTGATATCATCGCGTGAGATGTGTATCATCTTCACGTGTGCTGTAGCGACATGTTTGCAATCAGAGTGTATGTGGATGTGTGTGTGTGTGTGCGTGTGTGTGGGCCTGCTTTAAATTCCTTCGGTGCTTGAGGAGTCTGAGTGCAGCGCGTGGAGGCTTTTTTACATTTTCTTTCCTATTAGCTGTTATTTAAGTGTTGTCAGTCAAACTAGCGCACGCACCTGGCTTCCCGCACCACGTGAAATTTATTTATTGAAACTTTTGGTCACACATGGAAAGCTGAGCAGATGGTGCATGCACAGGGATGAGTGACACACACACACACACACACACACACATACACTTACACACACACACGTGTGCACACGGTGGCGCGTGACAGAAGGCCTCACGGCTGCATTTTTTATGCATTATCTATTCCAGCGCTATTCTATGGAGATGCTCGTGCACTCTTGTTTCTTTTTTTTGTTGCCATTTTAAAGTGATCTAATCAGCGGCGTGTTAAACAAGAGTGGATCTTTTATGCATTGGTCGTCACATCTAAAACAACTCGCGCTGATTCAATTACAATGAGCGCCATCGCCGCCGCAGCGCGCCTTTATCTGCCCATGACATCATTTCAATCAAAATGTAAAATAATCCAGATGCAATTGCCGAGATGGGATACAGGCGGCTGCGCGTGCTCATTTGATGCAAATAAATAAATAAATAAAAGTGTATGTAAGTGTATATCTGCGCAAGACATTTCCTGCTCTGACAAATAAAATCCCTACACAGGCAAACTCGATTATTCTGTGTAATGACATTCCGAGCAAACTGAGAGCGCGTGATTGTCTGCTTCCTTTTCTTCTCTTATTATCATTAGTCAAAGTTGTTATTGAAGACACACGCTGCTGATTTCTAAGCTCGTTCAATTAACAGCAAATCCGTCTGGTGTTGTTGTTGTTTTTGACACCGATATTAAGCGTAAGGAACGCCGTAACAGCGGGAGGTCCGGATATAAGTCAGGGGTTCAGGTCAGGATAGGATCCAGGCCGCTGCTTGTTTAATGAACAAAGCCAGATGACGGAGTCGATCTGGAGCTGTAAGGAAATTGAATGTAAGGAGAATGTCCAACAGGGTTAATGACACGTCCACCACTGACTCTAATGGAAAGCAATTAATTTAGGACACAGGCCGCTGCGCCTTTCGCTGGCTTTAATTAACACAGTGTTTATTTTTTTTTCTCGAAGAGCGAAGGATAGCTGTGTTGTCAAGACTTTTTTTTTTTTTTTTCAAGGACTGAATGAAACAAAAACAAAGCTTCGGGAAAAAAAAAGAAATATAATAATAACCTAATTTTCTTCAGGAGTCTCACTGATACAACACAATGCATGCTGGGAAAAACAGCGCACCAATGCTGCTACCCTGCGATTGATAATATGGCGGCCGTATTGGATCTCTGACATTCGCTGGATTTGTGATTTTGGATTGATGATATTCACCCAAAAATAATTATTTGTAGAGTACACGCCATCTTAATGTTCTTAAACACTTCAACAAATGTGAACAAATAACTACATAGACAAATAGAAATTTGAGTTTCTATACAGTGGACATCTGCAATTGGCCGTGACTAGATGAGAGTGGATGTGATTGCAGTCGGATTGGAAGTGATATGGTGGGGTTGGCTGGGAATAGATGGGATAAAATGTGATTGGTCGTGATTGGCTAGGATTTGATGTTATTGGCTGTGATTGGATAGGATCGACTGGTTGACTGTTGATTAAATGGGATTGACTGGAATTAGATGGGATTGGCTTTAATTGGCTGGGGTTAGCTGTGATTGGCTATGATTTGCTAAGATTGGCTGTAATTTCATGTGATTACATGGGATTGAGTGTGATTGGCTGTGATTGACTGGGGTTGGCTGGGACTAGAGCTGGTATTAGATGGGATTCTTTGGGATTGCCTTATTGAGATTAAACGGGATTGGCGGTGATTAACTGAGATTGGCTGTATTTACCTGTGATTAAATGGGATTGGCTGAGGTTTACTGGGATTTTCTGTGAATAGACTGGGATTGGATGTGTTTAGCCTTGATTAGATGGGATTGGCTGTGAGTGGCTAGAATCGACTGGGATTGGTTGAAATTCACCACATGGTTCGCTGTATTGTTTATACAAAGTTCATGCATGTTAGTTTTTCTTCAAAATAACCATCGTTATTTTGTTCTTAGTAACTAAACCCTGACAGAGGTTTAACTCTTATGCTCTTACTTTTGGAAAAAAAAGCTTTTAGCACCCATTTAGGAAGCTAAAAACATGTAACTACTAAACGAACCCTTAAAGAATCGAGTCTCCTGGTTAAATATGGAGTACTAATTCAGTTTATTCAGTTTACCTTTTGTTTTCTCCTCGTACCAAAACAGGAGGTTAACATTGGAGGTTCACATTAACAAATTTAAAAATAAAAAAACATTTTGGTTTTGAGACTCTCCGTTGTGGGGTATTGTATAGACTCTTCCTCAATGACAATAAAAGCTCCGACTATGGACCATGAGTTTATGTTTTTATACCAGCACATATGGAAGTGTATAATTATGGACATTTCTGTGCTAAAATGTTAGCTGTCAGCATGCTAACCTGTTAATATTATGGAAGATGTAGATCAGTACAAAAACAAACAAACGTGTTTACCAAGTAAACAGGTATGAGAAAATGTGATTAACACGACTCACTCACATTAACACCCCTAAGTAGTGCGTTTTTGTAGTGCTCACTTTGCACTGCTCTGTCGGGGCATGGAGACGCGTCTCAGACGTATAGCGACGCCTCGGTAATAACACGCGTGACTCCGTTGTTTATTAAAACGGCTTAACATAGTTCTTCTCTGTAAAAGGTTACGTGTGTAAGGCGAGGAGGAAGAGGGATCGCAGCTCCTCGCCTCCAAAACAAGCCTTTTATAATTCATCAGTGCCGCTGACAGATGAGTTCTGCCCAAGAATATTAGAAAATGTCTCAAATCTCATATATATGCTAATGGTATGCTGGGAACCGGTACTTTTTTTATTTATTTATTTATTTTATTTTTTAAATCTGCCCTGACCAGGGAGGGAAAAGTGGAGGAGACAAGTCATCACACCACACAATTTATGATCAAACAAGCAGCCAGGGTGAGACGCGTTCTCATTTAGCCTGAGTGTAATAACACACAACAGTGGTTACGTTCGGGACACACACATATGCACACATAGTTTTAGTTTTGCATTGTCTTCTTTGTTCACACTTGTACGCACTTTTATTTCTAACGTAGTGCAGTAACGAGATGTTCTATGACCACAGTATTCCTCAGAATCCCTTGTTTTTTCCCCTCAAGGTATACTTTGATTTTGATATGTTTTTTTTTAAGGACAAACAAATTCATACACATATTAAAAAATATATATTATTATTATTATTATTATTATTATTATTATTATTAAAGCTTCTTCAAGCTGGACAGCCAGAGACCTCATCTCAAGGCTGGATTTCCTCCTTTTAAGGGTTCCTTGAAAAGTTCCTCAAGGGATCTGTGGGCGGTTAACAGCTCTCTGCTTTTTTTACTTCAAGACAAAGATCAGGACCCAATAAAAGTTCTTTATAGGCTCTTTTGTAGGGTTTTATCCACACAACCTTGTATGGCTCAGGTTTTAGGGGTTTAAGGAAGATCTATTTTGGTACTCTGTTTCAGCAAAATAAATTAGTTCTGCAGTAGTCCCCCATGGGGCAAACCTTGAGTTGCAGCTTTGCATGGTTGTTGCATGGTTTTACAGTAAACCTGTAAAATGCCTCATGGAGGACAATGAAGGAAATTATGATGGTGATAGACTGAACCTACCTGCTTATGTTTTTTTTTTTTTTTGGTCACTAATGGTGTCCGGTTTCAAAGGTTCTACTTTCAGCCATTTTAAAACAGGAGATCTGAAGAATGTCCCAATAGAGACGAAAAAAGGCTGCTAGATTTTTCTACGAAAGGGTTTGTTGGGCAGTTAATATTTTTATTGCTTTCTAGACTGGTTCTACTTACAGTAGAACTGTTTCATACTTCCTTGAAAGCATTTGTGTAGAATTACATGGAGGAGCTAATAATAAAAAATAAAAAAAAACTCTTCTAGAAGAGGTTTCATCAAGGTATGAGCAGCCTTGTAGCTACCTAGAAAGACCAAACATGCACATAGGTGCTATTTTTTTGTTGTCTTCGAAAAGAGTGGACAAACAGCATTCCTCAGGTGTGCCAGCTCAACAGAAACATTTGACGTTAACTTTTGTCAAAGAGAATTAGAAGACAAGCCTAAAAGACAACTGAAGAAAATTGACTTACCTAGACTAACGGTTGTAAGAACCTTAAAGGACTGTGTAGAAGAACAATAAACATTTATCTTTCATGATGTTCTGCTTCAAAGACCCAAGGTAGACAGAACCATTTTGAGGTTTCTCGTGGATTCTAAGTCCTATCAGAGCTGCAGATATAGAGAACTAAACAACAGTTCGCTCACCCTGTCACCTCGCTCATTCATTCATCAATTAATTCAATTAATTCATTTACGGTCTTTAGAACAAATTGTATTGTATTGTTTGTCATCACAATTTTTAACAACTTCATTTACTAAAAAAATGTGTGTATGTCTGTACATCCAAAAACACACACGCACACACAAAAGCTAATGAATATCAGTGAGACTTGTCTTTTTAGATAAACACCACCACAACCTCCACTACCACAAGAACTGTTCTTTTGTCTGAACGATGGTTCCCTCTCACACAAAGGCCTTGTGCATTTTTATGCAAAACAGTACACTAAAAAATGATAACGTAATCAGTCAAGGTGGCTGATTCCCTGCTCTACTGGAGCCTGTGATGAAGTATTAATAGCGGAATAGCTAGTGCTTTATTTTTCATAAATTACACGTGTCAGAGATAAAGGCGACGCTATGGAAGTGAACAGAATGACAAAACAGCATCATCAAACCCCCCCAAAAATACTGTAACCCTGTAGATTAAACACTATGTTCACTTGTGCGTCCGACAACAAGCAATATTTTTTTTTATTATTATTTCATTATTACTCCTAAATTTAAGCTAAAATCTCATTAGTAAAGAGAAACCCTTCTCTGTATATTTAAGGAAAAACTAAATGTAATTTAAGCAATGAATGCTACATGAGTAGATGTCAAATACACAAATAGAAATTATAAAATGAGAATAAGGTAGATTTTTAAAATAATGTTAAACAGATCATGAATTTAAATTCAGTTGTGCAGGCCTATGTAAGAAAACTAAAAAATGTTCTAAAAAAACAAAACAAAAAAGTTATTTATGGACAAGGAAAGCATTGTTCAAAACTTAAAGTAGTAAATGTTGGACAACAATCATCTCCTTTAAAGAACAAAAAAAAAAAAGATTACTTTTTGTTTTTTTTTAACAAACATTTTTTTTCACATTTTTTATTAACATTAAACTTTATGAATTGTGATATAATTTAAGTAAAGTGAGTAAAGCACATAGTGAAGTATAAAACATTAAACACAATTTTATACATTTTATTCACTCTTTCAGAAAAGTGATAGAATATAATTTAATATTTTGACAAAATATCAAAACATCTTTTAAATATGATTTAGAATTTTTTATTTTGAATTATGATGAATTTTTTTCTTTCTTTATTTTAAATTGTGGACAGAACATCATCTTTCAAATGCTCCCAAATCAATAATAAAAACAAAACAAAACGATTTGTTAATAATTTATTTCTAAAGTTTTCTGTTGAGGGTCTTAAAACCATTTAGCTTTACTGTACAAATGTAGCAGTTAAAAAAGTTCTATTAAGCACAAATATTGAATGCCATATGTTTTTTTTGTTGCAAAATTATGCAAAAGAAAATAAAATGTAAAAAAAAAAGTTTCTTGATTACATATACAGAAAATGTTAATTTCCTATATTTACATTTTCTTTTTTACCAAAGATTTTGTTTAATAGACATTTTGGATTTTTTTTTTTTTTTTTTTGCTATTCAAAAACAATAATGTTCTGAGGTGCAGAAAAGTGATACATATTATGGTGAATTTAATTTTTTTATTTATTTATTTAATAAAAAAAGGCCCTTAAAAAGTATCAAGAGGTCTTAAAACATTTTTAAAAACATTCTTCAGAGGTCATGAATTCCTTATAAAGATTCATTTATTTAAGGTATTTGTTTGTTTATTTGTTTCCAACAGTTCTAACTAAAGAAACTGGCTTAAAACTAAGTAAATGTTCAAGTACATTATCAGAAACGCAGGATGAATGTCATGGCATTTTATCAGTTATCCAGACATTTCTTCTTGAATGTAGTTGAAAAGTGGTCATAACCATGAATAAAAACGTTTGCTACATGGGAAATATAGCTAGTTAAGTTCTGTGTTAAAAGTTTGTTTAAAAAAAACACATTTTTAAGGTTTTAAGGTTGTTCATTTAGCTGAAAGAGTGTATTTCATTTTCGATCACCTGTAAAGTTTCCTGCTGAGGAGCACGAAGCCGTTTAGCTTCGACAGAAGGTGCGCGAAACCATACGCACTATCCTCCAGGGCAAACGTCAAAATTGAATATAGTTGCACTTCCTCTGTTGAAGTTGGAGGGGATTAAGGGCATCTCGGCAGGCTTAGTGCGGATTAGGGGACGTCCATAACACCTCAACTGCTAACGCTAACTGTATTTCACCGAGGATTAGCGACAAGCTGATAAAATTACGCAAAACTACGTCTATCTTGTAGCAACACCTGTTTGTTACATTTGTTCAACAAACAGCTGCTTTGCGTTTTTGCAGATTCGAGCTGCGTTCGGTTTGATTGTTAGATTCTAGTAAGGGTTTGGCCTTTCCTTCATCCCCCCAGGATGCTTGCTTCATGCTGACAGAATATTATTACACATCATTACACTTCTTAGAGCGCGATTTAGTGAGGCCGGCCGAACGATTCTGCTGAGAGAGGTGGCGGGTAATGGAAAGTGTCTCCTTCACTTAAGACGAGATCTTCTTCCCTCTGTCACATGAGGCAATTGGCTGTCGGGGAATTCGCCTCCTCGTTTCCTGTTAGACACGTCAACACACTGTCGATCTCATTGATTTTTTTATTTATTTATCGTGAAATGTGGAGTGAAACGAAACGGACGTCTTCATCCGTTGCGGTAACAAGACATCGATTGGAGTTTAAAAATCAGAAAGGAAGTACTTCAGAGAATCCGTGATAAAAAAGTGATGCATTCTAAATATAAAATACTGAATATAATATAAAGTCAATAATGCAGGAAAAGTTAAATATTCATAAAATATGATTTTATTTGAATTACACCACACTGGTTGAATAGTGTTACTGATATACAGTACATGTGGTGCTGTTCTCTGTAAGGAGATATTTACTATAGATTTAAGGAAGGAGTCTCCAGTGCCAGTGCATTTAACAGTGATAAAGATATTACTTAACTTTGTAATTTTAAGATATCTGACATCTTTAGGGCAAAGAGGTTTAAGGTACTTTAATAGTACAATCTCCTACTGCTGATTCACGTTCTAAAAAAAGTTGATGATGATGATGATGATGATGGAAAGCCCTTAGACTTGACTTGATGCTTTTTTCCTAGCATGGTCACCATTGGCTAAGCTTTTGATGCCAGACGTGCTAAAGACTAACCTCTGGAGCCATTGAAAAAAGGCATTTGTCTTTGTAAAGCCACAAATCATTTAAGATGTTGTGCCTTTTCAGAGTGAAAGGAGCCTTGTGGGTTTTAAGAAGTCTAAGTGGAAGTGGTTAGGGAATTGAAGAGGCCCTTGTCGTCTCCACATCTCTCTCTCTCTGCACCATACGTTGCTTAACATTCAGCCATCCCCCTCTGTCAGCTCCATTGTGCCACTGGGGAAGAATGATGATAAATCGTTTGGCCCGAGGAGAAAGGACGGATCTGGCGACTGGTTAAGTACTTCTGCGGCAGAGCGACCTCATAATCACTCGCCTGCTTGATTTATAAACTGGGTGGTGATTAATGTGCTTTTAAATGGCTGAGCTAGTCTGGACCAGGCGCGCTGACACTGCTGCTTCTCGTCACTGTAGCGCTAAACCAATCCCAACAACGTGGCATTTAAATCTCAACATTTGATGCCAATTCTTCATGTTCAGCCTGTTTTAAGGAGGTGTAGGTGGACAACCACAGAGGGCCTGGACATTCAAAGGTCTCTGCATGATGATAATTCATTTCCCCCAATTAAATCAACCTCTGTTTCTGGACTTAACTGAATCCAAGAACAGGAGAATTCTCATCGTGCTCTTGCTAATACCGACTATTTCAAAGATCACATTTTGGTTGATTGTTTATTTAAAATAAAGTGCTAATGTAACCACTATCTTTAAAACCCAACTAGGTGTTTAGCAACTCTATGTCAAAAATCATACTTAAGCTCAGAGTAATGACTTTGTTAGCGCACTCACATACACTAAATGCAAATGCTATTTTTTTTAGTGGTATTGTATGTATGGAGTTTATGAGTTACTACTGGCTGTAATCCCAATTAACTTAATACTATGAAAGGTTTTACCTACACAACTGGGGAAATGGTTAACAATGACTAGCTTAATCATTAGCAACATTCATTACCTAGCAATCATAGCAGCAAACACATCACAACTTTGACATTTTTTATTTAGCGACTGTCTTTTTAGTATAGAGTCTTGATTTTGCACAGTATGTTGCTAGCATATCTGAGGTAAATGTTGATGTTCCTGTTGGTTTTATCTTGTTTTTAACAGTCTGTTATTTGTAGCAAATCATTAATGGCTGCTAGCAGATAGATAAATCACAATGTGACAGAATGTTCTGGATTGTGTCAAGTGTTTGTACAAGCAATATACGTGCTATCTGTTAAGTAGTCATATCATAATTCTACATATACAGTCTTTAAGTTGTTGTTTATTATATATATATCTGAGGGAAATGTTAATGCTCCTGATGACCGTGTCATGCTTTTGATGTCACTGTCAAATCATAATTTTACTCTTCAACAGTCTTTTCTAAATGTTTACTTAGAATTTTATCAACACACCTGAGGTAAATGTTGAAGTTCCTGATAGTCTCTTTTTTCTTGTCAGTATGCCTTTGCATTCTCTGTTTATGAGATTTATCTGCTTTGTGTTCAGAGTGAGAATTTAACACCTATAGTCTTGAGGTAAATTTTAATGTTCCTGGTGGTTCTGTCTTTTTTCCCACTCCCTGTGCCTTTATGCTGTCTGTACCTCAGGAATACTGTAAAGGTTACTTGCTTACCTGAGAAGAATCTGAATCTTACTTGTACAATCTTTAAAAAAAAAAATCCTCATAAGTTATGTAAATCTGAGGTAAACATTAGATACTTATGTCAGATTATCACTATTACTGTACTTGTAGCTATTCAGAACAGAATGTAGCTAGCATAGTCTTTTGAGTATTTCTTTATCTGAGATAAATATTAATGTTAATTAATCTGAGATAAATATGAATGTTTATATTTATAGAGATAAATATTAATGTTTATATTTATAGAGATACATATTAATGTTTATAATTAATGTTTATATTAAAATATAAATATTAATGTTCCTGAAGGCTTTGTCTTGTTTGTATTGTCTGATGTCTGTATAAAAACTTTAATATCTACTAGAAGCTACCGTAGCTAAAACACAATTTTAATCGTTTAGTCTTTCATAAGTAGTCTCCTATTAAGTATAAGTAGTATTTTACAAACACTCCTGAGGTAAATGTTTATGTTCCTGATTGTTTTTTGTCTTATTTCCTTCGTACATGTACAGTCTTTTATTAAGTGTTTACTCATATGCTTTACTAGTATATTTGAGGTACATGTTGAGCCTTTATACTGGCTGGATGGTTTCCGCTGTCTTCTTGCTAGGGAAACTGTTTTTGATGGTCATTATGAGCCAACTCATGTAACAGCGAGAGTTGCTCCAAAACAGTACGCACTTTACTCAGGTTTTCTGAACAGCATATTCATTTAAAAGAAGAACTCGGGTTAGTGTTGAGGGCACAGCCCACTGTATATTTCTCAAACAAGGCCTCATCATTGCACTGCGATACCTCAGTTTTCAATAATGGGTTCTTGAATAAGTAAAACGTTGTCGAGTCTTGCAGAACAGCATGAGCAGCAGCCATTATGTGCAGGGGCTGACATTTAAAAAGTTCGTCGCAAGTTTTCTCGCTACCTCTTCCTGTCAGCGCCGAGATTGACAACTCACTCAGAGCACTGTTTGAGAGGAAATTTGTTTGGACTTCTCATTCTCCCTCTCGCTCGCTCGCTCAGCGTGGGAGGTGGCGAAGTCGTTCATTCCCTCCCTCGTGCACTGGAAATGGCAGTGTCAATTAAATATCACTTTCAATTTCCCTGTTTTATGATCCCTCGGCTACTAAGCAGCAATAACGCGGGCCCTCCTACCTTGTCACGCAGATGATTGATTACACTTGTCTCCTCTTATATAGAGACATTTACATGAAAATAAGGGAAACCAGCAGCCCTTTGTTTGCATGGGGTGAGCAATGGAGAATTTCATATTCATGCAAGGAGCCCATAATAAAGCCGAGCTCTGGGATCGGGACATGGCCCAGATCGGGATGCAGTGTCGAGACTCGTGTGGATTTTATTAAGCGAGGAAAATGAAGGGAACTCGTGTTTAATGTCGTAAATTCCATCCTGTTGTGCGTGTGTGTGTGTGTTTTATTCATACACAGATATGGATGTAAAAGTTAATATGCAGCAGTTGATGTTATGTTAATATGAAGAGTTGTCTCCCAAATAAAATGCATAATAGTATCAATAATAATAATAATGATAATAATAATATGAAACAATAAGTGGAAAATTAATTAAGTGTAGCAAATAATCGAGGCCCATCCATCATGTTTCTACTGTCATGACTGACATCCCCATTGCATTACAAAGTCTCATTGTAATTATGTGGGGTTAACACACCATTGCCCGTGTGTGTGTGTGTGTGTGTGTTTTTGCGAGATCAGACCCATGAGGAGCAGGTGTTCTGCCTGCTTACGCTGTAATCGAGACCCTACTGCAGTGTGCCTTGAGGGCACAGTGAGCCACACACACACACACACACACACACACAGACACACACACACAAGGGGGAGTATTTGCATTTGTGCTTAACATTTAGGATTATTGTCGTAATCCAGTTGTGCTTGTGTAAAACTTTTTGTTTGACCCCACAACAATACTATTCTAAAATTAAATGGATGAAAAATATCTCAATTCTAAAAATTTCTGCGTTCTATGTAATTTATCGCTTTTTATTCCTGCAAAAGTGAATACATTTGTGTCAAATTTCATTTTCTCAATGTCACCATATTGTCTGTTTAGTTGCGCATTTAGTTGCGTCGTTAAAATACATATTAGCATTATGTTAGCTAATATATACGATAGAGATTTTTAAATTATTTCCCTCTTAGTTTATTCACATTACGTGTAGATTTTGGATTCTGTTAAGGTAGCTATTAATAATTTTTGTTGCATGTTTTGCTAACTTACCAACTATTAGCAACATGATTATACTATTATGCTAACCAAAAAAAAAAAAAAAAAAAGGCACAAATATCCTGCTTTAGCCTATGCTGAGCTGTTTGTCTCTCTGTATTTTCTTTCTGAATTTTAATGTGTAGCTCTGCTAGGAGACATTTTGATAGTATCGACTTATCCGTGCAGATATATGGCGGCCGATTCCATTAGCGCTTAAGTAATATGGGGTGCTGAGACAAAGAGGAAGTGGGAGAGAGAGAAAAACGACAGCAAGCGGATCAGATAGCGGGCGCCAGTATTTCTCACACAAAACGCATATATGCTAAATAGTAGAGATTAGGCAGGATGAATTGGAGTGAGAGGAGACAGAGGTTAGCTAGCATGTTTACACAGCATGTGTGAGAGAGAGTATCGCTAACTCGCTAAGTCTTGTCTCCTTAGGTTCAGGGAAACAGATGCCCTGTATCGGATTGTGGGGCCTCTGGGTTTCTGTGTGTGTGTGTATAGTGATAAGCTAAGGGCTAATACCATGAGCGAGGTGCTAATAAACAAACAGGGGCTAAATTGGCTGAATGGGCGCACTGATGCGTAGGCAGCTAGCTTGGCCTCAATGGCTTAATCTTCTCCTCTTTTACATACTTAGTCCAGATCAGCTAGTAAACGGGTTAAAAAAAAGGACATGCATGTTTTCCATTCTTAGCTCAGCATTAAATCTTTCTTCCCAAAACGTTGCCTGAATTTACGATTTCGGATAAACTGGAACGGTGCATACACAGATTTCTGCATAACTTGGTTTCTTGATTTCAGGAAATGAGTTTATGATTGGCAGAAGCAGTTGCTCGCACTTTGGCAACTAGATGGCAGCCATGTTTGTCTTGTCACTGCTGGGCTGCGTGCTGAGAGACACGGACAAATCACTCCGGGTTGAGAGTTTACACACTTGTGTACGTGTTAGTACAGGAAGGAAATTAGCGGAACTGCTTGTTCTTTCAGTTATGATCAGATCAGACAGGTCACTCTGTACAGATGGTGGTAAAAGACGACAGTGTGGAAGGAAGATTATTTCAGAGCCATAATTATTTAGATGAATAGGCACATTTTTTATTTTTAACTTTAATTAAACTTTACTGTAGTTCAGATCAACCAGGGCATGCATGATATATATATATATATATATATATATATATATATATATATATATATATATATATATATATATAGTATAGTATAGTATAGTATAGTATAGTATAGTAGTGAAAGTCTACACTGTACAGTAGTGAGAACTCATGTATACTCTACAATATAGGGGTATTAGTGTACAAAGGTGTAAAGTATATATAGAGTAGAGTGAAACATATCTTATAAAATATACACAGTCTATATATAAAACTTTACATAGTGATGAATCTAAACACTATTTATATCTCAGTTATGTTAGGTGTATATACTCTACACTACACAAAGGTTTATAAAGGGTTATTGAGGACATGCAGTTTTGTACCCTGCAGCTACAGTAATAAATATATAGACAATACACAGTACAGTGATGAACAAACATATGCTGTTTAGATATTATCCGTCTATTTACAGAATGAGTAATGATTACATGAAAAAAATTATTAATGTACACATTTTGAGCTATGGGAATAATGAGTTCATATAGAAGAGAGTTTTTGTTTGTGTGTATATACAGTATGTTGTAGTCGGTAGAGTATATACAGTATTAGTATTGAATATATAACTGACTCTGCTGTTTATTGCTTCATTATATGGAGTACAGCGAAAATAACTTTGTAAACATAAGCAACTCTGAGGTCACAGGAATCATGTGCTGAACATTCCGTTTGACATAAAATTCTCACTCTTCATTTTAGGTTGCTTTTGAAAATGTATTTATTTATTTATTTATTGTTTGTGAGCGTGAGGAAGCCCAGTCGTCTCAGTTCATTGTGCTACGAAAGAAAGGACGTTGCTCTTTCTATTCGTCGGGTTTTTCCCAGAGCCTCCTGGGTCAAGTTTTTTTTATTTCGGGGTGTTTGGATTTTAAACGCTCCCTGCCTCTCTCTCTCTCTCTCTCTCTCTCTCTCTCTGTTTCCCTCCCTCCCTCCCTCCCTCCCTTCACTTGCTCTCTCCAGGGCCACTATAGTGTCCAAACCTTGTCTACATTTACTACAGGCGAATGTAGAGCTCCTCCAAACGAGGTTTTTTGTTAGCTCGCCAACGGTGTTTTCATGAACTCTGAACCCCGGCCCATGGCAACGGCAAGAAAAATGTTAGTGGTGATTGACAGGATTAAGGGAAGAGCCATCTCTGTCTACGCCTCCCCCCCTCCTCCTTTTGCCCCCTCCTCCTCCGTACGCATTTCAAACACTTGCCGAACAATGGCGTCGGGCTCGATTGAATTAATGAGCTAGCGCCTGACTGTCAAAAGAGCACACACACTTTACATAAACCTGATTATCTTTGTGTGGCAGAGAAAGAGTGTGCGTGTGTGTATGTGTGGAGGGATGGATAGAGGAGGAGAGGCTGCACTGCTTTCACTGGGCACCTAGCATCAAAGCGCGAGTAGAGGCGATGTTCCCGGCCCTCTCGCTGCTTTTCTGCTTAGCATAAATCAACCGTGCCATTTTAACAAATCCATTCAAGAAGCTTTGGAACAAAAATAAATAAAAGGTTCTTCTCTTTCACTCACTTGCTTTCTTTTTTTTTCCCCCCTCTCCTACGTCCAATGCTTGTCCCCTTCACTTTAAGACGAAGGGCCTCTGAGCGAACTGAGGCCCATGTAATAGGAGCTAATTCTTCATTTAATCCTTTTTAGCGCCTCTCACTCTTACTGTTTTTTTTGTTTTGTTTTTTAAAGATGCTGTCCATCATGTGTCCTTCGTTTCCGGCGTGAGAGTTTCATTCATTCCATCTCACAACGGACCTCCCGATTTTAAGGAATTCGGCTCGTATTGACTAGCTAAACTTGTGTAACTTTAGCTAGATAACCCCTTTTGATGACATCGTTAATTAGTTATTTAGGTTAACATATATACACAACACTAAACATACAATCACACACACACACTAGAGAGTAAATAAACCCAAACACGGACACACACACACACACACACACACACACAGTCGCCAGGTATACACGCTCGCACTATCTTCCTCGAACGACTTGCCACATCCTTGCATATTGAAAGTTATAAATTGCGCCCGTCGCGGTGCATAAATTGGAATTGTGGCGTGTCAGTGAGTAATATACTTAGCATTATTCATAACAGGGAACTTTTATCAGCCGGTGCTGTCAGTAACAGATACTCTGCCCGGCTGTGTTCCATTCCACTGATATAGCAAAACAAATGAGGGACGTAATAATGTTCCTCTGAGCTGGCGTGCCCCCACCCCGCACCCCCCACCCACAATCTCTGCATGCACATGTAGAAGTATGAAAAATAGCTCAATAACTGGGAGATAACGGCCGGAATATAACTCTTGGAAGACGTATGTTGATGGAACAGTGAAATGTACACGGTTTTCCCTCATATGTAGTGCAAGTTTGGTGTCCAAAGTTTGTTTTTTTTTAGTTTTGCACCAAGCGAATCTTGCTAACAGGTAGGGCAAGGTCAGAGCTAGCTGTGTGTTTATCATGCAATCAGATCGAATCATCATACACTCACCTCACAAGCGCATAGTCACTTCCAAGAACCGCACAAACTGTACCGCACTCACATCAAACAATTACCCGGCCAGCTCAGATCACATAGCCAGCTCACGTCATCACAGTCAGCTCAGTAATCACACAGTCAGCTCAATAATCACACAGTCAGCTCATATTATTATAGACAGCTTATATCATCATACAGTCAGTCCATATCATCATACAGTCATTTTACATCCTCACACAGTCAGCAAACATCATCACACAGTCAGTCCACAACATCCTAAAGTCATTTCACCTCATCACACAGTCATTTCACCTCATCACACAGTCAGCTCAACAATCACCCAGTGTTGGGGGACGTTACTTTTTAAAGTAACTAATGACATTACAAACTTACAGTCATTAAAAAGTAATCCGTTACATTACTGCGTTACTTTCTGATAAAAAAAAAAAATTCTGCGGAAAATTAAAACTCATTTGCGTTTCCTCATGCATGTTGTTTTAGTCAAGACTTTTATAATTACTCTACCGTCATCACTCAGCGAATTTTGGCCCATAATCTGTTCACTACTAACAGAAGGAATAACAGAGGGGGCAGGGGAGAGGGCGGGGCTTGTAGGACGACTTTCACTCTCACACACACATACACACACACACACACACTACTGGATTGGGAATGACTGCAGTCTGGCTCACGGATTACATAAATTGTCTGAATAACGGATTACATTTTTGAAAATATAACTAAATAACCGAGGACTTAAATGGCGGAACTAACGTGTTAGATTACTCGTTACATCAAAAAAGTAATCCGTTACTTTTTAACACCTTACACCCAACACTGATAATCACACAGTCACCCCAAGTCATTACCTGTCAGCAAATATAATCACAGTGAGCTCACGTCATCACACAGTCAGCTCAATAATCACACGGTCAGCTCATGTCATCTTGTCATCTCACACATAGCAAACATCACAGTCAGCTCTATAATTACACAGCTCACATCATCACACAGTCACTTCAAATAAGTATACACTTGCGTCAAATAACTACACCGTTGGCTCAGAACCTCATACCCTGTAACAGTCAGAGACTGACAGTCAGCTCAAATCACACAGTCAGCTCAAACTGCAATAAATAAAGGTCTACTTTATTAACTGTCACATTGCATCATAATTGTGACGACTGCAAAAAATCAACAAAACATCTCAACACATAACATAGTCATTTCCCATAATAAAGAAAGTGGTATTAAATATTGTGTTTTATTTGACTGTACAATGATGAGAGACATCCTGTAGTTTACTACGCTACTGAACATCTTGATTTCATTCGGCCGGTCAATAGCTGCTGGTGTTAAAGAGTAACACCTCTTGACTTTTATCATGGACTCTGCTAATTATTATTTGCCAGGTTTTGACCCTGGCTGCTGCCGAACGCTTCGTTTGCACTCTGCTCAGGCAGATACATTAGCTTTGCGACGCTCCATTCATTAGCACACGATTAGTCTCTACAGATTGATCAATATATCATGGATAGAACATCTTGAAGGCGGACGTCTGGAGCCATTGTGGTCCCTCAGATAATGACTGCTTTATTCATGCAGGCTTGTAGGAACACGGAGATAAAAGCAAAGCAGGAGAAAAGAGTTATTTCGCCGAGATTATAGGAGCGAGGGCTAAACGGAGCTCGGCTGTGAAAGATCTGAACCAGAGGCTTTCGTTCTATTCAGAGCTGGAAAATGGTTCACTCTACTTATCACATATGGAAAGCATTAAGATGTATTTTAATCAAAGCTGAATTACAATGACGGGTTATAGGGGATTCTCTCTAGGTGTCTTGTCAGGGATGGCTAGCTAGCATTCTCGGGAGTTAAGAATAACAAGAAATGTTAGAGCTGAGACAAACGGCACAAAAGACATTATACTATACTATCAACTTAATATTTTTGTAAGCCATGAAAACACCATAGTAATGACAACCTGTTTTCTATTGGCTGTTCATTTTAAACCTTATAAGTACCCCAGGCCCAAATTTACCCAGTAGTTTAGTAATGAAAAATGTAGCTAAATTCCCTTGTCACATCCCGCGTCATTTCACACTTGAGGAAATTTGGCCCACAGAATTCACTCCTCTAAACATATTCATTTCCCACACTGCTATGGTCTGTTGAACTTTTTTTTCTTCACAGAGGCCATTGTTACTACACTTGGACACGCAAAAAATGCATGCAGGAGATGATTACCCACAATCCCACAGCGCGAGGGAAAGAAGAACCATAGGCACAGGTGTGATCTCGTGATGCTCAGCAGACACAGCGCATGTGTACTACAGTACTCGTATATCAAGACCCCGCTCGCTTATCAAGTTGATATAATACGTATATTATGTCTACTAAAGCTTTCAAATTACATGTAATAATATTTCTAGAATTAATCTAATTATATTCTTACTTAAAGTATTTTATTAGACTAGCTTGCTAATCAATGGCTAAACAAATCAATTTAAAACGCTGCTAAGAGTTAAGTAATGGTCACACCACACATTCAGCTTTGTACTCACCTGCAATAAAAAGAAAAGAAAAATATGCTAATAATTAATCAGTGGTCACACCAGTCCTTTGACTCACTAACTTACCATTCAGATTTACAAAGAAATTGTATTTAAAAAATTTAAACAGACATTTAAAACTGAAAAATGTATCCATATTATCTGGCATGATCACTAAACCTTGTTTAGCATAAGAGGTGGAGTTTGCTTTTCTTCCATATCTTATGACTTCTATTTCAAAACAAAAATTGGTAAGAGTTGCTGATTTAAAAAATCTAATTAAATCAGTCTGTGTATTTTAATGTTTCATTTCTGCAGATCTGCTGTGAAATCACCTTCATGGCTGCACACCATCATCCCTCCGTCACTCACTATTCCCTGGTTCCCTCATTGGATGGAGGCGAATCAGGACTCTACATCTGCAGCAATTAAAGGAATGAGATGCACTTTATGGCAATTTGAGCATTTGTGTGCTTTTCCAGCTCTCTGAGGGAAGCCTGTGATGGTCGTTCCATCGAGAGTCATCAAGTACATCATGGAAAGTAAAAAAAAAAGTGTGCATTTGAGTTCGCTGGTTAGATGTTACAGAGGAACAAAGCACTCGTTAGGTCAGGACGTGTCAGCTTCTTTCAATGATGGCATGTGCCACATTATTAGCAGGTGTTTGATACTACAAAAAAAAACACATGAACGAAAAGGTTTTATTTCATGTTGCTGCTGGATTCTGAGTGGTAAAAAATATGCTGATGATAAACAGGTAACGCTGATACGTTAAAAGTGTTTCCCTGTTTAAGTGCTTCAGGGGCAACGTGACATGTTAAGCAAGTGTGTTGTGGTATTTATTTGCACCTAGGACTTGGAAAGTGGTTTAATTTTTCATGAGTTGATCCTCCATCACTCGAAGGGTTAATCTATCCTGGACCTTAAAGCTGTATTTACCTGGGAAGAGTCAAGCTGTCCCCGGGGCCCGCTGCAGCTCTCATCCAATGCATAGAGAAACGCCTGTCCTTCTTGTATGTTGCATTAGGGGTGCCGATATTTTTTATATATATATATATATATATATATATATATATTTTTTTTTTTTTTTTTAAGAATGCAAGAATTTGCATGCTCAAATCTTCGAACATCTTTATTAAAGTCTTCTTTAAGATTAAAAATGAACTTTAGTGCCATATATGTTTGCTACAATTCTAGCTTAAAAATCCAGGGGTGTGACTTAGTAGTATTGTTCACAACGCTACATGAAGTAATACAGCATTGCTGAATTCTAGCTCTAACAGTAGTGCACATTTACTGTATATTTACGCGCTTGTACCAGTACGTTATCATTTCTATCACAAGGGAGGAAGTTGAGAGACACAACTGTTTATAGCTTCTATAGCATAAGTGGAAACATGAACTAATCTCAACACCGTTAAACAATGTGATACATGGATAAAAAAAAAAAAAAAAAGTACAGTGTTTCATTTTTAAAAATAGAAAAATTACCTTGGGAGGTTTTGTGAGAAAACTGAAAAACTTTATACAATGCAATAACAGAGAGAAATCAGGTGATTATTGCTTTATTGTTGTTATTATTATATGTTGTTTTATTTGTCCTCTTTTGAACTTGGATTCTTTCTCTCTTTCTCTCTCATATGTTTTTGACCTTCATCTCATTCGAGTCCTGACTACATCAATGACCTGGTTTTTACCTTTTACACAAACGGTACTTTAAAAAACAGGTCTTGACTCAAAATGGAGGGAAAAAAAAAAAAAGTGTTTAAGACAAAAAAGTCGAATGACAAAAGCCGTTTCTCTGCCTCCCTGGAAGAAGCCGTCGGCTCACCTTGACAGCTCCTCTACCCACAATGCACTAAGTGGATGATTAAAAAGAAATGGAGGGTTTTACTGCGGGGTTTTTTCGCGGCCTCCCTCGAGTCCCTCGAGCCGCTGGAGCGCGGAGCTACAGCTGTCCTCCAAACAAGGCCGACATCCTTTATTTATTTCTTATGAAATATTGATGCGTGTTATGAAAGGTTTAAAATAATGTGTCTAGCCTTTTTCGCTGGTTTCTAATGCATAAATAATTCCGGCCCCTCGGACAGGACGGCGGATCGCTGCCTTCCTGCCCGAGAGGGGGAGAAAAAAAAATAGCATCCCTCGTAATTTCCTACACTTATACGATTGGCTTGGGCTCTGAATAATTGATGGACAAATTTAGGGACTAAAACTGTGACACAATATGACTTTATGTCAAAGGGTTAGTCCCTGTGGATCTGCTGCTCGAAATGGGTTCTTACACTTATTTTTCAAGGAAAAGACAGTCAGATAGAAAGAAAGAAGGAGAACAAGAGAGCTCACTTTTGATTTTGATTCAGTTTTGATCTTTTTTTTCTCCCCTAACAGAGCAACATGGCCTCCGTGATGAGGTCTGGCTTTGCATGGCTGCCGATAAGCCGACTTTCTAGCCTATTATGACTGAAAAGGATGGAGGGATGGTGGGAGGGGAAATGTATTTGTTTCCGAACACAAATGGGTTTTCCACCGCGACATGCAGCTGATTTTGATTGCCTCGTAGACACAAGGATGTGACGAGGCGTCCTGTCGCTTCTCTCTTCAATTACGGGTCGCGTTTGATGGCGGGAAATGTTTTTATTTCATCATTTAAAAGATGGAAAAGGTCTCAGGTGCCTGAGTCAGCATGTTCCAGTTGGGTAATTTGCCTAACATTCTGGTTCTGATGTATTAAACTAGTACACTTCACTGAATTAGTAACTCACCTTGTTTTCCTGTAGATTATTCCGTCATCTGTTGATCTTCCCATCCATGTAGCTTCTATATGAGTGAGTTTCACTAAAACAGAAATTACGAGATTAACTAGTAAACAGCTAACAAAATATTCCTACTGTATAATGTAAGTTAGAAAACATTTTCAAAATCAGCTAAGAATCATTAAACATTATTCACTAGAACTAGCGAGTCTTACTAGCGTCCTCGTTCTAGAGTGTGGAAGTAGCAAACTGGCTAAACAATAAAAACAATCTGTCTACTCGTCTACTGTGTTCCTATTTACATCATGTCAAACAGTTAATAAGGCAAAGCTAGGTGATGTTTTAGATTTTCTTCAAGACAACACGCTATCATCCAGTATCTTCTATCTTGTATTCATCACAGCTGGAACTTTCCGAACTTCACATTCTTTTAACAAATCAATTATTTCAAGAAATTATGTTCAAGTCTGGCTAATAAACAGATTGCACTCAACATACATTCATATGCCAGCTAGTTTGACTAGCAAACCTTGCTTTATTAGCTACATAGTTTAGCCTCTCGGTAGATTAGCCTTATAATGCTGCTTTCACAGGAAAGATGAGATATGCCATCTGCTGTTTCTATTCTCGTAGCTGCACTGAAAAGTTTCATTAAAAAAAAAAAAAAACGCTAAAACATGACAATTTGAAATTCTAGATTTTTTCTTTTTACTGAAAATATGCTAGCAAATAGTTCCTAATTTAAGATTTTAAACAAGTAAAAAGATTACTTATAAGACTCGCTAATGATCTAGCTAAATTGAACTAGCATGCGTGGATAATCCCTTCATTAATTCATTTTTTTTACTTGTTTAAAGGTTAATCACCATAGCTGCAAATGAAAACATAATCACTTAAAAAAACAATAATAAACAATTATTTAAAGTTTAGCTAATCTGGTTTTGTATTGCTGCGAATGTAACCAGCAATCTACTTCTACTTTTTTCAATTTTAAAGAGATTCAAAATATATATATATATATATATATATATATATATATATATATATATATATATATATAAAATAATGTTGGTTAATACAGAAAAACATGCCTTAGATTAGTGAATAAAAAAAAACATTTGTCCTAAATACTGTAAATGTTGGTCTTTTGGCTGGGGTCGCCACTGTGGATCCTCACACTTGGTACAGATGCCCTTCCTTCCCTAACATTTTATCTGGGCTTGGGGTTTGGGGATTGAACCCATGGCAGGCGAGAAACCTACCGCTGAGCCAATAAATAAATAAAATCCAGTTACTCTCCTGACTAATTATGCTCATGGGGTTCACTATTAAAACAAACTCACCCATTTAAGATGAAAAACATTGTTGGTTAAACAGCAACTACTGCTACTACTAGTACACACACACACACAAATCAGTTAAAAAGGTTCCGGATCGCTCAGAGAGTTTATTCAGAAACGTTTACCAGAGTAACAACCCAGTACAGAAGCTCTAGTTTAGACAGATTTCGCAAGCACACCTTCCTTATAAACCTCACAAAGACTTATAGGCTAAATACACTACTCACAATAAGTTAGGGGATATTGTGAGAGACTCAGTGGATGTCATAAATACAGTGTTTGTTTCACTTCAGGCATTTTTGGGATGGGGAGGCGATTGATAGAGACGCCTCATTTTGTGTTTGACATGTAATGGTCTGATTGTCTACAGGTGTGCCTTATATTGGGGCCAATACCAAAAGATAACCCTTTTCAATGTGGCATCAATTTCAACATTCTGTGGGTATAAAAGCGGATATTGTCAGTAAGTCATTCCAAGTTCATCATTCAAACAGCCACGAGCACGCGACGTAAGTAAACAGTAAGCATGAAATTAAAGCAATTTATTGGTAAAGTATATTTAAAACAATCAAAGCTCTGCATTTCAGGCTTATTATTAACTGTTGAACTGACAACACTCCTTCTTTAGCCTGCGGCCCTTTTTGCTTTTTCCTCGCCATTCTTTTTCGCTGAGGTTTAGCTGCTCGGTGTTAGCATTCCACAAAGCGTCCTGTTTTTGGCCTCGGTCTAAGACAAAGGCGCTGCTGTTTCCTCGCTGCTCAGACCAAATCCCTCGCGTGTAAATGCGACTTTGTGCATCGCAAAATAAGACTCGTTTCATTTCCTATGATCCGCTTCAATCCAGAGGACAAAATATTTTGTTTATGGATGTGCAGGGTTACAAATGACATGAACCGAGATGTAAACAGTAGAGATGATGAATATTTAAATAGTAGATTCATCCAGAGTTTCTCAGGACGTGTGTCTCTAACCTTCGTAAAGGTTGTAGTGTAAGGAGATGTGCATTTAACACGTACTGGAAGGAGTCTCCAGTGTGAGTGTCAGATATAGTGCTTTATTTTTATTAATAAGTATATAGTTAACTACTATCTGCTACAATACATAAAAGCATGACCTTTACCTATAAAAAGTATGACACGTTGTTTAATTAGTGAAAGATTTTAATTGTTGACAAATTGCTGTGGTGTAAAAAAATAAAAAATAAATAAATAAATAAATAAATAAAACACTTCAGGTGGTAACAGTAACTCTGCATTGTGTTTCTATACAAATACTTTACGAAAAAATCTTTACATAAAACATAAGTATGCCAATATTAAAAACCTCGGACTGAGTATTTATTTATTTATTTATTTAATACACATTATAGTCCATTACTGTCATAAACAACATTGGAAATGTATACAAACTTTTCTTTAACTGGGCTGAATTCGACAACACACTCTGTTCTCTCTACTTCATGCCAGATTATCATGCTAATGTTAAGATTATCTAGTGACAGACCTGAAGTTAAAGAAAAATCACCACGTCCCACCTAGTTGACGAGATGACGTCCCACTTTCACATTTCTTTTCTGTTACATTTTAACTAAAGTACATTTTAACTACATCACATGTAAATTAATTTTTTTAGATTTTTTTTTTCCTCGCTGTTTTTTTCCTAGCTAAAAACATAACCTCGCTGAAATATAAAATAGGTAATAATGCCTCTAATACAGTATGTGAAGTCTCTAAAATATGGTATTGTTAGTAATATATCTAATACGTAATGTAGCTAAAGTATATACTAGTAATGTATTTTAAATTTGATGTACAGTAACAGTGTTTAATGTAGCTAAAATCTAGTTAGTAATTTGTCTAAAATGCCTTGTAGCTAAAAAAGTAATGTAGCTCATAAGATATCTTAAATGGGTTTTAAGTGAACAAATGAATGTAGCTGTAATGTAACGTAGCTACTGTAGCAATGTACTGTATGTAAAATGTTATGTAGTTAAAAAATCATATAGCTGAAATATAATATAGCTAGTAATGTATCTGTAAATCTGATGAAGCTCAAACGTATAAAGTTAAAATGTCACCAAGCTACAAGTCCTTAAAAAGCTAGCTACCTAGCTATCTTACATTCTACTGACACAATATACTGTACAGTAGCTGACATGTCATGTAGCTAAAAGTTTGAAGTCCTTAGCTCCATTAGCATCATACAATAGTTTATTGTTTATTGCTGTAGAGTGCTGTCCAAATATCGATAAATGTTCTATTCAGTTCAATTAGTTAGGTTTTTTTTTTTTTTTTTTTTATGAAATTGCCATTTCCTTTGATGCCACACAAGTACTTCAGTTTTCTTTCACATTTTGATAGAGAACGAGTGTGTGTTATTTATTTTATTTATTTTTGAGTGTCACTCATGAACGGCAATGGCTCAGGGGCAGTGTGTGAATGAAAGTGTGTGAATGAAAGCGTGCGACGTCCATCAGCTCAGAGGAGAAATGGGAAAAAAAATTAGATTTAGCCTCGTACTCCTGACACGTTTTGGCCAAAGGGGGTGCAGCCGAGGCGGTTTGACACTCGCTGTGCTGTCCTTTGAGCATTTTCAAGACCTTTGCGTAAATAGAGATGACCCCAGGACCTTAGCTGACCTCTTTCTGAGCTCTCTCTGTGTGTGTGTGTGTGTGTGTGTGTGTGTTCAGTGGCAGACTCTCCCCCTCCAATTCTCCTCCATGGAAATAAAAAAATTGAAATAGTGCTTAGGGCAAAGCTGGGCTCTTTCATTGAATGGTGACCGGTCTTTATAATCACCATTTGCAGCTGCCTGTCACACACACACACACACACACACACACACACACACACACACACACACACACACACACACACACACACACACACACACAAGCATGCTGGATGAGCCTGGGCTGGATCTCAGCCATGATTAATCTGATAAATAATAAATATATCAATCTAAACCTCAGACAAGGACAAATTTTTAGCAGCAGGAAAGCACAAGAGCCACTTCAGCTCAGAAATTAATTATTTAATGATTAATTCTTGAGGAAATGAGAAAAAAACAGTTTTGATTAATGCTGTCCAGTGTAGCGCAGGGCTGTTTGATGTGTGTCACCTTTCTTATATTTTCAAAAAGAACACACACACACACACACACACACACACACACACAGGTTTGTTTAATATAAACGCCTACAGGCGTGTGACACTGAGATCAGATGTCGGAGCATTAAAGCTACAATTTCCAACATGTCGCTTTTGAATAACCTCCATTCAGCCAGGGGTCAGAAACTGTTTGCTAATGGAAGTGTCTCCTATCGCGGCTCGCGCACTCATCTGCGCTCACATGTTTGCTCGAGTGATTCGTATTAAAGAGTCGTTTATTAAATCGATGTTACACTCCAGACCTTTGCGTACTTCCCATGCATTAAACATCGTAATGTTTTCATATTTGTGCTGTTTAAAGTATTAAACGTCACACGTTCGCAACATTTCAACATGTTACGCCCCGGCACTGAAAAAAGAAATGAATAAAGTTTTTTTTTATTTTTTTTTTTAATCATATTTGACAAGAAATGAATGAGGGAATCATCTGAACACAAATGAACCTTTTTGGAAAAAAAAAAAAAAAAAAAACCCTACAAATTCATGAAAATAAGGTGTGGATAAATTAATGATATGTAACAAATAAAAATAAATACAAATTAAACAGAAACTTCATGATGCATAAAAGAATCATATAAACATGAATGCATCGTTAAAAAATTCACATGAAAAACAGATCATGTAAAATAACCACCTTAAATGTGAGTCTCGCGCAAAAGTAAAAGTCAGGAAGACGAATTAACGGGAAAAAAAAAATCCTGTGAAAAAGCTAATTGACGTGAGTGAATCACACACAAAAAAGTAACTGTGTAAAAGAATCATTAGTGAAAATAAATGAATAATAACTGAAAATGAATCGTGTAAAAAAAAAAACATATGTAAAATGTGGACATAAATTAATCATGTGTAATAAAACTTATCCTGTAAAAAATAATCTTGCAAAAAATATATATTGCAAAATAAAGAATCTCATAAAGCATTTTTGTTTTATATATTATTATATATGTTATATATAGACTTACTGTACGTAGTAGACGTGAGAAACGTGCCGAGTTCATATGACTTTTATGTAACTGCTTAGCTACTGTAACTATACTGTACTGTAACACCGAATGTATAAGCTGAGTCTCTAGATTTAATGTTAAAAGTGGCTTATATTTATTCCCATGTTGTTCTACACCTTTGCTATGGTGATGAATAATAAGGTGGGTGTGTTACGGCTGGATCAGTGAGCGGTGTTTGTTTAGTGGCCCGAGCTGTCACCCGTCCCCTTTCCTCAGCCGTTTAAAAACAGTCGTGCCCTCGGGGTGGTGAAGAAAAGCCTGGGGTTTAATAGGGCCAACAACCCGACAAATATCCCCCCTGTCCACTATTATACATCTCCCAGCCCTGGAATAAAGAAGAGGAGGAGAAGGAGGTGGAGATGGAAGGGGAAAAAAACAACAACAACAAAAAAAAAAAACACCCGGTTTCCGTTGGCCAGCGTGGGCCGGATGGAGTAGGGACTGACACCACGCATTGTGCCAAAGAGCTTCAGCGAGTTGTTACAAGCATCGAGACATTAGGCTAAACAATAGGCGGATTGGCAGCATCATCAATCACGCCGTACTGACACGTCGAACTTGGGTTTGTTTGTTCCACTCTGCATAATAAAGAGATTGGATCAGGTTTAATTAGATATTGGGTAATCAATCACTGCCAACCAGGCACGGGGTTAGCGGGACGCAGCAGCACGTGCCTTCATCACGAGTAAAAAAGAGAAACTGAAAAGAAGGGAAAGGTGGTGTAATGTGGGACTTGACTGAGATGATGATAATAATGATGATGATTATGATAATGATGATGACGGGTGCAATTAAGTCATGTGAAAAAGGAATAAATTGTATGAAAAAAAGCAAAAAACTAATATTACAAGATTTAATCGTGTGAGTGGGAAAACGATCATTCATTTATTGAATCATACGACTGATCATTTAACTGCATCATATTATTGTAATTGTAATAAACATTTTTTACAATTATGTTTTATTAATTATGTATTATTTGATCTGCAAAATAAATATTTCGAAAAATTATATACATTTGTAAAAAATCATATGATGATAAATGAACCGTTAGTGGGAATTGTGTTCAAATTAAAGTGTATTGTGAAAAACATCCTGCAAAAAATTAACCAAAAAAAAAAACTCCTCGTATGGAGAAATTACAGCCAATAACATAGGTTTATCGTGTGAAGAACAGCTACAAAAAATATATATATATATATATATATATATATATATATATATATATATATATATATATATATTTCCTTCAAATACAAAACAAAACAAATAAATACATAAAACATATAAATATAAATCAGTTACAAGTAAAAGCATAAGCTGTAAGCTGTAAGTGTAGAGCAGCACAAACCATAAAAATAAAGAACAACTGCACTTATTTATTTTTTTTAGACATACTGAATTTAAACACAAAATCTTAGTGTTGAAAAAAAATGATCAATAAACGTTTTTTGAAACCCTGAGGAAGCAGAACATCGTGTCTGAGCAGGAAATGCATCCAAAGGACATGAAGCATAAGGTAGAAAATCAAAACCTGACAGAAAGCGCTCCCTCTATCTTTCACCCTCTCTCTTTCGCATATATGCTGTTTTTAAAAAAAGGAGGGAGGTGAATAAATGCGAGAGGAAGCATCTGGGCAGGAGGCTGGCGCTGGTGCCTCCGAGGCCCTTCGCCTGCACTGATGAGACAGTTACAAGTTTCCAACAGCTGCCTACTAATGTTTGATCAATGATAAAATATGCCAAGGTGACAACGCGGCACAAGCCTGCATTCATTAAAGTTTCAGCGGGCCTCGAACGGAGCCCTGATGCACCCCGTGCTCCCTAAACGCCGCTCCGGATTGAGACGATTCACCAGACGTCAAAAACAATATCCATTTGATGTTTGCTCAGCAAAACCTTCTGAGTAACCTTTTTTCCTCATGTTTGTGCTGAAGAACCGTTGGGAATTCGCCCCTGGTTAAAGGGGGGGAACAAAAAGGAGGTTAAGAAGACTGTGGGGGGGGAATTGGCCAGGAGTGAAAGTGGCTCTGCGAAAATGTTGATGAGTTTTTTTTTTTTTTGTACATAAAATGAGCAAATTTGCCCGAAGCTGGCAAGCATTCACAGAGGAATAGAAATAAACAAAATGGAAAAAACAAAGTGCTGAGGATTGTTTTGTCCTTTTCACTCTGCGATTTTTAGCGCCTCTTTTGTCTTGTTCAAGCCAGATCGGCTGTGCCAAGCCGATTCTCCTGGTAAATGTCAGCTGTCAGCACATTGCTCATCATTCCCGGCAGCCATGTTGGAGGAAAAAGAAAAACCCAGGCCTGCGAAGATTACAAGGAAATAAAGAAGGAAGAAAGGATGGATGGAAGGAAGGAAGGAAGATGCGGTTCCAGGACTCGTATCAAGCTGGGATCATAATTGACCTCTTCATCTTGTAGAGCAGAAAAGCCTTTTAGAAACGCCGGCTCATGAAAAAGTTCAACAGCACATCAGAAATCCTCCAGGCTGAAGGCCGAGCGCTGCTCAGGAGGAGCACGAGTATAAAACCAAATCAGCAGTTTAATGGGGTGCAGCTTGAGTTTTATTAGTTTTGCTCTTTTTTAATTCTTTCAGCACGTTAATTTTGACGACGTACCAGGTGTGTTCAAATGGACCTTAATATTCCAATAATAATGGAAATAACAAGCCAATCAGATTAAACCATCATGGAAGCACCTCAGTCAGAGCAGTCTAACCCGGTACGACCTGATCAACAAGGCTGAGGGTGTACACCTTTGATCATCCATTCAATAAGTAAATATTAGCCGTGTAAACACTTGATCCAGTTGTTTCTCTCTTGCCAGTATAAATATATTCTTGATGTGCATGTTTCCCCCACATGGAAACACAGTGAGAACTAATGAGGGACGTTTGAGTCAAAGCAGGACTTTTGCAGGATTGTACAGAATAACAGAACACATTTCTGAGAGTAAACACTCCCTTCATTTCTCTACATAATCTCCTGCTACACTAATGCACTTATCCCAGTGTTTCACTAGTTCTTGGACACCATCAAGGTCAAAAGTTTCCTCAGTACGCCGGAGCCATGATCAGACTCTCTGTCTGGTTCACATCTGAAACACCGGCCTCCCAGGAACTCCTTTAATGGCCCAAACAATCTCATCACCGTACTGTACTTGAAGTCTTCTGTGAACATCAATTGCTTGGACTTCCCTTGTACATCACTCCTGTTCATCACTGGTCTCAGCTCCTGTACGGATCTCAGCGGGACTTTTTTTTTTTTTTCATTTAAACCCCCCTTACACAGTTCTTGTTTCTGCTTGTGATCTTTTCTAACAGAATAAACATGACTAATGAGCATCCGTGACCAGGGGTCCCAGGCAGTGTGACTTGTGAGCAGTGTTCTCGGAGTGGGCGGGGCTTACCCTGTCTTACCCTTGTCAATCACAGGTAATTGCTGATCAATATCAGTGTCATGTATGTAGAAGAGAGCAGATAGCGCTTTCCTTTGAGCATGTCATGCTGCGCTGGGTCCTGGCCAAAAACCACATCAGGGAGAGAACTGAATCATACCTCACTGTCCCTCACTCATTCATCATCTATACCGCTTTATATCATGTACACAGGGGTCAAGGTAGAAAGCCTGTCAAGCTGTGATCTTGTGTTTTTTTTTGTTTGTTTTTTTTTTAGTAAATTTAAAGCCGAACCTTAAACAAAATAATAATAATAAATTGCTTGTAACATATTGAAATGTTTTAGGTTAAATAAACTAAGAAAGATTACAAAAATAAGTAGTGTTAAGCAGCCTTATTTGCTTATCTGTTGAAAACTAGCATGTCGCGAGGCCCCGAGTCATGTGTCACCGAGTCTTTTGTTTGGACGCTGCTCCTGAGAGAGGCCCAGAGCTTTAATAATTCACAGCGAATGCGAATCGGCCCGTCTCTCCGAACGGCTGATGTGCCAGCAACAGACAAGGAACAGGTTCGCTTCAATTAAGCCTTTTGTTCGTGACAAATTCATTCCGTACCATCGCCATCCCTGGTTTTGTATCTTGCATTAAGTAAACTCCATGATAACATTAATGCTATGGCGGGTGAGGGATGACGGATGACGCGGCTAATACCTGATCGTAATAAAAGCGATGCTAATCATGGTGTATCACCGGGCCTGCTCCATAGGAAAGGGGGTCAATAATTCATTCGTTCATTAATCTTTCAGTCCGGCTCAGGTTTCACGCCGGCCGTTTTGTTTCTCTTGTTCCGAGAATAAGAAATTATCCTTACTATTACTAAAAACAGCTGTTTGACTTGAACTAAACTCTGTTCATTTTAAACACACACTCCACTCCGATTGGCTGCTCATCGCTCGCCTCCGATACTTTACCCCGATAAACGACTCCTACGGCATTGAACTGGATTAACAAACTGGTTCTCTCGCCCGAGGCGACGTCCGTTTCATTTTTATCGGTATACATCAATGCCACTTGGACATGACGACTCGAGACGTTTCTACTGGTGGAGGATGTAAATCTACATCACGTCCTATTTTTTTTTCTTTCTCTTTTTCTTTTTTGCTGAAATGTAATCTTAATGCTGCATGGAATTCCCAAACTGAAACCCTGGATTAGGAGAGTGAATCGTCAGTATTTACACAGATTTAAAAAAAAAAAAAAAAAAAAGAGATCTGGTTTAATAGATCATTACTTTGGCTTCAAGGCTAATTTGACATGCAAAATGTTTAAAAGGTCATTAAAAGAAAATGTCTCCTTTTTTCCCCCAGTCAGCCTCTGGACACTTTGTGTGTGTGTGTGTGTGTGTGTGAGTGAGCTCTCACACCGCTCCTTTAATCTCACCCGCCTCCATTTATTAGCTTAAAGCATCTCGGAAGGATTTCTGATTAATTGGGGTCACTCACCCTGGAGAACAAGGTCAGCGCGCGCACCTCTGCTTCCTATTTACAGCAATTAGAAGTGAGGGCCGGGGGGGGGGGGGGGCAGCGCGCGTGCACGTGTGCGTATGCGCGTTGCTGTTCAAAGCTCATGCAAAAAAAAAAAATTAAAACAGAGCGAGAGAGAGAGAGAACAACCATATTGGAGAGAAAATAAACAGACAGTTCACTGAATCAATTCATTACTAGATAAACACGACACTTACGCGTTCAACTCGTTTGCTTGGAAATGTGAACTGCGCGTGCAAGACGTGCGATCCTTCCCAAAGCCAACAGCTAACCTGAGCTCGCTCGCTCGCTCGCGCGCGCGCATGCACGCACGTACTGTGCGACTGCACGCGGCCACAGGCACACGAGCTCCCGAGAACGTGCACATCATGTTATAATAATAAATATGAGCACAGGAGAAGAACTGTTTCTCAAATTATACTTTCACGAGCCGGGACGTCACGTTAAAGAAAATTCTATTTAAAGACAAATAAATAAATAAATAAATAAATAAATAAATGCAGCTCGACATCCAAGCAGGTGAACATTAATATTAAAAACTACCAGCAAAAATAACTGTTGCCTGTATAGACTGAATTTGTGCCGCTGATATCATTTGCGCATTTTAGGCATTTTAAAACAATTTCAGTGACATTTTCACTCTGTGTGTGTGTGTGTGTGTGTGTGTGTGTGTGTTTGAACAAACGTCTTGTCCACTTTGTAGTAACACATAAAACACATAATGCACTTTAACATCAAATAACATTCACAACTAGATCGGGATTAAATCAAAATCATATAAATATGAAATATTCTTCATGAAAAAAAAAAAAAAACATCTTTTGTCTTGTGAAGTTTTGAATGTTCATAAACCAAACCAAAAAAAAAAAAAGCAATAAAATAAAATGTAAAAAAATCTCCCATTTTTTCAGATAGAGGGCGCTCTTGCGTCATCTACACCTCTTATCTCGCCGCCCTCTTCATATGTAAATAAGTAAGCGTCGCAGCGTCCAATCAGGGTATCGTACTACCAAAAAGGAGGCGGGGTTTACCCCCCCCCCCCCCCCACACACACTCCCCCACCACCAGCACCAGCACCAGACACCACACAGGGGGTCAGCTTGCAGAATTAAAGGCACCATAGACAGATCACTTGTACAGGAAGAACAGGCAAGGTGTGTGTTGTAGGAAGTCGTATTTTAAATAAGTTCATTAAGTAATTAATTAATGATTCATACATATCATTAACCAGTCAATAACGACACATTTAAAAGAAAATGTGCAAAATTGATACATTTTAGACTAGACACGTCATATGTGTGTGTTTCACCGAGGTTTTTTTTTTTTTTTTCACAACGGATTTACACTCGTCTGGCCATTTTATTAGGAACACCGGTACCCCTGCTTGTACCCATGTTGTATGAAATCATACAGGTTCGAATGGACCAAACACTCAAACACTGACTCAACTGACTCAAACACTCACTCTTCTTGCGACAGTGACGAACAGAAAAGCATCTCAACACACTGACGCTCGAGGCAGCTGAGAGAGCAGAACCAGAGCTGAAAAGCGCATCAAGATACACTCCTGTCAGACAGAATAAAAAATAAATAAATTAAAAAAAAAATATATATATATATATCCATCCTCTGAACATTCTTAAAACGTCTAGCTTTTTTTTTGTTTGTTTGTTTTTGAAGAAAAAAATAATTTTGATTACTGTAGGCCGTGAGTCACATCAGTGTACAAAAAACAAAAATAATTAAATATAGGTGAGACATGGATCGCCTGGAGGTCCCTTGTCCTGTGGGGACACGTCCACATGAACCATAATGCATTTTGCAGTTTCTAATGAGATTTGTTCATCTGTAAGGACCAGAATGTGACCGTTTTTTCCTTCTTCTTCTTCTTCTTCTTCTTAAAAAAAAAAAAAAAAAAACCTGTGATTTTCTAAACCTACCCATTTAGGGATATACAACCTATGTAAACTATTTCATAACAAATTATTATATTTCACAAAAATACAAATCGTAATTCGTTTTTTTCCCCTGCTATGAGCCGTCACAGCGAGTCCGATTTCTAGAGATAGATAAAGAATGATCCGTGACGGCTGCAGGACGAGTGAGTGACTACGCGCTGACTAGAGCGCTGACCAAGCGCCAAAAAAAAAAGAAGAAGAAAAAAGAGAAAAGAAAAGCGCCGCCGCATCAGATAGAGGCGACATTGTGCGGATGAACACATGTTCAGGCCTGTAGATGATGACAGAGCGCAGTTATTTCCTGTCCGACGACGCTTCCAATTTCCTGCCCGGCACTTTAGTTTTATTACAGCGATAAGCAGATAGCATCCGCGCGCTGATAAGGGAGCGTGCAGAAGAATATATAGACATATATATATGGAGGGGGGAAAAAAAGTACACAGATTTGCGCGGCGAGGTTTTGTGCCCGTGACAATAAGAGCTAATAATCCAACAAGGCCCGGGGTGGATGGCTTAATATCACGGGCGGGAGGTAATAAAAGGCGGACGGAGTAACGTAATTATCAGAGGCGTTTGTGTAATTTGCATCAGAATGGGAGCGTTATCGTGTAGCCACGCTCGTCTTCACTTCCTAGGGACACTTGAGAGTGGAAGCAGTGTCTGGTTTGTCCTCTCTGTGCTCAGTTCAGTTCATTCGCTCAACCCGGTTACCCGAACACGTCCACACTTATGGAAGACTTTTAAAAAGATGTCTTCATGAAAGAGTCTTCCGTAACGGAACAGGACGCCGGATCGTCCTAGTCCCGATCCGCTTCCTGAAAAGGGCAACAAGCTCGTTGATTCATTTTCTTTGTATTTTATATTTATGATATTGTGATCCTGACTGAGGTTTTCTTTTAAGTACTAATGAAGCTTTAAGATTACTTCATTTTTAATCAGTACAAAGAGCGAATCAGCACCGGAGCCGTGGACTTGAATCATATAACAAAAGATATTGTGACGTATACGGACACCAGGGGTGGAGTTAGGGGTGGAGCTAGCATTTGTTACTTTCTCTCTCAAAAAAAAAAAAAAAAAAAATTCCATCCACATCACATCACAGTCTGGTGTCCTCTTTCTGTCTCTGCTTGAGCGTGGGCGGAGTTTAATGTTACCGGTTTTGCTCTATCGTGACACAGTAACCACGTGTTCCAGACTTTTTTAACTTTCTTTTTAAATTCATTACCAGAATTACATGATACTTTGATCCAACGGGCTCCACGTTCACGCCAACAGGTGAAGGTGGAGAGTCAGTCGTGTGGGCGTGGCCTGGTCAGAGGCGTCTTATGCCTCTTTTATATAGCATTAATAGCTACACGGTATTGACACGTATTGTAATATAGTATTGGCTCAAGTATTCGCTCTCCTGCCTTCACATTTATATGAACTTGAGTAACATCCCATTCTTAATCCATAGGGTTTAATATGATGTTGGCTCCGCCCCCTTTGCAGCTACAACAGCTTCACCTCTCCTGTGGTTCAGGAGTGTGTTTATGGGGATTTTCCACCGTTCTTCCAGAAGCGCATTTGTGAGGTCAGACACTGATGTCGGACGAGAAGGCGCGGCTCACAGTCTCCGCCCTAATTCATCACAAAGGTGTTCCATCGGGTTGAGGTCAAAACCTCCGTACCAGTGCACAAAGCAGGGTCCATAAAGACATGGATGAGCGCCATTCAAACCAACTCAACGCACAATAAGCACCACGCTCATTACAGTGACAGTCAGTGCTTTGGTTTACCTGTGCATGTTACATGCTCTGATCAAGTTCCTTCACTCCCAAGTGCTCAGATACAATCGGGCATCGACCTGGCATCCCGACCCTGTAAATAACCGCCACAGAGACGACGAATATTTATCCATCACCTTTATTTTATTTATCATCCAGGCGGCACGTATATATATATATATATATATATATATATATATATATATATATATAGCCAGTATATATACACTCACTAGTGGCCCCAACAATGTCAGATACTACATCTCTACTCGTTACGTTCTAGCTACTGTCCTAGAATAGACATGAGAACATCCTGATGTAAATGTCACTGATTGTGTGTGTGTGTGTGTGTGTGTGTGTGTGTAAGTAAGTAAAACTCCCAGGCTTGCTCGACCTCCTTGCCAGTATTGCCCCGCCCACTTCCTTTGTGTTCTCCAACTCATTCAGCTGTCAATCATTGCAAGGCCTCAGTGTGCAGGAATGCGTGCACGCTCCTTAATATTCGTGCGGCTCACCAGCATCCGTGGGGTTAGAGACGGAGGAAACGACTCGGACACGATAAAGCGGGAAAATGAAGAAAGGGTGTGAAGGAAGGAAAGAAGAAAAGAAGAGAGTGATGGAAAGTGTGTGTGTTGAGCACACTTACTTGACTTTCGACACCCACACACACACACACACACACTCAGGCAAGTGTGTGTGTGTGTGTGTGTGTCAGAGAGAGAGAGAGAGAGAGAGAGAGATTTCTTTTCCTCCACCTGAAGCGGTTGACATTTAGCCCCGTCGGATAATTGCGGAATAACATTTGCGTTACAATTGGAACACGACCCGCGCCTTTCACGCGCCCTTTCATATTACCGCACCTAGAAAAGAGAATGCGGGATGAGAATGCATGGATGGATGGATGGATGGATGGATGAAGGAGGAGAGAGAAGAGAGATATTGTTATTTCTATAAGAGGAGAAAAAAGACTCAATTATTACAGAGTCAATGTCAAGAGGAGCGCGAGGTGCCCTTTACACTCCCGCGCTCGGCTACTATTAAGGGGGGAAAAAATGGATTAGGGTTGTGTGTGTGTGTGTGTGTGTGTGTGTGTGTGTGTGTGTGTGTGTGTGTGTGTGTGTGTTTTAGCCACAAAGCCAGTCTGGCCTGAAAGCAAAAAGGTTAATGGATTGAGTGTTACCTGTGTGTTGGAATACGAGGACGCAAGGCGAAAAAAGGAGTTTATGCTTATTCAGCAACTCTTATGTAAATGTAAAAGTTTCATTAAAAGTTATAATTTTATATGAAATCTTTTTGAGTTAATATAAATAATTAATAACAATTTTAAAGATTTTACAATTCCTAATTTTTTTTTTCCCAGGTACTGGTCTTGTGTCTCTCTCTCACACACACACACACACACACACACACACACACACACACACTAACCTAAAAATGCTAGGTTTTAATCAGCACGAGAGCTAAAGCAGCAGGGTTAGCTAAACATAGCTGTGTGTTTATATATATGTGTGTGTGTGTGTGTGTGTGTGTGTGTGTGTGTGTGTGTGTGTGTGTGTGTGTGTGCATATGGGTGAAATCCGTTCAGCCCGTCATGCCATTTTTAATTAAGTATAAAGTGGTACCTGTGACCTCTGTGTGTCTGTGTGTGTGTGTGTGTGTGTGTGTTTTATCTTCCTTTTATTCCTTCGAGGGTCATCCGAAGGTCATTTTTAAATGTTTTAAAATGTCTTTTCGGTCAAACTGGACTAAAGATGTCTGGCATATTTTAGAAACGTACTGTTTTCTTTATATTTATTATAATGTACTGTATGTTGATGATCAACAAATACCTGTAAAGACTAAAGTACAGCTTTTCTTTTTCCGTGACTCATTTGCTCATTTGCATTCAGCGACGCCCACAGAACTTCCTAAAAGGTAAAGCTGAGAGAGAGAGAGAGAGAGAATGAGGACAGAATGCCCGAAGACAATGAGCATTTTCTGTTTTTTGACTTCGCGTCTACTACAGAGACAGACAGTGAAAAAAAGTTTTATTCAACAATTACAGCCCCTCCTTACACGTCCTCTGCACACACTTTATAGTCTTTAGAGTGTAGAAGTCAATTAAGTTTATTCCATTAATTATATTCATTCATAGTCGTGTCTGTCATTTGATAATGTGAAACGTGAGGGGAAAGAAGCTCACGTTAAAGCAGCTACTGTATGTCTCTCTTTTAGGAAAAAAACAAAAAAAAAGGAAAAATGTTCTGCGAAGAAACCGCACTGACCGCTCTGACACTGGAGACTCCTTCCACGTCACCGTATCAACAACCACGTGTGGCGACTGCAAGCGAGCCGTTCCAGCCCTGTCCGAAAACTCATCAGCCAATCAGAATCCAGAATTCAGTAACCAAACGTTTCAGGCCCAAAGTTTTCTCCTGAAATCAGTGGAGGGAATTCTGTGTATCTCATAAACCAAACTACGGCTAAAGATTGACTCCTTTAGCATAGCGTGCCTCTGCTCCGCTAGCTGTAGCGATAAATCACATCTCCCTCACTCACACACACACACACACACACACCGGAGTTAGCCATGTGGCTGATCATTGTGCAGTCGCGTCAGCCTTATTTCCGAGGAGATAAATGGGATTTAAATTAATAGGCAGTCCTAAATAACTCCTCAGCTGGTAAACGACACATTTATCAGATGGCGACAACCAGCGGGCCGTGATTCATGGCGGCCCCGCGCGACACAAAAGGGGGCCTACAAAAATTGTTATTATTTTTTAATAAAGTGTAGCAGGCAGTCGTCAGTCATTTATCAGGACAGTGAAGTGAAATATGGCTCTGTGAAGGGGAAAGAAGCCAGCAGTACAGGGCCGGTGTGTAGCATTTTAAACAGGAAGTGATGGGAAATCGTAACGTTTGCCATGAAAGATGGTTAATAATTGGTTTCTGATGGAGTGGAAACAAAAAAAAACAACGCCAGCAGACGTGATGAGGAGGGGAAGCAGAAATACACTCTGCTATTTACTCATACACATTTCTGTTTTAGTCAACCGATTAAAATGTTTCATCTAATTCATCAGTCACAGTCTTTGAGTAATCACAATTAATCACAATTTTAAAATACACAGATTTACTTGTATTATAAACATGCAATGTTGCCGTAAAGAAATGCATGACAAACTGGTTAGAGGAAACAGATTGTGCAGTTTTAACAAGAGTAAAATTGAGGAATTTGAATTGGGACCAGCACCACATGCAGTATGGGGCGTGGCAACACATCGACGGTGAAAAAAATCAACAACCTAGAGGCTTAGCCGCCTGAGCCACCGCTCCCGCATCTTACACTTAATGTTTTCTTGTAAAAAACAATTCCCCTGGAAGGTCGCTCTGAGCGCACGACTTTGGTTTCATCCAAACTTCCGTCTAGAAGATTTTTATAACGAAACCTCCAGCACACCTGGTGATCAGTTCCTCGGTCGTCTTATTATCCGCGTTATCGCAACACGCCGTCGGGGAACCGCGCTGCGATCATGGGAAGCCATTAGGGTCAAACGTGGTCATGTGATTAATTTGAGTTTTATAAAATGGTGATGCGTTAAAGTGTCTGAATTAATCGAAACAAATTGTACAATAAATAATATTGACAGCTCTGTGTTGTTTGACCTCTTCGTAACTCTGTGTTTCTATAACTTTACATCTACGATATATGATTGTCACCATGGTTACAGATTGCAGGGTCTTCTTGATTTTTGCTCGAGTAGTTAATATAGATAACTTGACTTGACAACTCGTACACTGCACACAACACGCTGTGTGTAATTAAGGTGTGTATCTTCATTGATGTTCTCTGTCATTACACTGTGTGTGTGTGTGTGTGTGTGTGTGTGTGTGTGCCTCCAGACTGTATACACTACACACACTGTACACACGATACACACTACACCTGCCTTATACACTACACACATTGTACTGTATACACTACACGCACTGTACACTGCATCTGCCTGGACAACAAACTATACACAACCCATGCTGTATACACTACACACACAATATTGACTAAATACACTGTAAACGCCACACCAGCCTGCACACACAATATACACTTGTGTTGTCTACACTACACACACTGTATACATTACACCAGCCTGCACACACTGTGTATACTACACACACTGTACTACAACTACAACATGCTGTATTCACTACACACTCTGCATACACCCTACAGTACCTGTTTCCCCATACTTTATACACTACACACCAGACACATACGCCTACACAATGTACACACTACATGAGCTTGTATAAAGTACACTATACACTATACACACACACTTCACGCTAGGCCTCTCTGTGAATCTGACTCCCTCAGAGCATCATGCGGTGTGTCGAGACGCCTCTGTCATCTCCGCAGCACAACAACGCCGGAGAATAAAACACACAATAGAGGAAAAGGATCTGGCGCCAAGTGCTCTGCAGCGATAATTCATGTGAGGATAGAGTAAAAGAGTACTCGCGGGGGAAAATGGCCATATTCATCTCTTTCTGCTGCTGGAGATTAAGCTATTTCACAATCAATAGAGCGGTCGGAATACATTTTTATTGGGCGCATTACGCCGCAAATGAATTGTGCAGCGGGAGAAAAGCCAATTGCACGCGTGATGGAATATCCACAGGCTGCACTTTGACAATTGCCTACATTTCCAGAACATGTAGATTAATGGCGCGCAGATCCCCGGCGTTTATTAGAGTCTGTTACGGCGGCCCCGGCTGAAGCCGAATAAAATAAAACAATTGATTATCTTTAAACGGAGAGGATCTTAATCTCTCGGCGGGAAGCGCAGAGAGTGTTTTAAATATGGTTCCGCTTGCCTCTGTAATATTTATCACCTTAAAATGCAACTGCAGCGTTTATTTATGGCGCGGCTTCCACCGGCTCTTTATCAGAGCGAATTCAGACAGCCTTATTTAAACCCTACACTGCTGTTTCATTCGTGTGTGCGCGTGTTTGCGCGTGTGTGTGTTTGTGTGTTGTGGTAACGTGGTGCCTGTTGAAAGATTGCACTTCAGTAGAGTGGCTGTAAATACAGTACTTATCTTACCTTTTTATTTCCCACTCGGTTATCTGTATAAGTGGGAAAAAGAGAGCTCTGTCACTCTGTGGCTTGAAATACGTTTCCAGGAGCTAGCACGCCAAATATTATCCATGCCAACCACTCTAGACGCTAACGCTTAACTTTTTTAAAATAATCGTTACATTCAGATCATAATGAGATCTCTATTAAGCATGATGTTACTATTTCTTCACAGTTTTATTTTGTAGTTAGGAGTAGAAAGTTATTTATTTATTTATTTTTATTTAGCTACTAATGTTAGCTGGATAACTAGCTGCTATTTCTTAACACACTGTATGCTAAGTGTACAGTATTTATCGTGTAATTTTAGTCCTTCTGTAATGTCTTACCGACACTTCTGAGGTAAAAGTTGATATTCCTGTCTGATTTCCATAGCGACAAGCTAGCTAGCAACATGTTTAGAAAAATATATGTACAACGTAAACAAGCTAATTTCATTAATCCCATTGTAGCATCATAGTAAAAAATTAATTAATTAATTAATTAAAAGGCTAACACCAGAAATCGCATGATAGGAATGATAGCGGCTTCTTGCCAAAACTATTCTCATCGGGCTACCAATTGAAGCCTCCTAATAGTGAAGTAGCTAGCACAGTAATTAGCATCGGAGATAACCTTTTTTCCAATTAGCTAGCTTTGTATTAATCAGGGTAACAAGATGATTAACATCTAAATTAGCATTCTAGTAAACAAACTACCTGAGAAATTAGCATTACAGTGGTTACATTTGTCACATATTTAACGTCCATACACCAGATTTACATTTAATTTACTGACGATGTGACAACTTGATGTAAATCCAGATATAAAATTTTGTTTTGTGTGTGCGTGTGTGTGTCCAAGAAAATGGAAAATATTGCAAGCAAATAAAAAATATGTGAACAGAAAAGAAATTGCAAAGAAATGCATAAAAGCAAGAACAATTCGGCAAAATACCTCACACTACCTCAAACTGCCCCACACAACCACAAAGTACCCCAACACGCGGCCCACCATTACCATACAGTGATCCCTTTTGTCACCACACTGCCCTTATTACCATACATCGCCTCAAATCTCCCCTGCACTGCCCCAAATTTCCCCACAAAATTTTCCCAAATTGCTCCACACTGCCCCATAATGCCACACTTTGCCCCAAACTGCCCCAAATTCCCCCTCATTGCTTCATATTGCCCCACATCAAAATTTCTCAAACTTCCTCACAGTGTCTGAAACTGCCCCATATCATTCTACAATAACCAATGACCCCCCCCCCCCCCCCCCATATTTTCTCTATGAGTATACAGAGTAGTGAACTTGAGGAAGGGACTAGATCCTGTACCCTCCCCCTCGGCTCTGTCTCATTCACAGGTCCTTATCTTTTCAGCCTCAGCATGGTTATTATAACACCACCGGCCTCGCAGAGTCTCAGAGAGAAAAACGCATTAACATCCATCATGTAACCTGTGACATCACATTCATTTCACTGAGAGAGAGAGAGAGAGAGAGAGAGAGAGAGAGAGAGAAACCCCAAAGGAAAGATAACAGAAAGCAGGAAATAAGAGACTGAGGAGAAAGGGAAAAAATAAAAGAAAGAAAAAGACATTTTAGACTGGGGAAAATGTGTAAAGAAAAAGTGAAAGAAAGAAAGAAAGAAAGAAAGAATGAAAAAAGGAGAAAATCAGATAGATGAGGAACAAGAAAAGAAAAGAAGGAAGCAAGTATAAATAATTCAGTGACTGAAGAAACAGGAAATAGGAACAAAAACAAAGCAAAATGAGAAAAATTATAAATAAAGGAAGGAAGAATGAAAGAAAAAAGAGAGAATGATCTTTCAGACTTTTCGAAGCGCACTCGAGCGCTCAGTGGGATTTGGGTTTTAATGAGTTCCACATTAGCACGCTTCATGTTAGCTGTATCACGTTAGCGTGGCGTTAGCCGTATCACGTTAGCGTGGCATTAAGTGTATCACTGAATTTGGCTAGCAGGGTCGATATATTCATTACAATCTACCTGGCCTGCTTCTTAACACCGTGTCTCGCGACGGCCGATAAGATAAGCATCCGGCTCCACAGGACTTGCGCTTGTTTAGCTAATTATAACATTTAAAAGGACAAAAGAGGATTGCGTTGCTCGCCTGGCGGGTTCCGGTACGTGTCCTCGTTTACATAACGAGCACGTAAAAAGAGAGTCAGGAGTGAATCCATCTCCTGCTCCCTGAATGCTAGTTACTGATCATATCATCATATAACTCTTCTCTCATCATTGTGGAACATTAGAGAAAAAAAAAAAATGGAAGGGTTCACTTGCTCCAGGAGCAAAAAAGCTACATTTTTCCCACTAAAATCGTATTTATTTAATTGACATTAAAATGGAGGCATTATAACGTACATTCAAAAATTCCCTTCGCAGTAGCCATTTAATTTCATTACATTAATATTTGCCATGAGTTACTGAAAAATATGAATTTAATGAAACTCATTATTATTCTCACTCATTTATTTATTTATTTATTCATTCATTAAATCTCGCACAGTATCTTGCCGCCAGCTTTAAAAAACTGCTCCACTCTAGAAAAACATTCTCTTTGATGATGGTTAGCATTTTCACACAAACATACATGGCCGACCTTAAGCAAAAGACTGGTGGCGCCAAACAAGAGAGCTTAAACGCGCTACTACTCTACGTCACCGCACCGGCGAAACTTTCTGAATGCACTGTGTGTATACAGAGCTCTGAAAAAAAAATAAGAGAGCACTGCAGTTTACTCCAGGAAACTTCTGGAATGTCATAAAGAGGAAGATGGAGGGTCGCAAACCATCAGGTGTGGTATAAAGTTACCCAACAGCAATATGAAAAACTGGTGGAGAGACAAAACACATGAAGGCTGGAACTGCAAATCGGGGTTATTCCACCAAATACTGATTTATTAATGTTATTTAGCCAAAGTATTAAAAGCATTTATTTACAATTTATCTGCATTTTGCTTTATTTGAGTTATTAAAGCTCTGCAAATTCTGCATGATGTTGGGTTATTTTGATGTGTTGTGATGTCATGTCTTATTTTAATATACACTCTAAATAACAATGGTTATATTTTGAATTTAGGAGAAACATCTCACCAACACATGCAACTGTAAGAAAAGAAAAAAAAAGAAACCGTTTATTTTGCAGTGGTCCCTTTTTTTTTTTTTCAGGAGCTACAGTATAATCCCAGGTGATACTAAAACTGTATAATAAATTAAGATGCTAGAATTTCAGAAGTTCTGCAATTCCATGTCACTGTTTATAATGAAATCCTATGCACAATAATGCACACTTTTTATTTAAGTTTTAAAATTGTGTTCAGTATCGGTTTTGAATTAGAACTCTTAAATTGGTACTGAAACTTAAATGAAAAATTCTAGAAAGTGGAGCTTTTTAACTTTTAGCAGTGTAAAATAATAATAGGATGGAGATCAGGCTAGAAATGCTTTGCCTTATACCGTGCACTTGTGGGTTCTTCAGACAGGATGTAACATCTCCAGCTTTCTAACAGGAGCTTCTACTTTTCTGTGTTTCAGGCATTCATGTTATTCCAGAGGATTTAGCGTACAGCATCATTGTCTAAGCTCGAGCTCATCTCAAAGTTTGTTTACTTAAATTTCTTGCTTTCACTTCCTAACAAGAGAACTTGCTTCATCCTGGTTCTACAGATACTTCGAGGTCGCAAGAAAACCCTCAATGTATATAGAACCTTTACATGTCTCTTCAGAGAAGAACCCTTTAAGAACTTACGCTTTGGAGGAGTAACGGTTCTAGCGATCAGCTGAAGTAGTTCTTCTTTCCCAGTGTGATGGAGTCGGCAGTGTGTGCACTATAGCAACGTTTGTTCACTTCAACGTGTTGCTTTTACTGTGGCTCTGTGCTAGTCCCTGAGATCTGATCTAAAGACGTTTTTCTCTCTCTCTTTGTGCATTCTGTGTGTAAATGAACCAAGTATTGCATTTGTGCCAGTGAGTATGTGACCACGAGAGAACCTCAGCAGCACCAGTGTGGCAAAGACTGTCTGTCTCTATTGAGCTCTTTCAGTGTCTCTCTCTCTTTCTTTTTGTCTCAATATGCAGTGGAACCTTGGATTACGAGAATAATTCTTTCCGGAAGTGGGCTCGTATTCCAAAATACTCGTAAATCAAATAAGATTTTCCCATAAGAAATAATGAAAACTCAAATTATTCGTTCCACAGCCCCAAAAAAATAAAAACATAAAAATAATTAATACAATCTATAAGGTGATTGGGAGGGGAGTGAGAAGAGTGTGTGTCCTTGTGTCTGTGTGTGTGTTGTGTGTGTCGGTACTCGTAAACCAACACTTACTCGTTTTTTAAATAAAAATGTATTAAAAATCTTTGCTCGTCTTGTGGAACACTCGTAAACCACGTTACTCGCAATCCAAGGTTCCAGGTTTCACTCTTTCTCTCCAACTGACTTTTGCTGTCTGTCTCTCTGTCTCATTGTCTGTCTCTTTTGGTCTCTCTTTCTCTCTCTCTCTGTATCTCCCTCTCACTGTCGGTCTCTGTCCCTCTGGCTCGCTCTGTCTCTCTCTCTCATCTTTGATAAAAGTGATGATTAGTTCAGGAGCTGATCTCTGCCACACAAATCGCAGCTAATGGATATTTATATTTAATTAGTGGAGAGAGTAATTGATGGCAGTAGATATTCACACACACACACACACACACACAGACACACACACACACACACACACGTCCTCTCCGCTTACACACAATTCGATTTGTCTTCAGTGTGTTGATCAAATTTTATTAGCGCCCAACATGGCCACTAAAGTAAAACCAATAACACGGACACTAACAGCGAGACACAATATACGGCGAGCGAGAAAATGGGAATGAGAAGCTGAGAAAAGACAAGAGGGAAAGAGAGAAAGAAATAAAAAACAAACAACAAATATGAAAATTAAAGAAGAAAGAAAGAAGGAAAGAAATTCAATCAGAATAATTAATTATGAAAGAGGAAGGTGAACAAAATAACCAAAAATAAAATTTGTAAAGGAGAAAGAAATAAAGGAAAGAAATAAAATGTAAGCAAATGGGGGACAAAAAAATCAAGAAAAAAGAAAGAGAAAAATGTAGAACAAACAATTACATTAAAAAGAGAAATTAGACAATTAAACTAAAGAAAATTTAAAGATAAATAAAAATGCTCAAAAAGAAATATATGATATTTGGAAAAAAAAAAAGGTATTTGAAAAAGTTAGAGGTCTAAAGTAAAGTAGATTAACTAAAAAATTAGTCTGCAGTGCTGTTCGGTGTTCGGACCTCTACAGGACACGTCTCATTTTTTTGCTCCCTTCATCCCTAGTGCACTACGCTGACCTTCAGTCTGAGTGAAAGGACGAGTCCGAATAAAGGGGACGACTGTCCCTCTGTGTGTGCGGTCACAGTACACTTACCTCCTGGTGTTTCCAGTAATCAATACAAGCCTGAAATCAGCTGCCTGTTTTGTCCCGTCATCAATAATGAACATCACCTCTCCTTCTTTCTAGTCTTCCACCTCACCGCCCGTTTCTCTCTCTCTGTCTCTCTCTCTATAATCAATAATTCAGGTGTGCTCTTCCTGGAACATATGGCACGGGGGGTCAGTGGTGTTCAGGTTTCCTGGTTCTTCTTTCCCTTATCACAGAGACGGCCAGAGGAACTCGACTTTTTTCTTGTCTGCCAAGTGCTCACTTTTGTTCCCTGCCTTGTTAGCTTTAATGGCCATGTGTGTGTGTGTGCGCGCGCGTGTGTGTGAGAGAGTGTTTTTAACAGCCAGACAGTAATTCCTGCTGTTAGCTGACACGATGCTTATCATCCTGTGGCCTCGCACCGATCCTTTTTGTTTATTTGTTTCATTTTTTTAAAATTATTTTTATTTGTTACAGAAGTAATTCATAAGCATACATAAATCTCTCACAGTTATTTAAAAATAATGCTTTATTCTAAGTGAAATGAATAAGCAAACATATGCTAACCAAATATAAATAGATTTTTAAAGCTACTAAAAAGAAATACATTTACACAATAAACCTCTAGTGATATATAAGAAGTGTAAAAATGCATTTCCATATTGTATGCTCTGGTAACCAAACAAAAACAAACAAGTCCTCAACCAGAAATAATCATATCAATTATTCATATAATATTTTCAATAATTTGAATAATAATGAGAAACAAATATTTTATTTTATGCCTTACTGTTATGATTTAATTGCATTCCTTATTTTACTACAAAGAAAAATTAATCAATTACAGATACATAATCAAATAAAAACAGTTATTGATGTTACACTGTTTATAGCTTTACATTTCAGAGCATCAGTAGATATAATGATAAGGTTATAACCTACATACTGATTTTATTTTATATTTGTCTTTTGTAAAATAGATAAACAATTTTAATGATTTATTTTAATTTAATTTAAAAAAAAGTAATTATGAAAATTAATTTAAGAATAAACTTTTTTCAAAACACCTATTTAGGATTTTATTATATTAATAAAGAAGGTCACATTACTTATTCAATTATTTTATTTAATCCTATTCTGGATTTTTTCTTTTTTTTTTTACTTAATTAAATTCACTCATTCATTGTCTATACTGCCTTATCGTGTACACAGGGTCGCGGTGGGCTATCACACACATATACATACACTCACACACTCATTCACACACTATGGGCAATTTGGGAACATCAATTATCCCAATCTGCATGTGTTTGGAGGGAGGAAACCGGAGTTCCCCGAGAAAACTGATCAAGCCCAGGGAGAACATGCACACAGACCTGAGGTGGGACTCGAACGTGGACCCTGGAGGTGCAAGGCGACAGTGCTACCCACTAAGCCAAAGTGCCCCCTACTTAATTTAATTTAGTTTATATTTATTCATATTTTCATTATTGTCTTTATTTATTTTCTTTCTTTATTATTTAATTAGCATTTCATGTAATTTCTGTAAAGAAGTCATACCCAGAGGCTTTTTCATCTCTGTGTGTGTACCGTGTCCTGGCTAGTGATGAGTGCTCGTCTCTGTGGACGTCTGTCTCTCGTGGGCTTTTGGCTCAGACGCTTCTCCATATGGGAGTCTCTGTGGGCTTCTGTCCACGGTGAAGAACGACCCGTCTTTCACACACCCCTGACCCGCTGGGCTGCTGATGGATCCCAACTTTCACACACACACCAACTTGGAACATAGTTGATAATTTCTAGGACAATATATGAGCTTTTTTTTAATTCTTTTTTTATTATTATTAATTCGATAAAACAATACTTTAAGTATGTTCTGACTATTTCTTTCATTCTTTCTTCTCACTGGTTAAAGTGGATAGGATACCAGTTTGATGTGATGTTAAGTTTATAACTGTAATGATGTTATACACTAATGTTTGTTAAATTGTACCATTACCAAAAAAAAAAAAAGAAAAAAAAAATTTTTCTTCTATTTTCTGTACACCCAGAAGCTTCAAAATGTTATAATGCTACAAAGTTATACGTTTGTTTATGTGTAAAAATACAACTCATCTGGCAGATGATGTCATAATAAATGCCAACGTTTGACAAATTATTTCTTTACTTATTTTTCTGGTTCATTCCATTCGCGTCTTTTATTCCTGATATATCGTTTTCATTTCATTAGATTTTTTTCAGATACCATAATAAAAAGATACCACTTTATTTATATCGACTGTTTTGTTTAATGCTTGCTTGCTTGATTAATTAATTAATTGATTGATTAATTAATTAATTAATTTGCTTGCTTATTTACTTACTCACTTGTTTACCCCCTCAAGTTCCCACGGAGCTTCAGATGATCTACAAGTTACTCTAACAGCACACGGAGCCTCTGGTCCCCTGTCACCTCTGTAATAACATCACTTCCTGTATAAAGCAAGAGATTAATCACGAAGCTCCGCTGTCAGCTGAAGGCAGGAAAATGAAACCAAAATTACTGAACACGATCCTCCCTAACTTTATTTACGTGCTCCTCCTTCTGCTCTGCTTTGGATAATTCTAATGAAAAAGCCTCTGATGACTTCATTAGGCGTGGCGTTAATTGGGTTTGGTGCCGAGTTTCTGGCCCGTGTTTTCCTTTCCCGCGCCCCCCTCATTAGCCGGGAACTTAATTAGATCTGGCACTCGCCTGGCCGTGATAAATGCTGCCATGATGAATGGAAATGCAAATGCAGCGCATGAAGTTCGGCCCCCATCGCCCCTTGGCCCAATATCATTAACACTGTCCTGCTGTCAGATCCATCATTGTCACAAACTCAGGGTGAGGTATCAGGAGGGGTGTTGAAAGGGTGGCGGGGTGGAAGGGTAAATCCACTGAAAGTGAGCTGGGTATAAAGCAAGTTTAACTACATTAAACTGTGAATTTAGTCAGCAAAGTTGATGGAGTGAAAATAAAATTCAACATTGTTTCTAATATCAGCAGTGACTTTAAAAATAACTGCTGCATTTCTACTGGAGGAAGTGTAGAGGTCTAAAATGTTCACGTATAAGCTACTTACCCTTGGCACTACCTCAATCTACTAGAAGCTACTGGACTTTGTCATTTTATATTTCACTATAAACAGAAATTTACAATATCAACAGTGAACATAAACTGTACCGGCTGCTCCTTGTTCAAGGAATGACAAAATTCGTTTTGGAGGACAGTCTGCAACATCAGTAATACAGCATCGGCACCAGCAACACTGACATCACCTCCTCCCTGCATTACCGGGTGATCTGGGTGAACTGATGTGCAGGACTGCAGTGTTTTCCTACAGTTTTGCTCCCTATGGTTTGGAATAAAACTTATCATGGCTGCACAGTCCACTTCACGGGGAACAACTAGGTAAAATCTGCAATATCCACATAGTAAACAAACTAAGTTTAACATGTAACAATTTCACAAATCAAACGAGACAAAAGAATTTCAGAAATTCTTTTTTTTTTTTTTCAGCTTAATTGTCACTGTACACGCACACTGTAGAACCTGTACAAGTTGAAATAAATTTCATGGTAAGATTTAAATAAAATTTTAAGAAATAAATTGCAGTTTTTATCTAATTAAAATTTTTGGACATTATAAATAAAGTTTTATGGACATATGTCTAAAAACTAAGCACTGTAAAATATCAATGGCCAGATTAGTACTGTGGAATTTCTGGCCCTTTAGAACGTCCAAAACAATGTTTCAAATATTTCATGTTTTAATGTTTACTTTGGAATTTTTACAATCTACTACAATCTCATTACAATCTAGAAGTTCAGTATATAAACAGCAATGTACTGTAGATTTGTTCACATACTAAAATCTCAAAACAATACACTGATTTTTTTTTTTTTTTTTTTTTTTACATATTTTTAAAAAATCAGCTGAGATTATAGAAAATTTTAAAAGTTTTAACATTTTAACATTCCATTGCAATTTTTATTATGATTGACATTATATTGAACATGATGTAATACAAGTAAAATAAAAACTTGACATTGTGATTTTATGTCAGTTTTAATTCTTTAGAATTTCTGCATTTTAGAAGCATTTAAAATAAATGTACCATAAAAAAATCCATAAATTCTTAACTACACTGTAAACCCTAATGCTCAAAGTAATTAAACACATTGAGTACTGTTAACTTAAATAATTGCAATTAGGTCAAATTAATAGACCTTTTGGAGTATTCAGAACTTTTTGGTATTCATGAGTTTGTAGAAATGACACTTTTCAAGTTAGCTGAACAAATTTGACATTTTAAGTAATCGTAAGTACTTAAATAACAGTAACTTTTACCTTAAAGTTCCACCAACTAAAGAAAATCTATAGAGCTCTGGTTGCTCAGTGGTAGGTGTTTCGCCTGCTATGTGAAAGGCCCGGGTTCAATTCCTGGGCCGGCTTGTCTGCTGTGGTGCAACAATTTATTCGATTTGCAACAAGTTCAACGAACTCAAAAATTGATGGTTCTGTTTACTTATACATCATTTACGTAACTGATTACCTCAAATATTTTGAGTTTTGCCAACTTAATCGGGTTTACAGTGTAACTGTCTGCTATGGCAGATATTTATGAAATTTTAGCACTCTAAGACAAATTTTAGTTGAAGTTCAACTTTAAGTAAAGTTCAATTGTATCAGCAGAAATTGGAAGAATTTTTGATTTTGGTTTACAATGCAGGAAAATAAATAAACAACACATTATTAAAGTGTTTTAAACATGGATTATAAGGTTTTGGAACTTCCGTGTCGTAAGAAATTTTAAATACAAACCCGAAAACTACGTACTTTCTAATATACCTTTTTATTTATTTATTTATTTATTATTTATTTTTTACAGTTTAAAAATAAATAATAGTTTAAACTAGCAACCTATGATGCTAGTGTTGTAAAATTTCCAAATGCCAAAATGTATCATAATGTACAAAATGGAATTTTTTTAAATTTTATGCAAAAAACTTTGCTTATGCAATGAATATAATAAATTAAAACATCATAGAATAACAATGGTTGGAGGTATGTTGAGTGAGAAAACAGTGAGAAAAAGTGAGACAACAGCATCAGTGTTTTCTGAAAGACGTATATTTTTCCATAACTGTAAATTCTCAAGTATGTTATTCAAAGTTCATGTCATGAGGAGCAAAAGATTTTCATTTTAAAAAATTGTGAAATCTTTATAACTTTTTTAGAATTTGAAATGAGAGAAAAAAAAACTTTATCAGTGTTTACTTGGGCAGAGTTAATACAAGGAAACAAACCAATAAACAAAAAACATAATGGTTGTGAGCGTGTCAGAGGTTTATCTTACATGACATTAGAGCAGTGCAGCTTTGTCGGACACTGCAGTGTAAATATTTTATTGGGGGAAAAACTAAAAGGAGCCATCAGACTCGTGACATTTGTCCTTGTTGTTGTGGCTGCAGACTAACCTGGCAAGGTTGAAGGTAACAGTTGCAAAAGGGAGGTGGTGCTGCCTGGCATGCCAACATTACCACAAACATACACTTATAGCAATATTCATGTGATATTAAAACATGTTAATGTTGATGGTTTAAAGTTTTCTCTAAGGGGAACGTTTACGGAAGGAGTCTTCGGTATCAGAGAAAGCTGACATCTTCATGATGGTTACAAAACATATTTCACAAAATTAACTGTAAACATATTAAAATTGTTCTCTAATAAGTTTTTTTTTTTTAAATAAAATCATTGTCAAATTGCTGTCGTGTTAGAACATAAAAGGAACAAAAAACTCTGGGAAATGGCATTATGGGAAAACAATCAACCTCAGCGAGCATTCATTCAGAACAGTTCTGGTTATTACAGGTGTCTCGTCTTTGACACTAAACACACAGAGAATAACGGAGTGCTCGGACAATTATCTGTATTCAGAACAGGGCTCGGGGTTACGCCTGCTTCAGGGGAGACATTTTTAGTGAGTGTAATGAGGGTGTTTAATATCCAATCTCCTGCTGTCCTATTGTGCATGCCACCTTGTTGGTGAAGGTTTCCAAACATGGAGGAACATGTAGCCGGCGATGATTACGCTTACTGCTGGTTGGCGACTCCCTCTGCAATTACCGAAGCCAGCTGCTACCTCTGTTCTCGCTACGGTTTAATCATTGCCCCGAGAACCTGGATAAACAAATAAATATTCACCACAACAGCAGGAAGAGAAAAAACCAAGCGTAACCTTCCAGAACATTCTGAAATCTTAATCAGGGCCAGGTTTCTCAGTTAGGGTAGGTTTGTTGCATAAACGCTAAACAGAAATTACCTCAAACATGATGTTACAGTTATAACGGCTAGTTAGCATAATGATGATAGATTTGAAAGAACATAAACATAATACATACAAAAACATAAACATGATACATACATGATAAAAGTTGATTAAACATGAAGTCTGAGGTGACTAGCAATTAGCAAAGGTGTTGGGCTCTAAAAAAAAAATTACCTTACAAGAGTTAGTTGTAGGTGGAAGTGATTAGCGTTTAGCAATGGGTCCAACTGAAAATTTGTAAACAATTAGCCTCAGATATGGTGCGATTTCATTTACAGATTAGAAATTAGCATGAGGCTGGACTAATGTTAAATGATTAGCATTTTAATCAGAACAATTTTATACCATTTAGTCAAGGGCAAAAATGATTCGCTGAGTAGCAAGAGGATGGACTTCCAGTGTTAAAGAATGCAGCATTGACATGGATTAGGACTTATCAAGGAACTAAAAAAAGAAAAGTACTAAGAAAAAAAAAGTACAATGGCGCTATTTTCTGTCATAACACTGCTAAGCATCGATTGTCCTTCATGTTCCTAAGCACATAATGGTTAATTATACAAGCTAAGTTACAATAGCAACAAAATGAAAACAAAGCAAGCTACCCACATCCAACGTGAAGAAAGGCTCATGGAGGAAGCATAGCTGTTACAACTTCTTGAGTGGGTGGGAAACTGAAATAAATTTGTTGTCTTTCACAGTAACACTGTCCTGGCAAACATGACCATAATAAGGAAATAAGCAAAGCTAACAAACTAATTATAGGAGCCATGTCACTATCAGCCTACCTTTGTCGTCACCAGAGAAAAAAATACATTATTTACAGCTCATTGCTGAAAATAAACATGAACATTTTGTAGTTTTTAGGACACCTGAACCTAGAGGAATTTGCAGTTATCGGTAGAGATTAGCACCGTGGTGTGAACTCTAAAGGTGAAAAAAGAAACGACCACAAACATGAAGTGGATTTCATAATTAAGATTTTAGAGTAAAGTTTGAATTAATTAAGGGTTTAACTTTAAACAGTAAAGAATTGTCCTCAAACAGGGAGGAAGCTAGTTAAGAGGTTCTTAGCAATTAGCTTGAAGCTGGAGCAATAGTTTGTCCTTCTAAAGAATTAGCATTTAAAAAATGGTGCACGCTCGTCTGCAAATGTTAAGGACCTTAGAAATTACTAGCCTTAGCAATTAGCATTATAAAGGTTAAAGGTTATATCACTAGCATGGGGTGTTTTTTCTAGTTTTGTCTCTAAATATAAAAAATAAATAAATAAAAATACCCATAAACAGTGATTTTCACAGCACCAAAGCGTAAGTTGAGTAGTGATTAGCATGAAAAATTATCATTCTGGAATTTGGAGTGTAAATGTTCTTTTTTTTTTTTTTTGAACACCTAATCAAAATGTTTAGCGATTACCAAGAATTTACCTATACATGTGATGCCTTGCACGTACGGTTTCCATAACAGGAGGAGATTACAATTATAATGAGCAGTTAGCATGATTAGCACAGTGGTTTGGAATGTAACTCTTGAGAAAAACATTTTGTGGATTTTATAACAGCTCTGGGGAAAATGGTTACCAGTTAGCATGAACCGTGAGCAATGTTTGAATCTAATGTTAAAGAAGTAGCGCTAGGTTATTAGCAGATGGCTAACTAAGAAAGAGCAGAAAGGATATCTGTTTATTGGCTATGTACATGTTTTCAAATTGTACTGTACCTAAAAAAATGGCATGTGTTTTTATAACTAGGATTAGTATAGCTATGATTAGTATTTTTTTCATATGATATTCTCAGGGCATGATTACTGATTAGCATGAGATGTAAAGATGTTTGTTAAATGTTTGTTAAATTAGTGCTACATGTTAAAGTTTCAAACTTTGTGGGGGGTTTTGTATGTATTAACATACAACAGCTAATTGTTAGTGCAAACCTTTATCTGACACAGATGTTACCAAATTATCTTGTGTGACATGATTAGTAGCGTGATGCTAACAGCAGAAATGGCAGTGTCATGCCTGTGCTACGTTGCTGCCGGTCGCCCTTTTCGCAGCCAGACACTGAACTCATCTAATACAAGGCCTTGTTTGTAATCAAATCTGTCATTAAGTATTCATCGGATCAAAAGTTCAGCAGCCGTTGTTGCTTTGTCGAGTCGAGCCCTGAGGCCCTGCTTAGGGGATGGAGCTAAATTGAAGTGCGGAGGTGCTGCTTATAAATTATTCCTGCTAGGCTACTCTGCTTACGAAGAGGAGGTCACTGCAATGACTAATGCCTGACACTGAGCTCAGCGTCACCCATAACGTAACCTAATCACCGGAGCAGCCTGGGCAGCCTGCACAGGACTGACGAGAAACTCACAATGAAGCCAATAATTAGCATTACACAAGCTAAATCTGCTTGCAAAAGTAACAACATGTATGCTGCTAGCATGATACAGCTAACATGCTAAGCTCACAAGTAAAATAGTGGTTGTGTAATGCTCGCAAAATTAATACATATTTAATACGTATTTTTATGTTAATACATATTTTTCATACATATTTTTATTACTGAAACTTATTAAGTAAGGGTCACAGATTTTAGAAACAGAAAATTTTAATTAAAGTCCTGTAACACTTCTATCAAAGCCGGAGTTATCGAAGCAAGGGTAGCCGAGTTCGTCCTGACATTTGTGACAAGTGACATTTGAAACATGTTTTAGGTGGAATGTTCATCTTTCATGTATGAATTAGAGGAGCGGGTGAAAGCCGTTTGATCCATCAGCTTTAAAGCGCAAAATCAGGATGCCTAATTAAATTCTTCAAGCTCGATCTGTTACAGCCTTCAAACCACTAAAACCTGTCACGTACAGTAGCTCTTGCTTTTCACGTTTCAGGTCTCAAACGAGGACGTGGAACGATCTTCATGTTACAGAGAAGCTCTTGGCTCGTTCAGTGAAAGTTACGTACTAGCTTAAGATACTGCACATTAAAAGAAAAGAAAATGTTTTGTTTTACATAATGTAACAAATCTAACGTAATGGGATAAAATTAGGATGAAAATATTGTGAACTATTCTTTTTATATAAAATTATATGTAAAGTCAACTAATAAAATTAATAAAATTACGCTTGAAATAGTAATGACTTCAATTTGTGGATTATTTTGCGCAAATTATAAAACGAAACACATTTTAAAAATGATCAAATAAATAACTATGAATATATATTAAAAAAAAATTTAATCACATTTTAATAATCTAAATGTAATCTAAACTATGCGACCATGTATAAAATCTAAATAGAGAAAGTTGATATCATATATTTATGTAGAACTAGCACTTTTGCTAGTATAAGAACAGGAAACAAACAGGAATAAAATAAAACAAACAGAAACAGGAGACGTCTGGAGCAATGAGCCTCAACAGCAGTAAGTAGACAGCACAACGGGGGGGTAAATATTTCATAGTGCAGTCCTCTGAGACGGTATCCTCAGGTCATTTAGCCTCGGGCTACACGCTAACAGCTAGCATTTGGCTCACTCAGCTCGTACAGTAATGGGTTCCTGTCCTGAAAAAGGAAGTCTAAATGTGAAGCAATGGCTACAGATGGTTAAAGTCGTGTTGACAATCTTCAGCATCAGAATGCACTCGAGGGAATGCGGCGAAGTTCATCGGGGTGTCGAGGACGCAAGCTAAAGGTTGAGCTCGTAGCATAGCGGCTGTACACAGTTGAGGTCAATCCGGTACGCTGCGTTTCGATTGGTCAAGAGCGGCAGTACAGCTGAGTGCTAAGGATAAGCTTATGCTAGCAAAACAACAAACATAGAAAAAATAACATGACAAGCTACATGGTTTTGAGGCTTGTGGTGAAACGATTGTTAAAAGCTGCGTAAGTGATAACAGGAAACGGCTTGTTTTGTGAACATTTCTTTTAACAATAACAGAAATGAAAGTTCATGGCATTCTCTAGTTCGTACAAGATTGAATAAAGAATGCAGATTGAACTTGTCTGTCTTTCCTCAGGTGTTCAGTCGTTCCTCAGACATATTTATTAGCCTGTCATAACCACAACGCCGGTTCTCTCCTGACGGCCAGAGCTCTCTCCTGGTGAAAAACCCCTCAGCCCAAGCGTGCGCTAATTGGGACGGGGCCCCTGCGGTGCTCGATGAGGCAGAAAATGATGATTAATTAATTTACTCCTCAAACTGTGAGCGGTTTATGAGGCTCGCAGCGGTCAGCTCGGCTCCCGCTCGGCTCGCAGGCTTCACTTTGACCTGCATGATCACAGATAATGCAAGGTTTTTCCTCAGCTGATCATTAAAATGGCAAGAAATCTTCTTTTGACAAGTAAAATCATCTACATCAAGTTCATTCATTCTACAACTGACAAAAATCACAGCTAGCAGAGCTTTAGCTGATGGTGGTCAGACTGTCATTTAGCCAGCTACAGTAGCTGTGTTTCACAGCTACAGTGGTATAAAATTAGCTAACCAACTGTTGTCATCGTACAAAATTTGTAAGCTAGCATACAGTACCTTCAGCGAACTACTTTCTAGTGTTTTGTCAAATCTTAAAAACGTAAAAATAAAAACCTTTACTTCTTAATAACTGCTTAACATCAATATTTAAAAGTTACACATTAATGGATCATGATTTATTGTCACTAGTAAAGCAGATCCCGAGTGTAGATTATTGTCCACGTCCTCATGTACTTACATTGACGGCGCCTCCTAAGCACACTGAGGCTATTTTGAAACATCCCACGATTGTGATATAACTGATTCTGGTGGTGTTTATTGTTGAGGGAGAGAAGGAGGTCATGCAGGAAATGTGGCTGTCTTCAGGAATTGGATTGAAGAAAGCATTGTATACACACACACACACACACACACACACACACACACACACAAACAACACACACACAAAATGGACCACATCCTCATTGCTGGCAGGCGTGCTAAGCTGGCCAAAGCCTCTAAAAGCCTTAACGTTGTCACTACAAATTTCTGTGTTAGTGACAGGAAGTGACATCGCGCAAGAAGTGACATCGGGAGCAGGCCGGAGGATAAACAGATGCTGCAGCCTGAGGTGGAGTGGAGATTTCGTCTCTCCTCTGTCGGGAAGGATGAAAGCGTGCAGAACGAGAGCCAAAGCAATAAAGAGTAACCTCGCCTGGAGTCCCTTTCTCCGGAGTGCGCGCCTTCACAATATTGCCCCTCATGTCCGCGCTATTCAGACGCTTCAGCCATATTGTGTTTAAAACAGCTCGGGAAGAGGTGGGATGGCGTCTCTGGGGTTCCTCAGAAATATGTTTGCTCAGTAATTAAGTCTGAAGGCAAAGTGCGCTTTACTGTATATTTCCTCCATATTTCTGATATTTTCGACCTCTCCAAAACGTTAGCGCCTTTTTATATCACTGCCATTTCTGCTAATGCAGACTAACCCTTTGTAGAGTTATACGATCTCATTTTAACAGGTAACGCTCACAGAGACTTGTGATTGCATCACAAAGGAGAAAGTTTAAAAAAAGAGAATAGGGATACCTAACTGAAAAAAAACAAAAAAAAACATACAGTATGCTCTATATACCGTACATGTTACTAGTTTTGTTCGATAGTGATGCTTGACAAATCACTTGAGTTAGAGGTGAGTGAATTTAAGTTGGGTTTTGAACTCAGTTGAGTCAAATTTCTCATCTGAAATATAGCTAGAGAAAAAGCAAACAAAATCTAGAAGTATATATATATATATATATATATATATATATATATAATTAATTAATTATTACCAGATGACTAAAGATTTTTCTTTATGGAAGAAAGCAGATAAAAAAAAAAAAGAGTTTTACATTTTTATAACCGCACTCACATTATGTTTCAGATAAATGGTGTCTCTTATTATCCAACCTCAGCATTCCCTCAGGAGAAGGAGGAGGAATGTTATGTATGTAGTGTAGGGCCCAGGGTTCGAGGTCTAACTTGCAGCTGTAGTGTGCACTTCTGCATTCTGCCCTGACAATTGACCAGCTATTGCCCTACAGGGGCCACCCATTTGAGGGGTCACAGAGCAGATTGGTCCCTTCGCCTATCAATCACACACACACACACACACACACACACACACACACACACACACACACACACACACACACACACACACACACACACAGCCTCTGGACTTGTTCCGCTTGCACATGCATGTGTGTGTGTGTGTGTGTGTGTGTGTGTGTGTGTGCACATGTGACAGCGAAGGGACACATGTCCCCTCGGGTTTCACGATAAGAAGCTAAATCTCTCAAAGCCTCTAACCAGACTAGTGAGGCAGTTTTTCTCTGTCACAATCACGGAGAGGAAAATCAGCAGCGTGTCCGTACACGACTCCGGAAAATACACCAGAAGTCAAAATCAGGGATTCACAAAAAGGCTTTTATTTCTTTGTGTTCATGTATTTATTTGTAATATGGTGGATGTTTCTATAGGGATTTTTAAAAAGTGATTTACGTTAATAAGTAAATAAAATAATATATTTAGTAAAGATATTTTTCACACTAATAAAAAAAAAGACTAGAATTACATAGATGGATTTAAAAAAAATGTTTCTGCTATATCATTGTAATTGTATTTATTTATTTATATAGTTGGTACTTTTAAAGGAAATAAAATAAAAGATAAAATTGTTTGGGGATTATTTTGTTTAGGCTAACCTACTGTGCTTTTTTTTGTGTGTGTGTCCCCCACCAAAAACAACCTGTCTACATTGTGGTTTTAAAAGTAAAATTATTTTTATATGCTTTTTCTCCAATTTTTTCTCTAATCATTTCAATTATTTAAAAAAAATAAAGCAAAAGCAAGATTATGCAAATTATTATTGAAATGCTGTTTAGAGTTGGACACTGAAATATGTTAACAGGTAATATATTAATAAATAATATTTAAATATTTCTAAAAAGACAAATATATTTTTTAAATGCTATCAATGTATCTCGTGTACTCTTTTTGCAGCAACCACATAAATAAAATGTTGTTTTTCTTTATTTTTTATTTATTTACTTGGTTTAAAGAAATAAAGAATTTATTTTTAAATAAATAAATATTTATATATAAAAAGGCACTTTGAATAAAGCTGATGTCAAAGTGTATAAAAATCATATAGTAATTTTTTAATCATGTGTCCAGTAACAATTGTGTCAATTTCTTACTATATTAAAAAAAAACATTGTTTGTTTAATGTACAAATCTGATTCAGTATAATTTATCATTCACAGACATAATCCTTTCAATAGTATGTCAATCATTAAATGCAAAATACAGTTGCAAAGTCCATGTGTGTGTGTGTGTGTGTGTGTGTGTGTGTGTGTGTGTGTGTGTGTGTGTACTTGTTTTTATATCCCGGTGAGGACTTGGGCCTGTTTGCACACCAACACCGTGGGGACCTCATGCGCGGTGGGGACCTGATTCTAGGTCCCCACGGGCACAACCATTGAAAACGATAGAAATGGCCATTTTAACATAGGTGGCAGTGTTTCCCAGAAAATGCCACTTGGTCCCTACGGGGTCGGTTAACCGGACAAAAATTGTGTGTGTGTATAAAGTGTGTTTCGGAGAGCGCCCCTATGGTCAACTTTGGAACAACTGTGTGTGGGTTTTTTTTTTTTCTCTCTCTGAAATGTTTAAACATATCCAAAGGTAATATCTTAGGTGTTTCTTCTGTGCCACACATTAAATATAGAAAATGCCTTTTTTTTTACAATGATTAATAGAATATTTCTAAACAAACTAATTTCCCTTAAACAATACTGTTATTTAATAATAACAGTGAGAAAAATATTAAACAACTGTTTTTATGTCGATATACACATTTACATTAAATATTTACCTCTCACTAATATGAATAAGCACTGAAATTACCTAAAGTTGTTACACAGAGATTAAATCAAATTAATTATTGAATTTAGACATGATTATGAATTTAAACATAGCCTATACATACTTTAGTGGATGAGCTTGATGACTTTCCCTCTTACTGACAGCAAGGAGTGTTATAGGGGCAAAATAATTCATATTTATTCTAAACTGCACATCTCATGTTATGAGAACATACTTCTTAGTGAGAATAATGAACAATATTCCACACTTCGATATTAAGGTGGATAGATTCGGTGGTCAAATGGTTCATTGTCTGGTATCAGTGACTACAAGGACCAATGATAATAGCTTACTGTACAACCACAGCTGCATGGAAGTGCTATTGATGTGTGAAAGCGTCTCCACAACATTATGAAAAATGCCACTGTCTTTGAAAAAAATGTGATATGCAGAGTCAGACCATTATATTCATACTGCAATAAATATAGGCCTATTCATTTTTACACTAAAATAGCTAACACCTTATCATAAACTTCATAAATTGTTTAAAACAGACAAAATATTATTTGGCCAGCGGAACTGAATGAGATAAACTCTATTCTAATATACTGTATGCATGTTCACACAATCTTCCCCTGAGTGGGATTTATAATGGGATTTTGCACAGGTTCTGGCATATGGTTCACTCACTCACTCATCACCTATACCCTTACACTCACTCATTCACACACTATGGGAATGCCAATTAGCCTAACCTACATGCCTTTGGAATGTGGGAGGAAACCGGAGTACCTGCAGGAAACCCACCAAGCACGGGGAGAACATGCAAACTCCATGCACAAAGAGACAGGAATCAAGCCTGGCCTATGGTTTAGTATGAAAAAAATTTTGTGCATATGGAAAATCTAGCATTTGTTCATATGTACACTTTTAGGATGAAATCTACATAGAGTTTTATAAACAAGACCCCTTATCCTTGTCAGGTCTTAAAATTTGGAAAAGAAAACCTCAGATGAACAACAGCACATGATATATCACAGTGTGTCATTATTTATTCCACAAAAATAAAGCCAAGATGGAAAAGTCGTGTGACAAGGTTAGGACATCCTTTGATTCAGTTGCTTGTGGATTCACTCTTAGCAGTAATAATCCTGATTGTTTTCTACTGTTGGTCGAAAAAGGAGAGGAGGAAGGCGTGTTTGAAAGCAGAGAGCGAAAAAGAAAGGTAGGGACTTTGAATGTTGGGACTATGACAGGGAAGGCGAAGAGAGTTGGTGACATGATGCAGAGAAGGAAGGTGGACATACTGTGTGTCCAGGAGACCAGGTGGAAAGGTAGCAAGGCTAGAAGCTTAGGATCAGGGTTCAAGTTGTTTTACCAGAGTGTGGATAGGAAAAGAAATGGAGAAGGAGTTATCCTGAAAGAGTAGTTTGTTAGGAATGTTCCAGAGGTGAAAGGAGTATCAGAAAGGGTGATGAGTCTGAAGCTGGAAATTGAAGGTATGATGTTCAATGTTGTTGGTGGTTATGCCCCACAGGTAGGATGTGATTTAGAAGAGAAGAAGAAATTCTGGAGTGGGTTAGATGAAGTGATGCAGAGCAGCCCCAGAGGTGAGAGAGTGGTGATTGGTGCAGACTTCAATAGACAGGGGAAGGGAATAGAGGTGATGAAAATGTGATGAGCAGGTTTGGTCTTCAGGACAGGAATGTAGAAGGACAGATGGTGGTGGACTTTGCAAAGAGGTTGGAAATAGAAGTAGTGAATACTTTATTCCAGAAGAGGCAGGAACATAGGGTGACATATAAGAGCGGAGGCAGAAGCATTCAAGTGGACTACATTTGTGTCGAAGTTGTAATCTTAAAGAGATCAGTGACTGCAAAGTGTTTGTAGGGGAAAATGTAGCCAGACAACACAGGTTGGTGTGTAAAATAACCCAGGTGGTGAGGAAGGTGACGAGGACAAAGGCAGAGCAGAGGACAAAGTGGTGGAAGCTGAGAAAGGAAGAATGCTGTGTAGTCTTCAAGGAGGAGTTGAGACAGGCTATGGGTGGTCAGGAGGTGCTTTCAGTTGACTGGACAATTACAGCCAATGTGATCAGGGAGACAGGAAGGTGAGTACTTGGTGTATCATCAGGAAAGGGAAAAGTGGACAAGGAGACTTGGTGGTGGAATAAGGAAGTACATGAGTGTATACAGAGGAAAAGGTTAGCTAAGAAGAAGTGGGACACTGAGAGGACTGAGGTTGGCGAAACAGAGAGATGGAGATGGGAAGGATGTGCAGCATGTTAGAGTTATTAAACATAAAGATGGAAATGTACTGACAGATGCCAGGAGGGTGATGGGAAGATGGATGGAAGAAGTACTTTAAAGAGTTGATGAATGAGGAAAATGAAAGAGAACAAAAAGTAGAAGAGGTGAGTGTTGTGGAGCAGGAAGTAGCAAATATTAGTAAGAGTGAGGTGAGGAGGGCGATACAGAGGATGAAGAGTGGAAAGGCTGTTGGTCCTGATGACATACCTGTGGAGTATGGAAGTGCTTAGGAGAGCTGGCAGTAGAGTTTCTGACGAGTTTGTTTAACAAGATCTTGGAGAGTGAGAGGATTCCAGGAGAAGTATATTGGTGCCGATTTATAAGAACAAGGGAGATGCAGAGCTGTGGCAATACAGAGGCATAAAGCTGATGAGCCATACAATGAAGCTTTGGGAAAGAGTAGTGGAAGCTAGGTTAAGGGCAGAGGTGGGCATTTGTGAGCAGCAATATAGTTTCATGCCTAGAAAGAGTATAGCAGTTGCAGTATTTGCTTTGAGGATGTTGATGGAGAAGTACAGATAAGATAATATAGAGTTGTATTGTGTTTGTGGATTTAGAGAAAGCATACGACAGGGTGTCGAGAGAGGAGCTGTGGTGTTGTATGAGGAAGTCTGGAGTGGCAGAGAAGGATGTTAGAGTGGTGCAGTATGTTAGATTGGAACGGGTGGAGAAAAGTGTCAGGTGTGTTGTGTGATAAAAGAGTAGCTCAGCGAGAATGAAAGGAAAGGTGTACAGGACAGTGGTGAGACCAGCGATGCTCTACGGCTTGGAGACAGTGGCACTGAAGAAAAGACAGGAGGCAGAGCTGAAGATGTTGAGGTTCTCTTTGGGAGGGACAACAAGGATGGATAGGATCAAGGTAGGAGGCAGATGATTCACTGTGGCAATCCCTGAAAGGGAACAGCCGAAAGACAAAGAAGAAGAAGAATCCTGATTGTTTTCTGTATGATTTTTATCAGTCTCTCACAGATGAGCTCTGGACTTTGACTCGACTGTTGTAATGCCTTGATTCTTTTTCACCTGTTTTGTTGTAGATTTGCTAGTCTATAATAATCCATCTCAGACTGACATGCAGCAACAATTGCTTCTCTAATTGTCTTTGTTAATGTCTTTTCTTCTTGTCATTGTGGTTACACACACCTGAAGGCTCCAGACACTCAAACTGCCAGTACATCTGCTTTTATAGAGGTGCTCACACTTCCTGATCATCCGTTAATTCCTATGTTAACAGTGTCCTAAATAAATAATGACAGACTGTGATACATCATGTTAGTATTCATCTGGGGTTTTAATTTCCAAATGTGAACACCGGTAAATGTTTTTTCCTAATACAGAAGTCATTTTCACATTAAGTGCTTTTAATAGAGTTCCACATCGCTGTGGGCATGTTGGTTTCAGCACAGTGACAGTATCTGGCGTGTGTATCAGACGATTTGTGAGTGAGAATGTGTTGACTTTTTTACAGGAGCAGGAGGGCACAGTCTCACTAGTCACTGTGTACAGGTGTTATGCAGTGCCCGTGTCAGGTTTAAAATCAATTCAAAAATTATGAAAACTGTTTAACAGAAAACTTTTTAATTGATAGTTTTCACATTAATCTGTTGATTTTTAATTTTGGTTCATAAAGACACTAATTAAATAGTTTAAATTGATTTAAATCTTCAGAATTCAAAATTTAAGAATAGCATTTAAAAATACAAATTTTAATAAATGTATTTGAAATGTTTTATTTTATTTTATCTATTTTATTTTTAAATGTCTGTGCATGCAACAAATCCCCCTCCCGTTTACATTCACCAAACACCACGCATGACAGATTGTAAAATGGAAATCTACAAAAGTGTGTGTGCACCGGACAGACCGAGTCCCCACCGCGACCTCCCCTCCCCCTCCCGTGTGCATTCACCTGATGAGCTCGATGGAAATCTACAAAAGTGTGTGTGCACCGGACAGACCGGGTCCCCACCGCGACCTCCCCTCCCCCTTCCGTCTGCGACCGCGCATGCGCGCCGCGGTATCCCGCGGCACGCCATCTTAGTTCGTAAGAAGTTTGGCTCGGACTAATTGAAGCGCGCAGAAATCAATTACAGCCATTTTGAGGTGACGACGTCGCGCGCATCATCTTCACGGTTTCAGCGGACGCATCATGGACAAATTAAGGTAAGACTTATGATGGAGAAATGAATATGGTGGTGAATGTGAATTCTGTTTATAGTCGTACTATGATGAGGTAGAGCAGGTAAACAGAGTGAATTAGTGCTTCTAATTAAGGTAACATGAGGCGATTATCCGGGTTCAGTGTAGGTGACCACGGGGCCGAGGTTCACTGACGCGCGCGCTGCTTTGTGTGGTACTTTACATACAGCGCGTTAGTGGGAATTAAATGTTTATTTTGTCGTATTTTTTCTCTTTTTTTCCCAAAAGAGAGCAAAACGTCACGTTATCATAGTATTTAATTTGATAGCAAACAGTTAATTGGCGCATGCGCACATGTGGCCTGAGTGTGAGTTAATGAGCTGTACAGTATGTTACAGTATGTTACAGTATGTTACACTATGTTACACTATGTTACACTATGTTACAGTATGTGTATAGTTAATGATTTAATTTTGCCTTTGGCACAGACCAGATCAAGCCAACGAAAACATCAGCAGGTTTGATCGCCGCATCACCAGACTGAGAAAGCACCATGATGAATGTGCCAGGAGACACTCCGCTAGACAGAAGGTGATTTCACCTTCATTATTTAATCTTATTTTTAATTTACCTTTTTTTTTTTTTTTTTTACATTTCATGCATGGAAACTAAAGTAGCCTAAATCATTGCACACATTAGTCTGTGGAATATTACGGTTAAGTTGTTCATGTCGTATTGTTAAGAAAAATTTAGTCATATGTAAAATATTTTTTATGATATGAATTGTATGTACAAAACTATTGTCTCCATACCTTTTAGACAGACAATTAAATATTCAAATAAAATCATATATTATGTCCACTATTCTTATTTCAGGCAAAAGAAACATCGAGTGTTTGTCCCATCATGCCCTCCCAGGCCCCAGATGATCAGGTCCGATCTCCCCTCAAGCAAGACATCCTTGACCTACAACAGATTTGCGAAGAACGATCCTTGGTAAAAATGTATTTATTATTTTTAAGTTATTGTATTATTATAAGTTACGTAGGAATTTATGACAACAGACTATTTCTGTTGACCTGAACAGGCGGATTCAAAGGAAAATCCTGACAGTTCTGTGTCTCCAGATGTTCCCGAGCTCCCAGCCAAACAGTTACTGTCTACAGAGAAACCAGTGGTAAGTATTTCTTTCATAATGTCCCTTCTTTCCCGCTCCTGCTGGAGTTCACACTGTAAAGCATCAGTTTGGTTGTGCTTTGTCTGACAGTGGCCTGTGATACAGGAAACTCAATTTAATTAAAGGTTTGTTTTTCTTTTAATATGAAACATTAGCTTTATTACATTAGTTTTGTTAATTTGTAAACTGAATTTATGAAAAGTCACAAAAGTCTATGAAAAAAAGGAAAAAACCTATAAATAAATTGAGCTTAGTGAATCACAGGCTACTGTCAGGTAAAGCAGAAGCAGACTCCTGTGTTTATGGTGCTTGTTGTCTCTGGCAGAGGTGGGGCTCGAATAGACAATATTGTTATATCACGGTCATTAAAATATTTTTTTTTTACATATCACAGCAATGCATCACAATACTTGTTTTTTTTGGTATATTTATTGATTTTTTTTATTTGTTGCAATGCACCTTGATTAGCAGTTATGTTTCAATATCTTTTTATATACTATTGTTTAATTTTCCTCTAAAGCAAAAGCAGCAATGCTTAAGATACAGTTTTCTTGCAACAAGTTAAGAATGTATTGAGTAAGAATGTTAAGAGTAATATCAGTGAAGTGGGTAAAAAAGTGAGTGTCCCCACATGTAAACTTAGAGATGGAACATTGCTGTATAAAAAATATTTGATGATATTTATGTTTGTTCAGGACACAGACAGTGATGCCGATACAATCATTCTAGAACGGCCCAGTTCTTCAGCTTCACCAAGAGCCTGTGATGTCCCAGAGTTAAAGAGGACTGACAGCGTATTTGTAAGTTTGTTACGCTTCTAACATGCGTGTGCTGATCATTTTGTCTTAAGTTTACGTTTAGTCTGCAGTATCAGTTGTATTGCTGAAGTTGTTAACAGTCTCATTTATTATCATGTCTATGATCATTTATATGCGTAAGGTCCTTTTTGTCAAAGCTTAGACATGACATTAAGTACATGGCAATTGTGGTGTGATTTTGGAGACATTTTGCTAAGTAGACTAATCTATTGTTAACCAAAGAAAGCTAAAGTATTAGTTTAATGTTAGAAGTATAAACTAGTCTATGTTTGACTCAAATTTAAAGGAAATGAGTTTAATTTGAAGTCTTCCGCGAAAGTCTTTGGTGTTTATTAGGCTTATAATTTTTTAACCTTTAATAGATCTGTAAACTAGATGAGGGAACATAAACATGCAACTGAACCAATATTGTGTGAATTTATGCTTGTTATAAATTTGGTATTTACAGCTTACAAAGACCTCACTGAACTTCAGCTCCACTTCGTATGAAAGCAGCATTGACAGCGAGGATGAATATGTCCCTAATTCAGAGACAGGTTCAGATACAGATTCAGAAGAATCTGAGAGTCTCTCTGACAATATTAAGACTTCATCTTCTGTGAATGCAGAAAAAGAATGTTCTCCACTTGGAGGTAAGGAGACAATGGCTAATTTAGACAGTAACAGCGACTGCGATGTTTCAGTCCTGAAAATAAAAAAGACTGCATATGGCCAAAGAATAAACAACAAAAAGCAATATTGCCTTTACTGCTCCAAGTCGTTCTGTAAAATGGCAAGACACTTGGCCCAAGTTCATAAGAACGAAGTGGATGTAGCAAAAGCTCTTTCTTACCCAAAGGGGTCTAAAGAAAGGCGGATCAATCTGGACCTTTTGAGGAACAAAGGGAACCGTGTGCACAACACAGATGTTCTTAAAGTTGGTAAAGGAGTGTTGGTGCCCCGTCAACAATCCAGTGCGAAACACGTCAGTGTTAAAGACTACATGCACTGTTTAAACTGCCAAGGACTGTTCAGGAGAAAAGCGCTTTGGAGGCATATGTCAAGGTGCAACTTGGCCAGGAAGTGTCAAGTCACAAAACCAGGTAGATCCCGAGTTCAGGCACTCTGTGCTTATGCTGAGCCTGTTCCTGAAGGAGTGGAGAAAAAATTATGGAAACTGATCAGTGACATGAAACAAGATGAAGTAACGTGTGCTGTTAAAAGTGATGCATGCATCATTAAATTTGGAGAACATCTGTGTAACAAGATGGGCAGTGACAAAACCAAGCACGAGTACATTAGAACTAAAATGCGAGGCTGGTAGGCTGTTGGTCAGTGCGAGGAAAATGGGAAAGCTGCAGAGTATAAAAGATTTTTTCATACCTGCAAACTTTAATCATGTTATCAAGGCTGTTAAGCAGACATCAGGATTCAAAGATGAAGATGAGGTCTTTGGAATTCCATCTTTGGCTTTAAAACTGGGGCACAACCTAAAAAAAATGTCTGATATTACAGAATGTGAAGCAATGATCGCAGGAGATGAAAACGCTGTAAAAAATGTCAAAATGTTTCAGCACATGTATTCGACAAAATGGAATGAGTTGGTGTCCGCCTCAGCCTTGAAGACGCTTAACGAAGCAAAGTGGAACTCTCCTGAACTTCTCCCTTTTACAGAGGATGTTAAGAAAATGCACATGTATCTTGGCAATCAAACTAAACTCTACCAAGAAAAGCTCAAATTTGAAAAGAGTCAGAAGAACTGGACAAATCTTGCCCAAGTAACTCTGTGTGATGTAATAGTGTTTAATCGCAGGAGAGCAGGAGAAGTTTCGAAAATGAGGTTGAATTCATATCTTCTCCGAAACACATCTGATTTACATTTAGATGTCGCTGATGCTTTATCTGAAGTTGAGCAGAAGCTCTGTCAGCATTTCCAACGCGTTGAAATTCGAGGCAAGCGTGACAGAAAGGTGCCAATACTCCTGACTCCAAGTATGCTGGATTCCATGGAGCTTCTTGTGAAGAATCGTCAAGCCTGCGGCATACTGGATGAAAATTTCTTTTTTTTTGCAAAACCCATGACTGAAACATCTTACTACAAAGGCACAGATTGCATCAGGAAGGTTGCCCACCAATGTGGAGCCAAACATCCAAACACTTTATCGTCCACAAAGCTGCGAAAACACATTGCAACGCTATCTAAAGTCCTGAATCTGACGGATACCGAGCTAGACCAATTAGCGGATTTCATGGGACATGATATAAGGGTCCATAGAAAGTTTTACCGGTTACCCGAAGGAACGTTACAACTTGCAAAGATCAGCAAGGTATTGATGGCCCTTGAACAGGGAAGAGTATCAGAATTCAAGGGGAAAAACCTTGATGAAATAAACCTGGATCCTAATGGTAAGAGCACATAACATTGTTGCACTTACACATATTTTATATTGCCACTGTTTAGTTCCGTTACAAAGAAGCATGGAAACAAAATTTTCCACATTATGTTCTTTTTTTTTCTTCTATTTTTGCAGAGAAAGTGAACGTAGAAGCTGAGGTTTCTGAAAGTGAGGATGAAGAAAGTGAGAATGAAATTCCACAGCCAGAAAAGCACCGTCAGTCCTCTTTAACATCCATAGGTAAGGTCATCTGTGATTTCATCTGAATTCCTTCATTTAAAAGTGACTCATTACGTTTGTGTTTTGATTGGGTTTAATATTAAGCATTTAGATTTTGCTATTTGTATTATAAAATATCTATGGGTGTCCCTGATATGCTGATGTGACCTAAAACAGGTCTGCAGTCACCTGACTCACAAAGCAGGTAAGGAACTTGATGTCATTATCACCAAAGCAGTGCCACTGAATGCCTAATGGTCACACCTCATGGTTTTATTCAGTTCACTGTACGCCTCCTAGAACAGTCCTGCTCCACCACTAATGGCTTATTTCCACTGCATCCTGTCTCTCACCCTCTTCTCACTGGTCACCTCTACACTAAGCTCATGTCTGGACAGACTGTGTCCTCTATTCACCAAACCGGCTCACTCGGCCAGCCTCACCCATGGGGGATTGGCACCATCTGAAAGTAGTGTTTGCTTCTTTTTTGTTTGGCTGAAAAAAAGAGGCAACCATTTAGTAACTAGTTCTCTGCTCATCACTTCCATCATCTGCTCACTGACTTGTGGCCATTCTACTGCATGTCCTCTGGACCCCCTTCTTACTAGCACTAACTTTTACCATTGTGTCAACAATCAAACGTGATGTTTCATTTTCTTCTGGAACATTTCCTACAGCATTCAAGTGGGCTTTGGTAACTCCCCTGCTCTAAAAAAGAAACTTTCCTTAGTTCTGCTGAAGTTGAAAAAATATTGTCGGGTGTAATAATAATGTTGTAAATTCTTAAGTCTTATTTTCTTTCTTTCAGAGGAATCTTCAGTTGGCAGCACGTCTTCAAGTCAAGCCCCTTCAGCATCTACAGGTAAAGTCAAACCTTTTCTTTTGGAAATCAGTACTGTAGCTTTTGTTTAAAGTGCGGGAAAAAAGTGATTATTTGTTTTATCTTCCAGAAGAATGTTCATTCTCGACAAAGGAGAGAGAGAGTCCTTCAAGCTCAGGTGAAGAGTTAGGACTGCACTCACTGGACTACTCTGCTCCCTTATTGGCTAGACGGCCCAGTCTCTTGTGATTGGTTATTCACACAAGTGAGTTCTAGTGTCTGGGGTTTAAGTTTTTGTGGGATGTCCATGTAGAACAACTCTGAACTTTGTGAAATGGGATTCAATCTAAAAACGACTTGAGCAGAGTCAACTTTTTCTTTCTTTATTTATGATGTGTGGTCAGTGTACATTCACATACAGCTACATTACACATTTTCAAAAATCCGTGATGGAGATTGTTTTAAAGTGCCCCTGTTAATCTAGTTAATGCACAATTTTCTTGTATGCATGCCATATTTACTTACCTATACAACTGATACACAGGGAGTGGATGGCTACACCTGCCACATACTCTCTAATAGCTTAGCCTGAGTGTGACGCATGCACACACCTTGTAATCTACAATGTCTTGGTGATCTAGCTAGGAGCTACTGTACATTGTACAGAAAGTAAAATCTCATGGGTATCAAGAGTAATGGTCCGGTACTCTACTTAGTATTGAATGCAGATGTTCTAGTGTACTTTACCTCTGTTGCGTACTCTACACTCAGCTTTTTAAAGTAAGGTGAAACACTGTCTCTTTAAAGTTGAGGTAAAATTGTCATTTTTAGGTGTGTCAAGATGCCCAAAAAGGAAGTGGACAGAAGAGGAGGTGAAGGCAGTCGAGAACAAATTATTGGACTGCATCACATCTGGCAGGGTACCGGGGAAAAGGCAGTGTGAAGACTGCATCAGGTCAGCGCCGGTATTGCTTAAACACAGAACCTGGGAATCAGTCAAGTTCTATATCAAGAACCGAATCACAGCATTCAAGAGGGAATGTGAGAAAAGGAAAAAATAATCACGTCTCAGTTTTTCTTGTGCAGGAATGTCGAGCACTAGGTGCTAAAGAAACGTTTTTGCTGCGTTTGTTACAGATGTTTTTGAACTTGTATTACTACAGTGAGATCTCTACAGTTTTTGCATTTGTACACCTCTGCTCTTCTTCTCTCCTCCTCTTCTCTTCTCCTCTTCTGAAAAAAAAATCTCATTATCATATGGAAAATTTAATTTAACCTATATTTGAAAAGAATAACTCTATTTTTGAGAATTTTCAAAAATTATTTAACCCAACAAAAATAACCCAACTATAGTTTGACACATTAATTGGAATGCACAGTGAAAAGAACGGGTTAAAAAATAGTTAACTAACGCACATGATTTTTGAACATTTTTAAAAATGGAATTATTTGTTTTTGCAAAAAATCTATTTTCAGTTTAGACAAAAGAACATGTTAAGTTAAATGTGTTCAGTATTTCTACAGTACACTGTTGCACTTTAAAGCCAAAATGCTTGTCTAATAGAAATGACAAATAAAGTTTAGTCAGAGCTACTTTTTGTCAAAGAACAATTTATTTGAATACAATTGATTTGGATTTGAATGTGTGTGCAATACAGATGTGATTAGTGGTGGCTAGGTTTGCCTACTGCAGAAAAGAAAAATATGGAACAGTTGCACTTATATTCAAGGTTAAGGTCCAAGGTGAAGAATATGCTACTTAAATGTTATTTCTCTCGCTCTTTCTCTATTTTACAACATTGGTGAAAGATGGCTTACCTTATTAATCACGTGTCACGTAGCTCGCATGTTTTCTTGCACGGCTAGATGTTGTAGTCAAGAAAAATCATCACATTACTGGCAGAATTGGCAGAATCTAGGATGGTTGGCAGGGAGGCACCTGTTGATCTGTGTTTATTTAACAAGTTTGGGGTGAGGTCCCCACTGGGATGCTTTTAAACACACACAGTGATGTCGTTAATTAGCATATGAAAACATTACGTCACAGGTCCCCACCAGGACGTTCTACCTGACGGGGTCCCCAGCAGGTTGTAAAAAGTCAGGTCAGTCTTCTGAGGTTCAGCCTCAAGTTTACGAGTGATATCTGTAATAAGGGCTGTAAATGGAGTGTGGATCAGTTTCTGCCTTGTCTATAGACCACTCAGAAAGGGTGGTTCCCACCAGGTAGCAGAAAGTCATGTGTCCTTACCAGGTAGTAAAAACAGGTATGTGTGTGTGTGTGTGTGTGTGGCTCGGATCACTCACAGTCACACTGTGTAGATTATAGTGCTTTTATATAAACCAGATATTAACTTTTAAGTCCTAATATCATAAAAATATATCGGCACACTGATATATCACCGTGTCTGTAATGTATTGGAAGGTCAGTGTTGCTTGGAAACCATGAAATGAATGGAGAAGATGCCTCCACAATCAATAGATACTCAGAGTTGAGGCTCCATCCACAAAATGACCTCCGGTCATAGCCAATAACTGTAATAAATATATTTTATACAGCGGCAGAATAACTCTCTTCGCATGACACTTTAATGACGCGCGTGGAGCGAGCTTTTACTCGCCCCGGTCGCCCCAGGCTCCTCATTTAGCACTGTCAAAACGCTGGACGAGACAAACGAGTGGAGAACATCCAGGGCGTCATCGAGCTGAATGTCAAGCGGAAGATCCAGAAGAACATCCAGCAGAAAGTGCAGGCAACATCAAGGCAAAGGTCAAGGGCAAGGTCCAGGAGAACATAAAGGAGAAGGTCCATGGAACGTCAATGTGAACGTCAAGGAAAAGATTCAGGAGAACACCCAGAATAATGTCCTAGGAACATCCATGGGAGCATCAAGAAAAACCCTCAGGGACATCTCCATGAGAATGTCTACGGGATCATCCAGGAGACTATCCAGTGAAATGTCAAGGCCAAGGTCAGTGGTACTGTATGTGCAGAGGAGGATCCAGGGGAGATTGTCCAGACGAATGCTGGACTGAGAAGAAGAGGAGGTCTGCTACCTGGTTTAGTTAAAATAAATAATAAAATCTAAAAAAATAATAATAATAAATAATAAATACCCACGCTTTCATAAAAGATCCCCAGGTTTGGGAGTGGAAAAGTTTTCACACCCTTACGTTAAACTAAAGCAACCAACACAAGCTTGGTTTTAAAGCTGGTTCTGTATGGTCACAAAACTGATTGTTTTGACACTCTGACACTAGAGACTCCTTCCTTAAAAGTTTATAAACATATAAACTGAAATCTTTTTACACATCAGTACACATCATTTTTTCCAAACCTGTAAGCATGCAGCGAGTCCCTGTGGATGATCAGTTACTTTAGACACGATAGCGTGTGAGAACAAGCACATTAATATAAGAAACCTGTGAAAGTTCTGCTAGGTTAAACGTCAGCCGCCAAGAGTGAGGTTGATGAACCGAAGCAGCAGCTGAGCCTCCATTAATCACGCGCCTGCAGGGGAGCATTTCTGAACAACTGCAGAGTTTGCGTTAACTCTGGATTTGAGAGCGAAAAAGGGCCTCGCTGCTGCTTTTCCCCTGCGTTTTTTTTTTTTTTTTCCCTTCAGTGAAAGTTATTAATAGCATTCTTGACCACAATTCATTTTGACAAATCGCTACTCAGGGTGCTGGGCGAGTTTGACGGTGTCTAACACCGGGCTTTGATAACCTCACACCTGTAAAACTCCTGTAGGATATTTGACGGAGAGATAGCGCCACGATGATCCATTTACACAGGCTGTGTTTTATTTATTTACCGAAATTCTCGAGGCAATAACAGAAAGGCGAGACGGATCGTATCTCCCCTGACTGTCAGTCAAGTGTGGACTCCGGACTGCCGAGTGAAAAATGAAAAAATGCACAATTAGCCGGCTGTCAGACGCGGCTTTCTCCACGCCACCAACACGCATCACTCACGAGTGTCACTGCCGAGGCGAGAAAATGCTTATACACCCTACCTAGTGCACTAGACGCCCGGTACGGAAAAGCTTCTACATCATATGGATCACCACAACCTGCACGAGCTTGCAAAAGTATTCACCCCAACAAGATTTTCCTGTGATGAATATGCATTCGTACATCAGCAAGTGTTTCAACGAAAATCAAACGCTGAAATGAGACGTATACCCAGGCGGACCTGATGATGTCAAAGGGGGTGAATATTTTTGCGATGGACCACATCGAGTGATGAATGATGATGTCTTGACTTTATATAGTGCACTTGGAACGCTATTCCCTGCTCACTATGTAAGCAGAAATACGTATCTTATGTAATGTGCATGTGTCTACCTTCTACTATTAAACACACACACACACACACACACACACACACACACACACTCAGCCAAAACTGTTTCCCATACTTCCACATCAAAGTGCGAAGACGAGCTAGGGAAGGAATAGATTGTCTCTGAGCAGCATCAAGCAGCTTAATGCTCATGTGTGTGCTCATGTTTGTGTGTGTGCATGTGTGTGTGTGTGTGTGTGTGTGTGTGTGTGTCTGTTATCAGACAGAGCCTGCTGATTTCCAGTTCCCTAAACTCTAAATCCGTGCCTGGCCTGGACAAGTGTGAGAGCCGGGATAGTGGATTTATCTTCGGCTTTCTCATTCTTTCTGTTTTTTTTTCTGGCTTTATGAAATCTGTGTGTGTGTGTGTGTGTTTGTGTGTGTTACAGACATCATTAACCCGTCTCTGAAATCACAAGCTGGATTTGTGTTTTACGTGTGTTTCACAGCAGCGCTGCGGAATCCTGCATTCTGATCAGTCAGAAGGTGGCAGTAGTGCAGGTGTGTGTTAATGCGCTTATCGTTTCTATAGTAACACTAAATAACACCTTATACACACCACAGCCTCGCTCTGATAAAAACACGCTCTGCGCTTCATCCCGCTAACACGCCACGACACCGGGCGGACATTTCATTTACACCTCATCAGTTCGAGTCATACGCAGCCGATCGCTCCAGCCAATGACGGCAGAGTCTTAACGGTCCGGGCCATGAGACCGATTCCTGCGAGGCGAGGACTCGCGTCACATCACCGTTAGCCGTTAGAACTTTTTCACGTCCGTCCTCTGAGACATCAGGGGTTTATTAAAACTTAATGGCAGATTAGCAGATCGTCTCGGATCAAGGTCATATTCGTGGCGATATGTAGATGAGCAGGATATTCTGTGAAAAGTCCTGGGAAAAAAAATGAGTGAGAATATGTTTCATAAGATCACAGTGCAGTTAGGGACTGCAGTGTTATGGTGCAATATAGTGTACGGAATCCTGTGATCTTGCACAATTTGTCACACCAGACGCCAGGAAGCACATGTATACACTTGAATTAAACCATTACAGTTTTTTTTTTCTTTGCATATCTTTATTTTTTTTCTCCTCAAACCTGGGCATTTTTCCAAATCCCTGCTAGCAAAGAGCCAGCAAAGTTGACGTGACACACTTTTAATTAAAGTTCTCCCGTCTCAGTTCTTGGCCGCTTCGTTATGTGTGGCCTCGCCAAAAAAACAACAACAAAAAAAAAAACACAATTCCCAAAGTCAACAAGGAAATATGAGCAAATTCCCTCACAGGCGCCTTTTCATTTCATTAGCCAGTATTTCGCTTTGGTTCCGAGTGCTAGTGGGAGGAACAGGACAGCTTTTACTGCTGTAATGAAACACAACGTCTGCTGGTATGGAAGGGCATTGTGTGTATGGGTGTGTGTGTGTGTGTGTGTGTGTGTGTGTGTGTGTGTGAGTATCCCAAGTGTGTGTTTGCGGTAAAACAGGTGTGATAAATCAAGCCAAGGGCAGAGACGTGTGTGAATGTAAATACACACATGTAGCGAACACGAGTGCGAACGGGTATGTTGTGACGAGGAACCTTGATGCAAAGTCTTGGCTTTGATAGGGCAGCTTGTACGCCCTTCGAATGCTTCACCCCCAAATTTTTGTGCATGGCAGACACCACAGCACACTTTCTCTGAAATCTCTGAAATCCTACACGCTGCACTGCTCGTTCAGCTGCGGTACTCATTCACGTTTCAGACGGGAATTACTGATACTGTAATGTGCTTTCTTACAGAGGGGGCAGTACGAACCAAGAGTTTACTGCCATGGTAGAACAGAACTTTTACCTTAAAGTTGATATTTCTTGACTGATGTGCGCACTTATACTTAACAGGTTTTGAAGATTTCCGTCTTCAGTCCTTATTTTCTATCCATGATTCTAAAGGCAAATGCTTCTATTTAATGATCATGTTTTAGAACAATCCTGTCTCTTAAAGGAAATAAGCTTAACCAGACATTAACCTGATTCTGAATACGAGAACATTTCCCTACATAGCTTGCATTGACTGAAGAGGAGGTGCCAGTATTTTTAATCTAATTGTTATTTTTGTATCTAATTTTTGTTGCTTTTGTACATCTATTTTAATGAATGAACAAATTCTTTCCCATCTTCAGTATGTGAGTAACTAACAACTTTTTCATCCTAATTCTTTCTCAAGGGTGCCAATATTTATGGAGCAGTGAGTAGAGATCCATATTTCTATGCACTCTTCTGCACTACATAAGCTCAATTATTCTTTAAAAGATACCGAACTTTACAGTTTACAGTTGTTGTGAAAAAAACAATATGGACCTGAGCTCCTCAGGTCTCTCTGTTAGGACCCATGGAGTTCTACATAAATGTCATTATTTCTTTCTCTAAATAGGGCGCTTAGATATTAACTAGAGCTGAATTTCTGATTCAATATTTCCCCCCTTATGTAGGGGCATATATACATTCTCTAGGGATCTGAATTACTAGAACCCCTGAAGTTCTACATATATTGAGTCATTATTTCCCTCCCTATGTAGGCCACCTACAGTACCTCTCAAAAGTTTGGATTCACTTTCTAACTCCATGGTTTTTCCAGATTTTTTTTTTCTATACTGTAAAACATAGTTAAAGGCGTTTATCCAAAACACACAATAATCTCCTTTAAACAGTTAATATTGAGATGTATCTGCTACCTATGCTGTCTGTGTAACGCCTTCAGAATGGCTCTAATTTGAGGTGTTCTTTGTTAATTGGTGATTTCTGAGGCTGGTAACTTCTCCTCTGCATGTAAGTTTTGGTCTCACTTTCCTGGGAAGATCTTCATGAGAGCCAGTTTCATCATGGAGCTTGATGGGTTTTACAAACGCATTTGACAATGCTGTTCTTGCAAGAACTATTCCAGAATGGCTGACCTTTGTTGTTGTTGTTACCTAATTACCTAATTCCACATGTTATTTTATAGTTTTGAAATCGCAAGTATTGTAGTAGAATGTAAAAAATAAACTACTAAAAAAAAACCATTGACATTTGCAAGTGATCCCAAACATCTAAAATATAGTGTACATATTATCTCTCTTAGGACCCCGGACGTATAACATAGAATGGGTCACTACTGTATATCCCTCCCTATGTAGGGCAACTACTGTAGATATTATCTAGAGAGTTACAATAAATTCCACGTGGTTCCCTATAAGTTCTACATATATTCAGTTATTATTTCCCTCCATATGTAGGGTACCTACCTAGTGTTGGTGCTTGACAGTAAGCTAAGTAAAGGATAGCTATCTAATGCAATTTTTCTAGAAATGAACACCAGTGAAGAATTTTGCTAGCAAGTATTAATTACTGGTGAATCTTAGGTAACCCAGTGTAATGTTATATTTTGGACTTGTTACTGGCTGGGCAAATTTAAGCCCCAGCCATGTTGACACGGGATTACTGGCATATTTCATACTTCTTCTGAGCTCAGGCTGAGTTTTTAAAAAAAATTTTTTAACAAAGTTATATCCTGAGAACTGAATCATTGCTCTGCTACCACTGAAATATTGCCGTGTATCGTCTAAGAGATTAAATACATGATGTTCGGTTTTAGCCATGAAGAGAAAGATGGAGGAGAAAACGGATGTATAATGAAGTGGTGGAATTATGCTGAGCGTCAATCTTTCTCCACCTCGTCCTCCGCCAAACAGCTGGCCTGAATCGCAGAGTGCCCTTAATGAAATGAATGTCGAGCGAGCAAGGACGAGTGATTAAACGAGAAGGGACTAATATCCCTGAGTGAGCTAGCCACATACTGTAGGTCCTGGGAGAGAGAGAGAGAGAGAGAGAGAGAGAGACAGAAAGACTGAGTGTCACTGTATCAAGTCAAGTCAAGTCAAGTCAATTTTATTTATATAGCGCTTCTAACAATTGACATTGTCGCAAAGCAGCTTTACACAATAAAAGAAATAAGTTTGTATGCAATGTGTATGAATCAAAATGATAAGATTCAAGCTTGGTCTATTATTCTTACCAATTACAATTCATATATAATGTGTTATATTCTAATCATTCATAAAATCATTTTTAATATAAGGAAACATGGGGGTGAACAAGCGGATTAGCTTCAGTGTTTCAGTAGTTGTGTTTAATTAAAGCCTCATGTTAGCATTTTTACGTCATTTGTCAAAATCATGCATGCGATTTCTTTAGGCAAGAAATTCAAACAAAAATATTGTGCTCTGAGATATTTTAAATGGCAAATTGAGCATGAATAAAGCCACAAACTTAACCATAGCTATGTTAAACCATACAAGAAATAGTGATGTTACAAAAAATGAAATACCTTCCGTACCATTCCTATTAGCCAGGCATTAATGTTCTTGGTATTACTGTAAGTCTTGATAGGCAAAATGTAAAAGTGCATTCGCTGTAAAAAAAACAAACAAACAAACAAAAACAAACATCAATAAGAAGTCTGAAGAAGTGAATTAGCTCATCAGTTCATAAAATCTTACCCAGGCTGTGCATGAAGAACAGAATTCCTGCCCCTATCATGCTTGCATTCATCTCTGTTCAAATCGTATGCGTTCACCAAGGCAACTGGGCAAAAATACAAATTACACCTAGCTTTCCGCCCAAATGCAGAAGAAACATGTCTGACATGTTGTGCAAGAAAAAAATCCCAATCCTCCACCACGACTTCTGAATCCTTTCTCACTTATTTTTTTACCACGACACTAATCATTTACTGCAACTTCTTAACAAACCTACAAACACAAATACAAAACAGCGATGAAAATGTTACATTATTCTAACTACTGTAAGAAATAGTTAACAAAGCTAGATAGATATTAACAGGATTTGGCAAAGTGGCGAGATAATGCTAAGGGCTGGATTTATGTCAAGCTACTGATACAAATAGGACAGAGAATTAACTTTTAAGAGACTTTTAAAGCTAACTACTATTATTGTTGTTATTATTAATTTCTTTTGTACACTTTATGGAATGATTAAAATGTTTTAAAAGAATAGTCATGCTAACAAAGTTAACTGCAGAGAGAGAGAGAGAGAGCTAGCATAGAGTTGAAAAGGCAAGAAAAACACTTATCCCTCAGGGATTAGGGTTTAATTTGCAGCGGTTTAGTGGTTTAACGAGACACAGACCCACTTTGTTTAGGGCCTTAAACTGAAGCTCGCTGACTGCAGCGATGTCGGGGAGAGCAGCCCGAACGTCTCACCGCTCTCTCGCTCTCAGGATTAACGGTGTCCTAGCTAATGCAAGCATGAGGCGACGGTGTGTCTAACAGCACCAGAGTGTGTGTGTGTGTGTGTGTGCGCTAGTGTATTTGCGTGCTTTATAAACTATATGTGTTTATAAAAATTAAATAAAGCACAAATCCACAAACTAAAGAAATCTTCAAACCAGTTTCCCGAAAATGCAAATGGTAAAAAATTCTATATAATATTTATAAAATAATCATGATCATTTTCTGCAGCTGCTTCTTTGTATTTAGGTTTTTATAAGTTTTATATAAGTTTTTTATTTTAAGGTATTTTTATGGTATGTATTTTATACCTATTCTTATATTTAGTTTTAAGTAAAATTTTACTTTCTTACTTTTAATTGATGCAATAGTGAAAATAAAATTGATAAATTAATCAAATTAGAAATGTATAAATGTTAATTATTATTATTATGTTTCAAGCCTCTAGAATATAAATAGAAATAACTAATAATAACACACTGATTCATTCACAATTAAATACATATGAAATATTTCTACAAAATAAAATAAATATATATATGCATGATAAAATAATTAGCAAATTGTAATATAGTATTTTATAATGAATAAATATTTCTAGGCTTACATTTATTATCTCAAAAATATTTTATGCTATATTCGGATATTAAATTTTTTTTAAATCAGAAATCCAAATATCCAAATCATCATTACAATTTAAAAATTTTTATTCTTATTATGATTATTGAGCTCATACATACAGCATATTTATTTCTAATACATATGCTGTTACAAGCTGGAAAAAAAAAAAAATATATATATATATATATATATATATATATATATATATTTTTTTTTTTTTTCTGGAGTTCTAATGCCTCTGTTTCGATTTCATTGTAAAATTAAACAGCAATAAATTCCTACAGTAATAAACACGTGTTCCTGCACAGACTGAGTGCTCTCGTGTTATTATATTACTCGCTCTGTAATTATCCACATGATAATTCGGTGCTGTGAAGGTCGAGTTAATCAGAAGCGGTTTTTCAGAGGAGCTCAGTTTCACAGGGAGCTTTAGTGCACATCATTACTGCTATTAGTGGACTTTAAAAAAAAAAAAAAGTAAAAAGAGATTCAGTGTGCGCTTAATGAGATACGCAGACGAGCTTTTTTGAAGAGCTGTAGCGTCTAAACCGAATCATTAGGTTTGTTCGTCCTTTTTTTAGGGATGGCTTCATATCATAATATTATTTAAAAGCAGCCTCTTGGTCTCTGTAATTGAGAATAATAGCTTCAGAGGGAGAAGGAGCGAATAAATAAAGCGATTTATTCACAAAAAAAATATATATATATAAAGCTCTTCTGAGTTATAGCCTGTCTGGCGGGAATGAGAGGTTAGCCTGAGGCTAGTGCTAGCTAAATGGTGCTAAACAGAGGCAGTTTGGACTTCTTATTATTTCAAACCTCGCACGTCCAATATATTTTCACACAAGCGTCATTTTGGCTAGCCGTGTCCCGAACGTTAGCACCGTTTCACCGCTCTGCCATTCGTCTCAGCCCGGAAAATAAAAATAGCAAGCTAGATCGATGTCTGTTTTCTTTTTTATCCCTCTCTTGAGAAGTGAAGAGGACACATCTGGCTCCGGTTTCGGGTTTGGCCAAGTGAAGCCCATCTGACCAAAAATAACCTTCCTGCCGAGGTCACGCGAGAATGCGAGTAGCGTTTCTATCAAAACACTTGAAAAGTTCTCGCTAGCGATAGCGTTCCCTGCTAAAACGGGAACGTGCACTTGCTGTCCTCTTCACCGTATCAGTCTTCACCGTTCCTTTGCTTCCTTCGTCGACTCCCAGAAACCCCGGCTGTCGAATGACATCTTTTTTTAAGGATGATGTTGTGCCTAGTTAGTGGCTAAACCTGACAAGAAGCTTCGCTAAAAATCCCTGCTCCAATATCAGGCATTGCATAATGCTTCAGGATGCTGTAAGGAAGAACTCACTTAAAATTTGTTCCGCCACACTTCACAGTTACAGATTCTGATTGGTCAGAAGCCTTTGATGAATTTTCCGACTGTTTCAAATCATAGGCTTGTGTTATGCTGCAATGCATTACCGTTGCTATAGCAACAGCTCGTTCATGGGGAGTCTTAAATCTTATTAACTTTAAGTGGCTTACTAGCTTGTATCAAGGACAACCCACAGCTACTATAAAGGAATAAAAGTACAATGAGTAGGCCTATTTATGGCTGTGGTGTAAGAGGAATAAAACTCAAGTTCAGTGTGGTAACAGTAACTCTGCTTCATCACATTGGTTATTTCCCCAAAACAGCACACCACATAGTGTTTTGGGGGCCTGTGGGGTTTCTAGGTACGGAGGTATCTCCTTGCGAGGAGCTTGAGGCACTAAAAGTCATGACTTCACCCCTGACTTAACCATGTAAACGCCTGTGTAAGCTAAATCAGCAAGCCCTTCAAAGGAAAAAGGAGATTTTTTTGCTCCTTTTTTGTTGGTAGATTGTAATCTAGGTGAAAAAGGGGAGAGAGTGTTTGTCCAAGGCGACTGTGATACTCTGAAAGAGGAGTTTGGGGTTGAGGGGGGGTTAATGGCGCCCTGATTTCCCAGGAGGCAAAGGAAGAAGGGCAACAAGCAGCTCCAGAGTTTTAGGGCTGTGCTGAAATTTGAGCTAACGACTTAGCAGTAAGCTCGGGACTGACCCCGAACATACTTTTGTAAAATCTCTCTCTATATATTTTTCTTGTCTTCTGTTATTTTTTTTTTCTCTCTTTTACTTACTGTTTTTTCTTTTCTCCCCTCAGACACCTGACTATCGACTCAGGCCAGCTAGCTGCAGCTAAACCAGAATCTTAATTAGCTGTGCTGTTTTCCCCTCAGAAAAGCTTGTTCTCAACAGACCGTTCTCTCTCCCTCTCTCTCCCACACTCTTTCCAGCCAGTGCATTAGCATTCTAGCCAGGTCCTGTTGAATAGAATCCTAATTAGCACCCATAGATTTCCTAGAACGAAGGCTTCATATTAGCTGAACATATTCTTCTAAACTCTATCTTACTCCATTACAATCTCTCTCTCTCTCTCTCTCTCTCTCTCTGTCACCTGACTGGACATTAGCTCCAGCTAGTGCATTAGCATTCCAGAAAGCCCTAATTAGCCATCATTAGTTTTACTCTTGCCATCAAATTCCTATGAAGCTCTCTTTCTCCCTCACTCTCTCTCTCTCTCTCTCTCTCTCTTTCACCCCTTTCTCTCCCCATTCAGTCACTGACTGATGTTGAGCCAGCGAGCAAAGCTAAATCAGGCTCTCCATTACTGGCTCTATATTTTACCTCAGAAAGTCTTCTGAATATCATCGCTAAGTCTGGTGTTAGTTGAGCATTATTTTCTTAAACATCTCTTTCTCTCTTTTTTCTTCCCTAATCACTCCTTCATGTCACCTGACTCAGCGCTAGCACTTTTCAGAAACCCTTGCCTAAAACATTATCTTAATTGGCAATGATTAGCTTCAGTTGCTATTACTTATTGATAATATCTCTCTCTCTCACTCATACACACACACACACACACACACACACACTAAACATTTTCTAAACCTCTCATTTCAGTCACTGACTCAATGTCCAGCTATCTATAGCTAAACTTCAGTTTTAATTAGCACCTTATCTATGTTTTACCTCAGAAATAATTCAAGATCACTGCCATGTTTATTATCAACTAAAGTTTTTTTTTAATCATCTGTCTTTTTTTCCCTTTTTCTTCTTTCCTTTTGTTATCTCAGTGTATGTTAGGTCCTACTATAATTCATTAGCAATCCCGAGACCAGAGAACATGTTTAACAGTTTTCCTAATTAGCGACAGTTAATTTCTCAGCAGTAAGGCGTCAGTTGCTATTCTCTCTCTCTCTCTCTCCCTTTCTCTCTTTCTGCCTCCTGAGTTTATCCTTACACCAGCTAGCCACCCCGAAACCAGAGCCTGTGTTATGTTCATTCTCTGAACGACTCCATAATCACCACAGTTTACCTGGCACATTACCTGACCATGTTTTTTCCTGAAACATTTCTTTTACTTTTTCTCCCTCCTCTCTTTCCTTTCATTTACCTGACTCCAGCTTCAGTCACCCAGGGCCAGCTAGCACATTAGCATTCCAGTCAGGTCTCGCTAAACAGAATCTTAATTAGCAGAAAGGCTACATCAGCTAATGGCTCATGTCTGAGGTGTTTTCTCTCCGGAAGAGAGATTAGCTTTGTCCACAAAGCGTGACTGAAAAATAAGGTGCCATGCCAACAGAAGGAGAGATGAGGAAAAAGAAAGAGAGAGCGAATGAGAGAGCGAGACAGAGAGAGACAGTATGAGAAACAGGAAGTTGTGGGCTGTAATGGAATGTGTGCACTTGGAGGTTTGGGTGTATTAGCGAATCTGTTTACAGCGGTTAATGAAAACACACTCATGACTTTCTTCCTGCTGGGGGAATTATCTCTCCGTGCTGAAAGAGGGATACGGACATGTGCGACTCAAGCGGCTTAGACTCGAACAGCACACTGAGCACGGTGTACCGTATCAGCGCTGTGCACTACGACGGCTAAATAATGACGCCTTTTTGCTATATATCGTGACCTATATTACCCAGTTGCTGACTTTTGGGGGACATTTTGGGGACTTTTTGTGCCATATCCTTTCTATTTAATAAAACCAAACTTTGATACTTTTCTAGAAGATTTAATTAAGGAAAACATTGCCTTGCTGAACAGTTTATTAAAGGAATCCAGCTAATTAGCAACATGATGATGCTAGTCGTTCAGCTCTTCAAAGTCATACCATTACATACATAGTAAATAACACAGCTATAGTAGTACAGTCTCGAAAGTTAGCATACTTTCATGTTAAGATCTTGAGCACCGATTCCAGTATGCCTGACCCCAAGGTTCAGAAAGTTTGTGTAATGTAACGGCTGGCAAACCGACTACATGTCCAACATTGACACCTGCTGGATTGGAGAGTATTACTAAGGTGAATGCTGACATGAGATGGAGAGAGGAGGCGTTTGAAATCGTACCTGGGTGTGATACGAATCAATCGTTCCTAGAAAGCAGCCATTTTCGTTTATCTCTGATTAATACCCACCTCACCCATTACTTTTTCATGTTTTTTTTTTTTTCATTTTTTATTTCTATATCAAAACCATATCGAATTATTGTTCTATAGTGTAAACATCAGTATATAGACTAGAGCAAATTTTATCCTATCCTCATATCACTGGTTGACTTATAAATTCTAGAGCCACCAGGCTGTTTGACATAACAACTGTTTGCCAACAATTTGACATAACTTCATATTTCAATGTATTTTTAATAACATAGTGTATATTACTGAGACATTCGCTTGATTTAGATTGGACTGAAATCTGTTCACCGGCTCATCTTCTTCCATTATTCCTTTTTGTCTACTTTATTTAAACTAATATTTTGAGAATATCAATTACATAGATAAAAATTCTTCAGGAATGAATCCCTCCCGCCTTACTCATTAATTAAAGACGTTCACTAATGTTTGCTTTGCTTCTCACTTTGCTTTGCTTGTCACCTGGCCACATGAAGGTTATTCATCCTGAGTGTGTGAATTCTTTTCCCAAGCTGCATGGTATTACTAATATTTTCAATAAGATTTTCTGAAATAGGACAATTGAATCAAGACTTATAATGACCAGTCATTCAAGCCGTTAATAAATTCAGAAATTAAAATAAATGAGTTTTTATTGTACTATACTGTATTGCAGTGTAGTTAGAAGACAGCAAGTATTCATCCCTTCATTCCTTCTCATTATGAACACTATCCTTATCGGACTAATGCTTTTTTACCTATTTGCTGACTTTCGGTTTAATTCCTCCATTCTTTATTATACCCTCATCTGTTCTTATTTACGTTTTTCATCCCTTAATTCTTTACCCTCACAACAACCATCCTCACATTGTAGCATGGTGGTGGCAGCATCATGCTGAGCAGTAGCCTTGTTTTCCTTACCTGGTCACTGTCTTTTGGAGGAGTCCTCCCATACATTATTTAACTCTCATCTTTCTTTCTTTATTTCTTTCTTTCTTTTCACCCTGATAACAACCTTCCTCTGAGGACTTACTCATTCAGAAGCATGGTGGTGGTAGCATTGTGTAGAGTCTCAATTACTCAATTACTTCTCCAATTAATGCAGTTTTTACTCAGTCAGCGACATATTTTGTTCTTTCATTCTTTCTTCCTTTTTTGTTTAACCCCTCAATCCTTTCACCCTGACAACCGCCACTCTCTCTCTCTCTGAAGCATAGTACATAGTGATAGTATCCAGTCACAAATATTTGGATATTTGGAAGTCCCTTCATTCTGTCTATCTATACTTTCTTTATTGTATGCCAATCCTTCCAACATTTCATAGAGTATAAAATATTCACACAATTTCCAGTATAATCTACTATTAGATTAGTAATATACTACTTTATTTTTTTTAAAGTAGCACATAGGATACGAAGAGTCGACTTCTTCTTAACGCAACACAAGTAGTCCCCTTACATCAAGAGTCTCGAGTGTCCTTATTGGACAATTAGTGCACTACAAAAGCCAAAAGTAGCAAAAAGTTATATACTTTTAATACTGCATTATATGTCCCAACTGACTGCATACAGTATGTCCCCAACTGGTTTCTACACAGTGTGCTGATGTACGAGGACAAGGCCTACTTCTGACTGTAGTGTAGAAGACCTTCACCTTGATCACGGTGAGAGAAGAACGGATTTTCCGACACATTTATGAGACACCCTGACCAGTACCTGCTTTCAAACATGTCCCTCACTTTGATGTGTTTCATTAAAGCCACATGTAACTCGATTTAATCGCCTGTTTGTTTTTTCTTGCTCTCTTTCTGCGGCAAGGTGTTATTTACAGCCCGACTCTAATGGCGGATTAAAGCTCTAAAGATAAATGGCGACGAATTGAAAGAAACCATTAACGACGGAAGCTCGGAAACACAAACACGCTTTAATGTGCCTTAGGCTTCTTTACCTGCAGGATCAACATGCGCTCCCACTCTATCTCTCTTTCACACACACATGCACACACTTTAATTTTCTTACTTTAATCACATTAAAAGCACACATCACTTCTCTTCCCTGCTTTAATAACAGATGGAATGTAGACCATTTCCACTACTTTGGTCTTGTCCTAATTGTCTATAATCAGGAGTGTACGATGTCTCCTAATCAGCCGTGCAGCCTAGGTTTATTTGAACCTTTCACCTTTAGGGCAGAAAGGTGAGACTTAAACGCTTTAACACACTCAAAGGGGGCAAAAGGGGTTTTACAGGAACAGTAACTCTCTTTCTCTCTCTGTCTCTCTGTTAATTGAGAACAAATGTTGACTTTTGCTGGCAGCTAGTAGCAGAGCAGTGTGTACAAGAGGGGAGTGTACAAAGGGTGTGTGCAAGAGGAGTGTGTATATGTAAAGTGTGCATAACAACAGTGCGTACAGCAGGGGTGTGTACAGAAGGAGTGTGTATATGTGGAATGTGGATGGTAGAAGTGTCTACAAGACAAGTACATATATATATGTGAAGTATGTACAATAAGAGTGTGTTCTGGAGGTGTGTGTAAATGAGGAGTGTGTGTACTAGGATTTTGTACAGAAGAAGTGCGTATATATGAAATAAGAAATACATATAGTATGATGGTATATAGTAAAGATGGGTACAGAACGAGTGTGTATATGTGAAGTATGTGTATGTTAAATTTTGTACAGGAGGAGTGTGTGCAATAGGAGTGTATATATGTGAAGTGTGTACAGGAGAAGTGTGTCGCATGATTCATTTGTTGTGTGTGTAAGAGGACTGTGTATATGTGAAGTGTGTATAAGAGGAGTGTGTACAATAGTATTGTGAGTATGTGGAGTGTGTACAGTATGAGTGTGTACAGTATGTGTGTGTTTATATGCTGCCATAAAAAAACAACGAAATTGTTGAGTGCAAAACTAAATTGTGTGGAGTGCAAAAATATTGCTGAAAAAAAAAAAAAAAAAGCAAAAACAAGCTGTTCAACGGCAACGTTGATTCATTTCCTTTAGCATTAGTGCCACTGAGTTTTACTCTGGGAGGTTCCCAAGAAATTCAATGAAAAAACTGTACGACAACTTTGTGGTTTTTTTTTTTGTTTTTGTTTTTGTTTCTTATATTTTAAGTCTGATTTGTAATTCTTTTCAATAACTACGGCAGGCTCTTTCATGTCTGGCTTACAAAATGTTTAATTGGGCTTAATATTCGCAATAAATTTGCATATGTTCTTGAAAACACCAAGGACAAAAAGAAGAAACATTTTTTTATGCCGATCTAAAACACACACGCACACACCCACACGAAGCGTGCCTCCGAAATTAGCCAGTGCGCATTAGCACGTCTCTTTTTATTTACAATGCAAGATATAAATTAGTGAAAGTCTTCTTGTTTAACAACATTTTTGTGTACACCCTCATTCTTTTTTTTTTTTCTTTTTAAATAAAAACCGACCGCCACCTATTTACAAAACAAACAAAACATCGGATTTTTGTGTGTGTTGTTGCAATACAACTTGCATAAATTATACAGGCGACTCGCCCTCATTTACAAAAATAAATATCAAATATTCCACTCTTCACCAGTTGCCATGTCTTCGTCCTGCGTCGCGTCCGTCTCAACTGCCAAAAAAAAACAAAAAAAAAAACATCCCCGCTTATCGCGTACCGTCAGGATGGCAATCGAGCCAAACCTCGGGATCCTGAGAAACCGTGTCCTCCTTATTTACGGCTTAGATTATAACTTTAATCAATAAAATACACACACACGTCTTGTCCAGTAACACACTTTCAGTCGCTTTAGGTCCTTATTTATCAAAAAAATGTTAGAACTGGAGACACCAAATATGATCCGGTGTACGAGGAAATTATTTAATGCCAGCATTTGAGGAGGAAGAGGAGGAGGAGGAGGAGGAGGAGGAGGAGGAGAAGGATGGCTCGTTTGATGATGCCAACCTGTAAACCAGAAGGAAAACAAATGTAATTTGATACATGAGTTGTAACAATGTGATGTAACAGTTCATCCTGCTATTTGCATATTTTATGTTCATCAATATCATTTAATATATACATACAACATTCAAGCAATAGAATATGAATAATAGAATAATAATAATAATAGAATAGAATAAATAATAGTCACATGATAGCTAACATTTGTTAGCTTTAGAATTAAAAAATGACAAACAAAAAAATAATAATAAAAGCAAACATATTATTGTAGGATTATAATAAAATGCAAATTAATATGAATGAGACAGGATTATAATATCACTCCTTAACAGGGCCACATCGATACAGGCCCACACATACAGAAATCTAATTTAAATATTTAAATTCATGATCTGTAATCTCTAATCTCCCTGTGGACGATGCTAATTACATTCTATTTAATGTTCATTCATATGATAATTAAAAGTTACAAAACTATGTTTATTTATATATACAAAACAACATTAACTTCAACCAGAAGTTTTCCACCCGTCCAGAAATTTGCAATTAATTGAACAAATAATCACAGAACAAAGTCTGCAATCTAGAGAAAGGGATTGTGGGAAAATGTAATATTTTTGCAACCATCATATTTTTAAATTGTTATTATTGACATACTTCCTTGTCACCACCGCCTTTAACTCGAGAGGTAAGAATGAGGACCAAGCGTGCAGGCGTCGCCAGAGTCTGTTCGAAAAAACAAACAAACAAGAACTAATAAGAATTTAAAGGGAAAAGTCTTGAAAAGTTTAAGAACTAAAGACTATTTTATACGATGAAACCAATTCATTTGAATATCCATTGGAACAGTGTTATAATATCCTAAACCATCAATGTTATTTTGCATGTATTAGTATTTGCATATACGTATTACTTGAAAGTTACGTAATAGAAAGCCACGTGTTCTGCTTGATGGTGATGATTTCAACATTAATGATTACTAGATCATAATTTGTTGTTGCAAATTGAAAACTTTGAATCAATATGAATTCATATGAAGAATTATAATATTCAGCTCATGGTATAGTGGATCCAACTTGATTCGATGCTATTTGCATAAACAAATAATATTATAATAAGCATTATAATTATTTACAACTGTACTTTGTCATAAGTTCTGTCATTAGTGTCATGTGAAACTTCTTCACGCACTGTCACCTTTTTTGGCCTCCGTGCTCAAGGCTCTGAAGTGCTGCTCTGCCTGGAAGTGGTTAGCGTGATTAGCCTTAAGCATCGCTGTCTCAGGGGTGTGCTTATGGATCGAGCCGTAGCGCAGGATCCCTTGCCCAAAGTTTCCGTAATTGCCGTAATTGCTGTAAAAAGTCGACGTGTAATAAATCGGCCTGGCCAAGATGGAAGCCGAGGGAGCCGCGCCTGATTGGCTAGAGGTCCAAATCCCGCCCCCCGAGGGGCAGTTCTGGCTCTGCAGCGGCTGCTTGGGGTCTGAAGTGGCAATTTCTGCCAACGACCAGAGCTTGGGCTTGGTGTTTTGGCTCTGGACATCAGCGCAGCTCTTGTTTTTGTCACGGTGTGTATCCAAGAGCTGCGCCTCCACCCCAGTCAGAGGTGATGAGGTCATGGGTTTGGGTGACAGACGTCCGTGACCCCCGTGAGGCGAGGTCAGGTCGATCTCAGAGTGCTTCTCTTTTGTTTCAGGAGCAGGTTTGCAGGAAAAATCGTCAATCCTGCAGAGAACTTTCTCTCCGTCCGACTCGGCCGAGTGGTCCGTCAGAGAGTCCACGTGTAGGCTGATGCCTGAAGAAATTAAAGCCCAAAAAAGATTATATATACAGAGCCACCCAAAAAAAATTAGGTAAAATGAAAAGAAAAAATAGTATGCTGTATATTATATTAATCATATTAACATTATCATATCAATCTATAACAGATAGAAATAAATTCAGTATTAAAATATGTATATAAGTTTTTCTTTTTCTGAAGTGTGTATCTTTGGGCCTGACTATAATATTATAATATTTTATTTTCTTTACATTAAATGAGAGCGAATACTGAATAGCACAAACATATGTTCTATTTGATTCATTTTATTTCCCAGGATTAATCTGATTGTATAGAAAGAACATTGTGTAATTATCATAATCTTCTGCATATTGCTGATTATAATTTAACATCAACATGTTTATGGACTAAATCAAAGGATTTAATGTGGATAATGTAGGTCAGATTACGGTAATATTGTCTGATTGTTGTGTTGATGTTTGTTTTGGTTTTTGCAAATCACCTTACAGTCAATAAACCATCTATTAATCTATAATGTATAAATCTATCTGTCATGTCTAATTCATTCACTTATACATTCCTTTTAGACTGTTGTGAACATGTTTGGTGTTCATGTAAACTTTTCAGATTTTTTCTGAAAAAACTGTAAATTTTTTATCAAAGAGAATTGATCAAATTTTAAAAACTTGTCCCTTACTGGTATAAATACTGTGGAAGATGTGAGAAATGTGATTAAACGAAACAAAAAAAAAGGGGGAGGGGAGGGGGGGGGGGGCAATTGCAGCTTTGACAGAATTGTATTAAGTTGCTGAGAAATTCCTTTTGGAAAACTGAATTCTGGTCCAGAATGCTCATTTGTGTTTGAATACATCTTTGGTTAAGTTTTATCAGACCAGCAAAGTTCCTAGGGCAGATTCTGTATTTTGTATATATGGGCAGAAACAGGGTCAAGGAGTAGAAATAAATAATTAATTACATAAACACATAACTAAATAACTAACGAAGGAAATGGTGATTTCTTATAAGAATTGAAAAAATAAGTAATGAACTTTTACGTAAAAAGTAATATGTATATTTGTTTTGTTTATTGTTTTATTTATTTACTTATTTATTTACCAAAAAGCACTTGCTAAAAAAAAACTGTCAAAACTAATCTGTCAACTAATCGTAAATAAAAGTTTATCGTTGGTTTATTTAAAAAAATGAATAAACTGGGTGTAACATTATTTGTTTAAACGTTATTAGATTATTTGTTTACTTGTTAAAAATCTTCATAACATGACAACAATAACAATCATGCTGGCAATAATTAGTCTTGATATGTTTTGTGAATTTATTATCAATTTTAAGATATTTTAGGTGTGTAAGACACGCAAACGTAAACAGGTTATTTGAGTTATTTTGCATAAGAAGTGTTTATAAAGTGTTTGACTTTGAGAGAACATGACAACAATAACAATCATGCTGGAGGAATATTCACTGAAGGTGAAGATCGTGCTAATTCATTATTATAAACTCTCAAGTTGGACGCTATAAAATTAATTCATTTGAATAAGAATACATTGAATATTACATGACATAATATTGAATATGAAATGTTCATTTATTCATTTTAAATGACTGGTTTTATTCAACAAACTAAATAATAACACGATTTAAACTTGGAAAACATTCCTTTTGAAGTTTTAAAGTAACCATAATTATATTTATGTTTTGAAAAGAATCTAACATAAAATCATGAGTTTCTTTTCTTTTCTTTGGAAAGTCTCAAATGGACTTGTTCATCTGTAAAGTGTACTTGATCGGACACTAAAATGTAATCAAACTGAAAAATGTATAAATGTATGCAAATTATACAAATATATTCGATCTGTTTATTGTAGGTCTAGTTTCTTTACAGTTATGTGACTCCAATAAATTAAAGAACATTTTGATGTTTGTTTGTTTTTTATCCTGCAAAAACAAGAAACACACAAAAGCTGTGTTTTTGTGGGAATATAAAATGACATTTCCTGTGCCGTTGTTCTCATTAATGATGAGTCATTTACCCTCATCCTCGGCGGACGCGTCTCCGTTGTCCGCGTGCTTGTCGTCGTCCTCTTCCTCCTCCTCCTCTTTCCGCTCGGCGCGCGCACCTTCCTCTTCATCCTCGTCCTCGCTCTTGGCGCGCGCCCCCCACGTCACTTTGTTCTCCTTCTTGAGTCTCCGCCTGGCGTTGGCGAACCACGTGGACACCTGCGTGAGCGTCATCTTAGTAATGATGGCCAGCATGATCTTCTCGCCCTTGGTCGGGTACGGGTTCTTCCGGTGCTCGTTCAGCCAGGCCTTCAGCGTGCTCGTGGCGTCACGCGTGGCGTTCTTGCGGTACGCAGGGTCGTTGAGCTGGTACGGGGGCGGCGGGAAACCCGCACTGCCGTATGGCGGGAAACCGAGCGGAGCTGCCATGGCCGGGGGAGGGGGGTCATACGGGGAGGCCTGAGACACACACACACACACACACACACAGTAGAAAATGACTATGCAAATTCCTTAATAATAATAATCATCATAAGAATCATAAGAATAATCATAATAATCATCATAATAATAGCAGTGAAACGATTTATTTCTTTACACGCCACTCTAAATGTCTCTGTAAAAACGAATTAAAGAAAAATCTAACCAAAGCATATTATTATTATTATTATTATTATTATTATTATTATGCATGTAAATTGGAACACATCAGCAAATATAATGAAAGGGCAAACAAACTATTTAATACATAAATTAAAAAAAAAAGTTTAAATACAATAATGTTACATTTTTCTTGTTGTTTATGTAGCTTCTTTCAGATTTTTATTAAGAATTGATTTGGGATAAAATGTATTAGAAATTCAATATAAATGTGTACATTATTATTATTATTATTATTATTATTCACTTAATCATATAATTAAGTGTTATACGCTATACTGTTTACACTATCTTTATGGCAAAATATTACTATTACTAGAAATGGGAGAAAATACACCAATAATAATAATAATAATAATAATAATAATAATAATAATAATAATAATAATAATACATTATTTGTTCTGAATCAGTTCCTTAATTATGACATTAAAGTGAACATCATTCGACTTCCGTTTTCCATAATCACCGCTCCGGGAACCGTGTGTGTGTGTGTGTGTGTGTGTGTGTCGGGTGAAAGTGCGTGTTTTCGAGTCAAGTGCTTGCGTGCGTGTGTGTGTGTTTGAGTGTGTGTCGCTGAACCGCAGCATTACATTAAATCCTATTAAGCATTATGGAGCGGATCTTTTTTTCAATCCGTGTCATTTGCGTCCTAATTTCGCTTTTTCATTCCTTTCAGCTGCGCAGACGCAACTGCAGTGTATTTCCCGGCTTTACGCCGCGCGCGGGGGTTTTACTTTACTTTCCCTTTTTCTTTTAGCAGCGCGAGGGCTGAATTTCTGCACCGCTTGTAAAATATGTTTTGGGGGAAATCAAATTTTCAATTTTTTTGTTTCACCTCGTTTATTTTGTATTCGTGTCGGGTTGAATGAAATCAGTCCGTAATATAATAATAATTATTATTATTATCATAAAAACAAAACCATGATGCCCAATCACTCTCCATTATTTTACGCTTCATTATCAGCAGTAGCTCTGATAAGTAAAACATTCCGCGATTCTGGCTACATGGGGGGGGGGGGGGGGGGGGGTGTAAAGCTAGAATATGGATTAAAGATCATTCATAATAATCATAAACTACCACCAAAAAACACTTTTATGTCAAAATTTCGTTTTACCTTTTTAAGTACTTTTACCTAATTTACCTCCATAACAAAAACATTTGTAGAAATTAAAGCAGTAAGAAATCGTCGGTTTATGAAAATCCTCTTGACACGAACAGTTTGCGACGTTCATTAAACGCCTATTAAGAGATTTAAATATGAGATCTTAAATGTGAGTATACGGGGTACAGATGGAAAGTTGTCGTATAGGGTAGCATTTGGAGAAAAACAGGTGTAATGACTTAAAGTTGTGTACGTGTGTGCGCGCAAGTTAAACTGCTGGATTGACCTACAGATTGGCTTTATTTCGTTATTGTTAGATTTTAGTTGATGCACTGGCCTTTTTTTTTTTTCTTTTAAAGATTTCTTTAATCCACATTTCTCATTTTTAAGCAAAGGGTCAAAGAGTGTGTTAATTTTATAAATGAGTTCTAATGTTGCTGTTTATTTCGTTCATATGTTTGAATCCCGGTTGAAATATAAATAAATAAATAAATAAATAAACTCACGATAAATATTAACACACCAGCAAAACAACAAATGCAAAGTAACTCGAGGAAGTGATGAAGAAATCGCGAGCGAACGGATTGTCAACTATTGTGCAATAAATAAAACATTCTTACAAATGCCCGAATAAGGAAATCGCTTAAAACGTGTTAATATCACTAATAATAATAATAATAATAATATATCAATAGCTCTAATATGATGCATGCTTTTCTGTGCTTCTCTACCGTGGAAACACGCTCGCGCACCTGATTTCCAACTGACCGTTCTCACACGAGCAATAAAAACGTTCCAGCTTATAAACGCGCGCATTTCGTTCCATCGGGTCGGAGACAAACTGCAAAACAAGTCCGGTGCAGATTAAACAGTGTGGCGTGGACGCATTCAATTTACTCAGCAGGAAACTGAATGAAAACATGCACGGGGCCACAACACAATAAACATGATCACGATGCTTATTATACCGAATAATAATTATATAAATAAATCAGTCCTATGTCCTGGCGTGAAAGTGATCTTATCGGGCTCTGAGAAATTCCAGAAATAATTACGGAGCATCGCGATAACGATAACGAAACGTCACGTGACGCAACACGATCTCGTTATAATAAAGATATTAAACTAGCGTCACTTTACAGAACCTGAACGGCGGTAAAGTCTTATAACAAAATGATGTCATGATGCAAAAACATGCAAAATCAACAGATAGATGAACAACAACTCACAGATAGATAGATAGATAGATAGATAGATAGATAGATAGATAGATAGATAGATAGATAAATGGCTCCTGGAACCAATAGGGACATCAATAAACTTTAATTTAAATAATTTAAATAAGAAAAGGTCCCTGGAGAGAACCCGCACTTGCGTGTGTGTGTGTGTGTGTGTGGGGGGGGGGGGGGGGGGGGGGGGGGTAAATACGATAGGCTATAAATGCATTATAGCCGGTTTATACACACACCGCGAGCGCACTCCTTTTTAAAAAAACATAATAATAATAAATGAATAGATAAATAAAGTGGCAAAAAAATATTGCAGGCGCATGGACTTTTTTTTTACATGTTGCATATTTTAAAGAAAACAATTTGCATATAAATTTGCATGCACAAGACAGATAGACAGACAGATAGATAGATAGATAGATAGATAGATAGATAGATAGATAGTATAAATATGATGTCAAGTTGCCATAAAAATGAAGAAAAAACTATTAAGGTGAACGATCATGCCTCGTCAATCACTTTCTAAGACGTATGAGTTGTAAACGATTTATTATTATTATTATTATTATTATTATTATTATTAAGTGTGAAAGTGTGTACCATGTAGGACGGGAAGCCGGTGGCCGGGTCGGTGTGGTAGCTCAGCGCGCTGGCGAAGCCGCCGGTGGCGGAGGCGGTAAAGGCGGCGGACGCGGGATACGGAGTGAAGGCTGAACCCGTGGACGAGGAGGAGGAAGAGGAGGAGGACGAGGAGGAAGAGGACGAGCAGCGCGCGGCCAGCTCGAGGTCTTCACTCCTGAGCGGGTAGAGAGCCAGAGAGCCCGGGCCGGGCTGGTACAGGTAACCCTGAGGATACGACATGACGCGCCGGAAAAACAAAACAACTCCAAGAAACAAAGAAAAAACAATTAAAAAAAATAAAAAATAAAAAAATTGACCGCGCACGAGACGCGGCGCTAATGCATGAGGGAGGAGTGTCCGATACACACACACACACACAGTACTTAATGCATGTGTGTAATAAAGATCTGACAAATGGGCAAAGGAGAGATTTCTTGTTTCTTCTCGTAATGCATGAAGAAAAAGATTTTTTTTTTCTCCAAAAATCTTGACGAAGTTTAAAATGCAGTCACGTCTTCTGGTGATGCACGTGGTGGTAGATGTGGAGTCTTCCTTTAAACATGAGGAGCATTAAAAAAGAAGTGAATAAAAATGCACAAGCTGCGTGTCCTTCTTTCTCTAATGCATCAAACAGATCCTGTGTGAGGTCGTCTCCGCAAAAAAAAAAAAAAAAAAAAAAACGAAATGCACAAAAAATTAATACAAAATAGAGGAAAACAGCGGGGAGGCTCTTCTTTACAAACGCGTCCAGTCTTTTTGTCCAAACATCATAATAGTCATAAAAACGAGCCCGAAGCTGAACGCGCAAACGAGTCGCGCGATATCCTACACACACACACACACACACACACACTTTCTCGGAAATGATTTTTCCTTCCCCCCCCAAAAAAAAACGAAAGAAAAGAAAAGAAAAAATGAAGAAGTGCGGGATTAGAAACACCTGGAGGACACCTCGCTACTCCTTCCGCTCAGATGGAGGAGGATAATTACAGCTGATGGAGAGTCGCGGAGAGAGGGATAAAAACACCAACACGCGCGCGCGACAGAGAGAGAGAGAGAGAGAGAGAGAGAGCGAGCTTCAGCGCCGCGTGCGTGCGCGAGAGCTGCATGGGTGTATGCGCGTGTACGTGTGCGTGTGTGTGTACGAGCAGCAACGGCAGAGTTTCTCGGCGCATTTGGAGGCTGTCAGTCAGTGCGCGCGGATCTGAATATCCCATCTCCGCCCCTCGCGCTGACACACACACACACACACACGCGGGCGCGAGCGCGCGCGCGCAGGTTGACGCTCGGCAGTTTTTACGCAGCGTGCGCACGCGATAAATTAAAAAAGGTATTTAAATATAAACACTGCATTAATGTGTGTGTGTGTGTGTGTGTGTGTGTGTGTGTGTGTAAACTTGACATACGTCGTTTGTCTGACATGTTAATGTGTGTGAGTGTGTGTCAGTGTTTACCAATCTCAGCTGATTTACTTTTCATACAACACACACACACACACACACACACATCAATGTGACACATTAACACACACCAGTACACATTAAGACACACAGATACACACACGCGCACATGGTCACGAATAAATACACATGAATACATATCAATATCTCACACACACACACACACGCACATATTCTTAAACACTAACACACACCAGCACATATTAAAACACAGCAACACACACACACACACACACATTAACACTAAGGAACACACATCTAAACATAACACACACAAATATATATCAACACACGTTCACATTCTTAAACACTAGCACACACACAAGCACACACACACACACACACACACACACACACACACACACACAAATACAGATGAACACATTTCTCCTCACAATTATACTCACTAACACACCAAAAAGATTCTCACATGCTAACACATATTTACACAGCAAAAAAACAATAACACACACTCTCACACCTTGGTACACATTTTTTCCACACAATAATTTACTCACAGATACATAATACACACTTACATAATCTCACACACCAAGACACAATAACACACATTTTTAAACACTACCCGATTCTCATGCACTAACCCGCACTAACATAATTCTTTAACACTAACACACATTCTCACACACATTAACACATGCCCACACATATTCACACACCGAGACACACCTTCTTAAACACTGACCCGCGTTCTCACACACCTTGGCCCGCATTTCCCCTCACACTAAGCCACAGTAACATATTCTCGTGCACAAACACACGTTCTTTAACACTAACACAGTAACACATTCTCACACACGAACAAACTCCAGCATTCATTCTTAAACACCAACACAGTCTCACACACTAACCCACACATTTACACACATTCACTCTCTCACACGTCTCAACAAAGTGTGTTACGTAGTGGTAAGAATGTGTTAGATGCTAAAATGTAAAAGTATTAGACAGAAAAGAAGTGGCATGGGGGAATCACCCCCCCCCCCCCCCCCCCCCCCCAACCCACACACACACACTCATACAAGAGCTAAAGAAAAAGGAATGGGAAATGGGAAACACACCCCTCCACTCATCCCCAAACACACACGTGACATTGAGAAGGCGATTCACACCTCCCACCGGCTGACCCGTGCACTGCTCCTACACACACACACACACACACACACACACACACACACACACATACAGCCTTATTCAGCTGAGTGGAACCGGCTGGGCTGCTGTTGTGGCCTTATCCTAATCTTATTACTGCTAAAAGAGATGTGTTAGCTTCAATATCCATACACACACACACACACACACACACACACGCGCGTGCACACACACACACACACACACACACACACACACACACACACACACACACACACACACACACACACACACACACAGATTATACCTCAGATGGAATGTTCAGTTTTTCCTGTTTAAAAAATATATTTATTTTTTTAAATATTTATGAAAAAAGAAAATTATTAAATGTCACTTAAATGTGTAAATGTTATTTTAAATATTTTAGGTCATTTTTAAATGAATTTTGTAAATACATTTTGAAAAAAGTTAAATATCAGGAAAACATAAACAATATTCTGAACCAACTGTTTTAACATGTCACTTTACACGGATGTTATGTTAATAATACGACTTTTCATTTAATAAACTGTAATATCTTTCATAAGATTTATAAAAAAAATTTCTCCCATGAACATACGAAATCACACTCATAATCATGTAGTGTGTGAATTTAACTTTACTAGTGTGTGTGAGAGGGTGTGTATAAGTGTGTAAGAATGTGTTTTAGTGTGAGTGTGTGAGAGAGTGTGAGAGAAAGGCAGAGAGAGAGAGAGAGAGAGAGAGAGAGAACATGTGTTTTAGTGTGAAAGAATGTGTGTTAGCGTGTGAGAATTAAGCAGTATCACATTCAAGGTCCGAATATCAGCACAGCCTGAGTACGGAAGATCTCACAGCCGTGCTGATATTTATTACAGCAGCACGACCTCGACTATGATATTGCTTTTATACAACAGTTCCACAAACGCTGTTTATCATCAACAGATTTTGATTCGTTTCTTTATTTAACCAGGGTTAGGGTTAGGGTGATTTCGCTCCGCCCACACATGCCTGAAATAATTAACCGCGACTGGCAGATCTGGCTTCCAGAGTTTCCTCTTTAGAATATCAACTATTTAACTTCCAGATTCTGAGGTTAAATCACAAGTAAATGTGAAATAAATGAATGTTAAACGGAAAGCTAGTGCACTTTGTAAGGTGTGCAATCCGTTGTGCAAACCTTCCTCCACACACCAAGTATAGTGCCCTTGGGTTAGAGAGGGATTTGAGATTCAGCCTTCTGTTAGTCATCTTTGAAGTTTGTGTAAGGCGTAAATTAAAGAACATCGAGGCGATTCGCAATGACTTCATCGAAGTGATTACTGATACAGAGACGCGAGGCGCGTTGTTTAAGACGACGTGACGTTATCAGATGTGTGTTGTTGCTGAAAGTGCTTCTGTGACTGGGTGTGAATGTGGGCGTGGTCAGGCAGCTGCTCTCTCCTCAGGACTGCGAACCGTACAGACCCACTCTCACCCACGCCGAGACACACAGTTAGTGTCAGTAACCACTGTGATACGCCGTGCGATACATATAATATAATATTATATATACTTTAAGTATATCTATGATAATAGTCCCAGTGCTATTACTGTCTATCATCACCAGCTCTCGTCTAATCCGATTACTCAGTCATAAGAACAAGTTTTAGTGTGTAAGAATGTACATTAGTGTGTAAGAATGTGGACCAGGGTTGAGAATGTGTGTAATAAAGGGTGTGTAGGAATATTTGTTTGTGTCTTAAAGTATGAGAATGTGCATTAGTGCGTGTTAACCTGAGTGTGTGTAAAGTATTAATCCTGAAGGCTGTCGTTAGACTCCTGCAAAGTAAAACACATTAATAATATGACATCATCATGTTTACGCTCCTGATGGCAGAACACTGAATTTATTTATTTGCATGAACAAATCGGAGATTTGCTTTGATGTAAACTGTAAATAAAAATGATAAATAAGCGAAATGCAAATGCAACGGTTGTTGAGTGCGCGGATATGCTAATCGACCATGAATATTCATAACATCTTTAAAATAAAGTGGCCTGAAGTGGCAGGAAATTTAGGATAAAATGTAAGATATCAGAATGGAATCCAAAAACAACCCAATGAATTGATGGGATAATAACCTAAAAAAAATATATATATTGCATATTTAAATAATATCTAAATATTTAAATTAATATTTAAATGACGTAAGTAATTATTTAATATAAACATCTGTGAGAAAAAGCAGAAAATATATTAGTATAAGTATATAGTATAGTATTATAATTTTTGTTGAGGAATAGAAATTTGTGTGTGTGTGTGTGTGTGTACGCGCATAACCGTCTCTGTGAGTGTGTGTGTGTGTGTGTGTGTGTGTTTGAGATGATTCAGACCTCCGCGGGGAGAAATTTGTGAAGTGGATTGATTTGTCAGAGGCTGATTTACCGAGAAAAAAAAAAAAAAAGAACAGAAGTGTGTGATTTAAACAGCAGGGGGCAGTAGGAGCCAAGAGGGGGGGCAGGTTTTGCGCACACGCACACACACACACACACACACAGTAAAAGAACAGAATCAGTTTCTAGTAGCCGTGTATAAACGAGTTCAACTTTTTTATGTTATGGAAGTAAAGACAAGGTTTAAACTCGTCAGGTTTCCAGCTGAAGCCTGGAACAGAGTTTCCTGTCTGAAAGAAAGGATTTCAAGTAGAACTGTTTAATTCTACTTAGCACCCGAAGAACAATTTTTCATACAGAACATCACGCCTGATATGTCTATGAAACGTTCTCTGAAATTCACAACGATGATGAAAGGGAATCATTTAAGGCTCAAAAAAGGTTCTTTAAGGTGCCATTTGTGGACCCATATAGCGCAGGTTATATAGCAAAGCATCAGGTTCTTCAGATTCTGTGTAGAACCCTACAAGCCTCTA